>OZ002732.1:32792681-33369082 GCA_963924305.1 Polygonum maritimum | reverse complement strand
CGAACACATCGCGGTTTCTCTGCAGGAGGATCGTAAGGTCTGAGAGGTCTTGGGCGGATAGGCCCTTTCCGAGGTAAAAGACCTTTTCGGGATCCTCTCCTGCCGAAACTGCGGCAAGTTCATCGATGGACTTATCCCGAGGTTGCGATCCGACGTTGGTCACCTTCTGAAGGTAATCCGCAGACAAGCCCTCGTAAGCCTCGGGATCGGCTTCGATCTCGGCACCCTCGTTATGACACGGGTCCGCGCTCGCAGGACCCCGGACCTCATACGCAGGTTCCCGTGTCAGATTACCTAGGGTTTCGTCGACGGATACCCACGGCGACCCATCCGCGATCGCAGATGCCCGACCCGCGCCCGCGGTTCCCGGAGCCGCGCCCGCGGCTCGCATACGGGAATCGAACGGGGGGTTCTGCATGGAACCTGTGACCGCGGTTCCCGGAGCCGCGCCCGCGGCTCGCGTACGGGAATCGAGCGGGGGGTTCTGCGTGGAACCCGCGATCGCGGTTTTGCAACCCGCGCCCGCGGGTTGTCTTTTCTTCACGATGGATCGCGCGGCGATCCGCGCGGCTGGTGGATGCGGACTGGCCTGATCGGGCGACGGCCCGACCGATCGGCTCCGCTTCTGCCCCTGCGTAGGCGCAATGGTGGCGGTCCGGCGCATCGTGTGTCGCGACCCGTGCCGGATCGGCTGCCGTGGTGGCACGTCGCGCGGCGAAGTCGGTCGGCCATCGGCCGCACACGGTTCCCGGGGCTGGCGGCCATCGCGCCGATTCGCCTGGGGGTGGTCTCGATCCGGGCTTGTGGACAAGCGATCCATAGCCTCTTCAGATCGGTTCTTGCAGGGTTTACGAAGGTCGAAAAACCTGTTCGTTCCCCACGGACGGCGCCAAATGTTAGTACACAAAATATGCCGTGTACAAGTCTCAACTCCTTCTTCAATGTCCTTCTTCTCCAAGCTTCTTTACCCGCCTCTTCGCCTTCAATGACCTGCAAAATAATGGACCAAGGGGCGAGCGACCCCTAATCCACCTCCGATGCTTAAGTCAGTAAGGGCAATGTTGATCAAAGGCGTCAGGCAAAGCCAGGACCTAGAACTTACCTTCCGCATGGTATACATGTGTATTTATAGAGGAGAGGGACTCGAAGGGGGGCGCGCCTCTAGGGGATCGGCCCACTAGCGTTATAGCGATGCCTTGCTCCCTAAGTCAACCAAATATCCTATCTCAGGCGAAGATAAGATTTTCCCCCATAAATAATATCCTATCCAGAGTAACTACCCTAATAAAGGATATAGCATAATAAATATGAATAGCAAAATAAATAAGATAGAGAAATAAATACTAACTAATTGATATGGAAATATGCCCGCCCACGCTAAAATTCTACATACGTATGTTTATACTAAGAGATAAATGAAGATTAAGAATGTATCAGCCGACGAGCCCCTCTCCGTCTCCGACTCCACTCCCCCCGTCCTCCTCTCCACACATCTTGTCAAGCTCCAGCTTGAGCTCCTCCGCTCGCCCGAGGCCGACGCATCAGCCGAAGGTCCCGCACATCCTCTCCAGTTCGTGCCCGAGATCTTGGAGTAAACGACATCGACGAACACCAGTTTGCTCCTTGGCAGAGTACGGCGGCGCCCGACATTGACGAGGCCGGCGACGCGTCAGAACCGACATGAGAGAGACAGATCTAGAGGAGCGCTGGGCGAGGTCGAGCCGGATCTGGAGAGAGATGGGCGGCGGCGACTTGAGCGAGGTCGGTCTCGACATTGGGTGGTCGGATCTGGAGAGATGGGCAGCGACGGCTCGGACGAGGTCGGATCTGGGGCTTGGACGGCGGCAACGACGTCGTTGGCAGAGGAGACGAGGTGGGACGACGATGGAGTTTGGCCGGTTGAGGCGGCGACGGAAGATAGGCGGCAACGGATGGGTCAGCCGGAAAGGATCGGGAGGGGAGGGGGTGGTTGAATTAGATTTCTTTTTCCTTTTCTTTTTATTTCTTTTTCTTACTATTGTTTTTTTTAATAAAGACTAATGAGATGGCAAAAATATGGTATATATGTGGCCTCATGTTGGCAATTTTTTTTGCCCACATAAGCAGATATGTGTTCAATAGGTTGAAAAATACAAGTTTAGGTACTCAAAGTTCGAGTGTCTAAGTGATAATTTTGTAAAAATACTAAGGTTACATATGATTTGAGCCTATATAATGCTCTAAGGTACTAAGGCGTAGGTACGTACTCTACCATAAGCTTTATGTATATATATTATATTTTTAGTGATGAATAACATAATGCTCTTTCCGGACTCCAATTAATTAATTTTAGTATAAAACGTTTACAAACAAAATTTAAAAACATAGAGTTTGGTTCTGGTAAAAATAATCCTTATAGTGTAAAATGAAAAACAATCTCCAACGTTAGATCTTTCGGATCTAACGATAGAGATTAAAGGAGGAAATAAGGAAAAGGGAAAAAACGGTGGCAAACTTGTAAATAAACTGATTTTGACCAAAAAGGTTCATTGTGTTCCACTTATAGGTTCATTGTGTTCTACTTGTAGGTTCATTGTTTTTAAGTTCATGAACTTTAATTATTTGGTTCATTAGATTCGACGTAATGGTTCATTAATTTGAATCACTCGGTTCATATATGATAAAATGCGTAAATTGTGTAAAAGAAAAGAATTTGGTTCATTGTGTTCCCTTTGTAGGTCCATGTCGTGTAATTATACACTTCATTTAATGTTAAAGTGCATAGAAGATAACTTAATCCTCAAACACACATAACAAAACATTGGTTGAGGTTTATATTCAACCGTACACGTAATAATGAAATATGAACAATCTTGTGATAAGTGAATAATGTAGGCATCAATATCGTGCTCATCATCATCCAATAGGCCCCACCAATGGTACTAGTATTATCATGAAAATCCTTCAATGGAACTCCATCAATACTAGCATCACCATTTGAATGAGACATGTTAGAATAACCCGAGCTTGATGAGCAATTAACAAAAAAATATAAAGCTATGTGTAAAGCGACATCAAACACATAATGAGTACTATAAATGTGCAAATACAATTCTTCTTTTGGTTCACAAAGAATGTCATTATGGTTTATAAATTTTCAAGGAAGGTTCATTAAAACCATAAAACGGTTCATGTAAATTAAGGCACATGTGTTGAGGCATTTTGTCGAACACATGGTGGGCAACCAGACAAGGATACGCTTTCAACCTCTCTATTCAATCGAAATTGTCAATTTGCAATGTAAAGGACATAAACAAACTACAAAAGAAACGTAAAAGCTATGTGTGAATCAACATGAAACACATAATGAGTATTACACATGGGCAAATACGATTATTCTTTTGGTTCATAAAGAATGCCATTATGGTTCATAAATTTTCAAGGAAAAGTTCATTAAAAGCCATAAAACGGTTCATGTAAATTAAGACACGTGTGTTGAGGCATTTTGTCGAACACATGGTGGGCAACAAGACAAGAATGAACTTTCGCCATAGCTATTCAATCAAAACCATTAGAATTGAGTTGGTCATGTTGCCATAACCTTTCGACAGTGCAAATTTAACGATTTCACACAAAAGAGAACATATTTAAGCGAAATAATCCATAGATTAACGAGTTTTACAATTACAAGCACAATTGATGGAAGATTACAGAAAAAAACAAGTTTCAAAATTAGAAAATCATCTACCTAAATCCATAAGAAGGGAATTGGAGGTCAAAGGAATCAGATTAAATTGTGTTGGAGAAGGGAATTGAAGGGAATCGTGTTGGAGAAGAACAATGGTTGAACTTGGGGGAAGAACAATGGATGAATGACGATTTTCGAAGGAGAATGATTGAGAAAGTTAGGAACGAACGAAGTAGAAGGTCGATCGAAGGAAGATTGGGAGTAGAAAAAGACAAAAAAAATGCCCCTTACATATAAAAGGGGCTTAAAAAGGTGGAGGCAATCCGGACCATTGAATTTTGGATATCTAACGGATGAGATTTGATCTCATTTTATATTTTAAGGGCTGATCTCACCTGATCCCCTTTCTAAAAAGATATTCATATTCTAGATGATTATTCTTATATAATTATCAATGTTTTTTGTGTAAATTTCTAGTCAGTATTTTCTAAATCCAAAAATATGATTATTTTACAATTTTAACTTAGAAAATTATTAATTAATAAAAAAATTTATAATGAAAATTATACAAATATATGAGACTTATCATTTAAAATGTATATACAATTTTAAAATTTTGATCATTAAATTAAATAATTAATTGGAATATGGCGAGTTGTAGGATAGTGTTGTAAATGATGTTGATGGATTGGTGACTAACCACGTTGACCTCCAAGGTTAAGCTCTGAAAATAGGATTCCGTTAAAATTGTAGGGAAACCTTCTAGCTTCTTTTATTGAGTCTACAAATCTTGTACAATGCGAAAGTACATCTCCAATTTGGAACATATGTACAAAATAACCTAGCTAGACCCAATGGAGTTATTATTCGTCACATATAGTAGGTAATCCTATTTTGCAAACAACCTCACACCCAAATCGCTATATCATTACTCGATCGCCAACCCCTTTTTCATTTTTTCTTGATAAGGATCAATCTAATAAAATTTTCGATAACAATTATACAATTGGTAATGTTAGAGCTGGATCCATTCGGATCCATCAATGAAGGCAAGCGAGACGAACGGCTTGGCTTCCGCATCGGTGAGCTCCCTCGACCAAGCCACTCTGCCCGCGAAGCTCGCCCCCGGGCCCGTGCATTTGTACTGCCCGTAAAACACAGTCCTACAACGTACATGCCATCCCACACATAGTAACAAAGTACAAATCAATAATAATAATAATGATACTAGAGAAAACAAAGTCTGGAAACAAAAAAACAAAGAAGAAAGAGCAAAGTAGAGCATAATGTTAGGTTTGATGACGAAGCTAGCACTAAAAAGCTCTAGTAGTGGATGCATGCGCGTGCTAGCCAAGGTATGAAATGAAGCAAAGTGCTTCTGTGGACTACTCTATATAGTGTATGCCTCCAAAAAATTAAAGATAGTAATTTGTAGCAATTTTTGGTACTCAAGAGATGGAAGGTGTGTGTGGAAGATACTACTCTGGATAGGGTTCAGTGTGCACTTGGATTTTGGGTGGATTACACGTGGGTTTTTGCAGGCCAACATGTAGAAATAGAATATTTAAGGACGGAAATGGTTATTGTTATAATTTGTTGATCGCCTTTTGGAGAATCAAATGGAGCACAGCAAGAATCCAAGAGTATGTGCTCCTCCAATCAGATGACAAAAAAACATACATAATGGGCTTTCATTATACTGGAAAATGTTTGAACTGGAAATTGGTTAGGTGGAGTTGGAGGTGGTGGTTTTTTATTTGTAAAAAAGGGTCTGAACAAAGAGAGCTGTGGTGAGAAACTTACAGACGGTGGCCGTCCAATTAGCCATTTATCAATATAATCAGTTCTGTGGATATAATCAGTTCTGAAGCCATGCATATTTCTAAAACATAACTGCTAAAGTAAGTGGGAAACAAACTTATATATACTCGATCTGGGATTGTGATATCTTAGATAGTATAACTTATCCTCAAATCAATAATACAACGTCACATTTTAATTATAGAAAATGAAATCCTCTTATCTAAACCGGCCATTTAAGTTTTACCCTATTAGTGGTTCTACTTTCTATTTTTATCCTTAATATCTATCTACTATGTACAGCACAGAAATAGACAATATTAAAGGGAGTGTTAAATTTTAAGTATAACGTACATTTCGCGAAGAGGGTCGCCCCAATTGTACCAGCCCTTGGGAAGGATAATGTTGTCCATGTAGGTGTAGGCAAAGATAACCCTAGAGAAGGGACGCCACGCCCTTCCAAGGTACAACACTCCCGACCCGGTCACCTTGCAATTCACGAACGCGAAGCCCGTGTCTTCTAGCATGCTGCTCCTCCCTTGCGCCGTTAGGGCGCCTAGGTTTTGTGCTATTGCATGCACATGGCATCCCTGTTAAGTTCAACAACCAACACAAGACACAAAGCAACCATATGGTATCAAATCTTAAAGTACAGTTGGTAGATGGGTAAAACGTACTATATGTAGGTTGCTAAATTGCATGTGAGAAAGTGAAATGTATCATATGCTACTGTTTAATATGTTACATTAAATAATGTTGCATTTCTGGTGGATTTCCAACTCTTGTACCATGGTCTACCTAAGAAAACCGCTCATCCGTATACCAATTATAATATTTATAAGACATGCAACTAACAAGTTGGCAATTCTTTATAGCCTCGCTTTCTATGAGGAAAGGGGCAAAGAATAGAGGGCTAAAGAGAAGGTGACAAAAACATAGTGTGTTAATACCTAGTCATATTACACTTGTGATGGCCGGCCAAAATTTTAGAGGCATGGAGGCTCAACCATAGCTAAGAGAAAAGGTAGACTAGCTATACATAATTACATGTAGCATGGAGATAATGGAGTATAAATCTAGCGAAAGAGGACAACAAAATGCACGCAATATGTATTATTCTTACTCTACGATTCAAATGTTTGAACAAGTGGCCTTTTGTAGCTTAAAAAGGTCAGAAGAGAAGGTGGACTAATTGTTAATGATCGACCATATTACTTCAAAGCATAAGGTAAAGGTAGTGAAATGGAGGGATGACTTGTAACTAATCAACGTAATGGCTTCCAAGTTGCAATTAACTATTAAACCTTTTTCTTAAACCCAAGTTTTATACCGAAAAAAAACTGTACGGCAATGGTCTTGTTAACCTGCTATTTATGGGCCATGCTTACAATGCCATTGGCTTTACCTAACAAATACCCTGCAGGTTTATGACACTAGTTTATTAATAGACAGCCAAACATGACTAAATTGTACTTGTTTATAGACATTACTATATACAATTAAAGGAAGAAATACAGTTATACACATATGAAAATGCACCAATATTAACCATTGATTGGTTTATAGGATGATTTGTATATTCCATTGGATAAAGCAAGAGAATAAACTCAAAAAGAGATTCACTTCAACTACTACTCAAATATTGAATAATCATGCATTTTAAATAGTTAATCGAAGGATCATCCATATGGGCGGAAAAACATTTGAAATGATCAGAAGAATCTAACCTCAAAGAGGGAAAGCCCATTGCCAAAGATGAAATCAACAGAGCCTTCAATGTAACAGTCCTTGTAATAATGCCTCCCAATGTGATCATAAAGAGTGTCCTGTGCTCCCAAGAACCTGCACCCGTAAAACGCAGCCGTGTCCGCGGATATCCTAAACGCCACGGCTTGAACCCCTACTCCTCCCGGTGGTGGAACTGGTGTTGTATTCTGCAATGCAAAGTAAATAGCATTTCAAATCATTCAGAACAGGGGAATTGAATATTAGTAGAGCATAGGGCAAATGAATATATAGTACATTGTTTGAGTTATACATGATATGTAAAATACCTTGAAAGTAATGTTCTTTGCTATGAAGTACGGCGAGTTTACGGCAAAAGTAGCTGATCTTAAGGTCCCCAAGGGAGTCCCATCAGGCCCCATGGTTTGAGCCGTGTCTCCCCATTGGACGATGGTCTTGTCCGCACCTTCTCCTTCTATGGTTATAAAGGACTTCATCGTTGGAATGTTAACTTTTTCCCTGATAAGCAAATAAATTGAGCTTGCTAGGATGATCATTGCTGATCAGGGTCAAAATTCAAATAAAAACACACAAGAACGGACACTTACAAGTAAGTCCCCGCCTTGACCTTGATGACAACTCTGACAAGGTTAATGAGAGGCAGAGAATCAATGGCGTCCTGGATGGTAGTGAAATCCCCATTCAAGGGGCTCTTACTGACAGTGAGTGAATAGGAAGGGAAGATCTTGTTCTTGGCTTCCTTGAAAATGGTGTGATTAAGGCTGCCAACAAACTTGACCCACTTTAGGAATTGGAGCTCTGAATCATGGGTCTGTGTCATATTTGTGACAAACTGCTTTGTGTGGGGTCTTTTCCTTGTCCTCTGTTTCATGTGCCTCCCATTGCATTGCAGAAGCTGGGTTGCACTGAGGAAGAGGAGGAGAAGAAGTAGGCCATTTATTTTAGACATGGCTACTAATGGAGAATTGGGAATTGGGAATGATAGGAAACAGAGAAAGGAAGGAATTTTGAAGGTGGTGGAGAAAATGAGAGGTGTGGCAAGGCATTTATACAGGAGTTTGGCTGTTTGTAGTGCGTGGAAAGCTAGTTTTGTGCTTTTGGTTGATGGGTGGGGTAAAGGGATGAAGTGAGAGAGGTTCACGGGTGCATCTCTAATGACATCAAACTGCACTATTCACATCAAACAATATAAGCCACAAAGAAAGACAGCCTCCTACCTTTTTTTTTTTTTTTGATAAAGAAAGGATTAGGGTCGCCACAAGTACTATTTGGACTCACCTAGAGCATCTAGGAGGGATGAGAACTAGTTACTAACCAGCTCTAAAGGAAATAGGGCAAACTGCCGCCCTGGAGTCTCGAATCCGAGACCTCATGGTACTACCATGAGTGCTCAACCAGTGAGCTGATGCGACAAGCGCACAGCCTCCTACCTTTGAAATTTGTAGTTCTTTCTTTCCTTCTTTTTTTTTTTTTTTTTCTTTTCTTTTATTCAGTCATTGCATTTTTGTTGTGACTTGTGAGCTGCCAAGTCCCCGTGAGTATCCTCCCTGTCAGTATTTCCTTGGTTATATAATATAGCAGGCCCAATGGAACTATACTCTAAACATAATAATAAATGGATCATAAGAATCTGCA
Organism: Polygonum maritimum; assembly: GCA_963924305.1. Taxonomy (NCBI): domain Eukaryota; kingdom Viridiplantae; phylum Streptophyta; class Magnoliopsida; order Caryophyllales; family Polygonaceae; genus Polygonum; species Polygonum maritimum. The sequence continues at coordinate 33,360,234 of OZ002732.1, read as the reverse complement.
AACATACTATATGCTAATTTATCATAGTGCGCGTGTTTCTAGCTTCCCTTTACTTATGTCCCGTGAACCGTGATCGTTTTTTTTTTTCTTACCCTTCTCCTTCTGTTGTTTCTACTAGTGTGCTACATTACATAGAAGATTAACAGTGATGTTTTTTTTAATCAAGTCTAAGCAAAATTACAAACAGTATAGAGATGTGAAAAGCATGAAAGTCAGTTGACATGCACATGAGGAGTTGATCACAAGCATGACTATGGACACAATAAGAGTATCACTCAACCTCTTGTAATCTGACAGACATTTTCACCTACTACTGAATGTTTGTTGGTTTTGGTCTGTAGATTACAGTTTCAGCTGTCAAACTTTTCAGTTCACATGATCACCAGGCAAACACTTTACTGAAAGCAAAGAGAGGGATTACAGACATGTATTCAAGAATGATAATCTAGCTCACATGAATCATAGAGGAGAAGAGAAAACAGAATCGAATAGAAAGGAGATTAAGTTAGTCTTTGATCGAGGAAGAGAGCAAGTTTCCATTCATGAATAAAACACAAGTACAGAGATCTTATTCTTACTTATACAACAAACAATTGTCTAAACTGAAATCAGCAAACTACCACTCATATAACGCGAAAACCCTGCCATTGTCTCATGTAACGTGGCAATCAATCTCTGATGTGTTTTCTCTCTACTGAAGCCGATGCAATTCAACCGGCTTAAGAGGTTGAGCTCCCAATAAACAGACTGACCAACCAAATTACCTCAGCTCCTGCTGTGCTATGCACAACTACGGGAAGACGTCTGTGCTTTCTCTTCAAAAATCCATGTTGGTGAGGAGTTCCAACACAAACTTGTTTGCTTTAACATACCCTCTTTGGCATATAAGAGATTACCACTACATTTGTTGCATTCTCAGAACAGATGATTTAGTTTTGCAACAAAATCGAGCCTAACCCATTGCAGAAAAGGTTTTAAGAATGGCCAAGGCATATTACTTTTGAGATTTGAGACAGGTCCAGGTTAATCCAGAGCAACCATCTAGAATGGTGAGAAAGGTTCTGGGTTGATTTAGGTTCTCTACAACTACTAAAAAGATAATATATTTTCTGAATTGTTTGGATTAAGGATTGAGTGTGTAACTATGAGTTGGCTAACTAGACCATTAACAAACTAATAAATTTCAATTGATCAAGGATATATGCCTTAACATACAATTTCATAACTATAGACAAGTTTTCTGACAAACAGAACCAGGCGACCAAGAAACAAAGATAGCATCATTTATTTCTTAGTAGACAAAAAAGCAAAAATTAGAAGAAGATCTTACAAGATGCCAAGCAGAAATAATAAGCACTGAGTAAACTTACAACCACTTAACACAAAGATTTCAGTCTGGAACTTACAAATCTCTTTTACTTCTTTCTTCTTAAGATGGTCCTGAATACAGCAAATTTCACACGTGAAGGGGAAATACTAGATGACAAATGTCTAGCCAATTTACCAAGTAAATAGTCATACAAAAGGACAGGTGGGAACACCCAAGATGATGGTGAATAATAGGATATGTGTTCGAGCTTAATGGTTTGTCATTTAGCAATGAGCACCAAAAATGGCAATCAGTTCCTTGTTCAAGTTCATATTCATGCTCCGACACGTGTATTGACATGGAAGATGTTTGTTGATGACATGTCACATCTTTCGCGGGTTAATACAGAGTTGGAATCAAGCATCTATTCCCGATATAATTGGGACAAGTGAAAACCAAACAAGAAGTTACAAGCTGCATTTTATGCTTAAAACTGCAACATAGGTCAAGGTGGAGAGATGGATTAATCATCTACTATATAATTTTTAATCTGCTGTAATATGTTATGAGCAACATGGTGATCAAGAATACGTTCCACAGAGTGGTTATCTATGCAGAAAAGGAGAAGACTTCAGTGGCCGTGTTCTACAATCTGAGCATGATCAAGGAAATCGGATCTGTCCGTTAACTGGTGACTACGGAACGATCCCAAATGTACAAGAAGACGAAAGCTATCAAGTACGCACGGCTGTACATGGAATGTAACCCAAAAGGAAAGAGACCCCTTTTAGAGCTGAGACTAGAGTTAGGGAGCGTACCTTTATGGATAAGTGTAGATTAAGCCATTGGTAGACTTGGATCAAAGATTATGAAAGTAAATATGATGACGCCTGGATGCAGACTAGTGAAAGACAGTATCATTCATCCTCTTGTAGTCTGCAGATTTTGTTTCGGGCATTTGCTAGATGGAACCAAGCAAGGTACAATCGGCAAGAGCTAGACCAGAGTCAGAAAGGTATAATGTAAGACGACTTGTTGATGTTTACTATTGTTCGTTCTAAATTTTCATAACTAATATTTAGTACATGAAAGCTATTCGACAGACCGTATCCCTTGTCACACCCAATCACTCAGATAGGTGCTGATAAAGTCATTACACTGTTTCAACAGTACCCAACAGACGGTGTCAAGCAAGGGCCAAAGCCAGATGAGCAATGTAGCTCTGGCGACGAGCATGACCACAACCAAATCATCTGGGCCTCTGCGGTAAAGCCTGAAACGAAAAATTACGAAATCCACTGGTTAACTGATCACAAGCATCAATATGGTGGCTAAGATTAATCTAGTATCCTTCACCCTCTTGTAATCTGACAGGCATTCTCACCTACTACTGAGTGTTAGTTGGTTTTGGTATGTACATTAAAATTTCATTTGTCAACACGTGATCACTTGCAAACCCATTGCTGAAAGCAAAGAAAGGGATAATAGTCATGTATTCTAGAATGAAAGAAATATGATCAAGGTTACATTTGAACCATATAAGATAAGAGAAAAATAAATTGAATTGACAAGATAATAGGTTGTCTTTGATTTAGGAACAGAGGAAGTCTACTATTCCATTTCTAGAATCATCGAGAAATAGAGACATCCAATTCCTATTTGAAAAAATTCTGGTGAGCCAGTATTAAATGGTTGACATGTTGGGTAAAGGAGATTAACACTATGATAACAAAATTCTATTGCATTATGATTTAGTTTTGGAGTGAAATTGAGCCTACCTGGCTTAAGAATGGATACTGTAGTACTTGTGAGACATTAGATAGGTCCAGGATGATCTGGAGCAATTGCCTACTAACGAACAAAAATACTTAATGAATTGTTAAGATTGAGGATAGAGTGTGGCACATATGACTAGGCTTGCAAGAACCACTAACAAATATATGCCTTGACCAACCATGGCAATGCTGTGGACAAGTTTTCAGACAAACAGAAGAGCAAGCAGATGGAGGAGAAACAGCAGTAGAAAGTAGAAAGAAGCAGGAACAAGAAACATAGGTGGCATCATGTATTTCTTGGACAGAAAACTGAGAATTAGAAAATCTTACATAATGCAAAGTAGAATTGTTAGATTTTTGTCTAGAACACACTCTTTCTACTTCTTTACCAATCACCAAAGGTTTCATTGTCTCAAATTCCTGAATAAAACAAAATTCGTAAGTGAAGGAGCAATGTTAGTTGATAAATCTCTAGCCAAATTACTAAGTAAATAATCACTAAAATGACATGTGGGAACACGCAAAACAATGGTTACTATGATATGTGTATAAGTATAATAGTTCCAACATATTGCTGTAGTGACAGGTTTGTCATTTATCAATTCAACGGGTACCAAAAAAAGGGTAAACAATTCCATCTTCAAGTTCAAGTCCATGCTTTGACACGTTTATTGACATAGCATATGTTCATTGATGACATGACACATATTTCCAGTTAATAAAGAGTTGCAAGCATCTATTCCAGGAGCATGGTACCTAGGACAGCAAAAACACTAGTACAAACTCTTCTTGATCATATGCATATGCCTTGATGCAATATTTTTCTCTTTGAAAGTTAATATTGAATCATGACAAGAATGAAATGGCTCTATAATATAAAACAGACACATTGTGGACATTTGCTTCAAGTCCGAAATCCATCCAAACTAAAACTAGTGTTGATCTTCAATGTCAAATCTCGGGACAGAAACCATCTGAAGAAAATTCCTACATGAATACTTCCGTGGCACAATCGCCATGAACACTGACAAAACAAGCAAATTCAGTGTTGTTCTGACATCACTACTGCAAAAACCAACTTGCAGATACATGCTACAAAAGTACAAAGTAACAAATATATGTAGGATAATGACAATTGACAACCAACCAGGCACATTTCCACACGACCTAGGATTAGTAAAAGTTCAGTGGTTGCGTAGCCTAAAGGTTGCTGTTCTTGGGTGACCTGGACTTGCGTATTAATTAAAGACTCACCCTCATTGAAACTGAAATTTTAGCATATACGGGAGTGGAGTAGTTAAGATGGTATAAATAAGATAATAGGCAAGATTTAGCAAACAGAAGAAACAAACCGATAGATACATTAAAAGTAACATGATAGGGAGGCGTCTCATCAGTGCTCTTGGGGAATTGAATTCATAAATGATGTGCATGATACAAGCATTATATGTAGATGATGGTGATGATGAAGCTACAACCAAAATACAGCTAGCACATTCATAGCTCTTCCCAATTTCAAAACCCCAATGGCTATAAACAAATCATATCAATCAGTTCAGACAGAGAGGCAGTTGACCAAAGCCTATTAGCTCCTACTACTACTACTACTATAATTTGCTGTAACCTAAAAGCCGGAAAAATGCGCTCAAATCACTCCGTAAATCCAGAAAAGTAATCGAGGTTGGAGAAATTGACAAACCTGTTGACGTCTATATCAACATCGCTCCTTCTGGATCTTCTTCTACATACCGATGGATTCCTCTTCATCTAGCGATCTGTCATCGACTCTCGTCCAAGAGATCGCAGCTTCGCTAACGGACCAGCCAATTCCGGACAGATACATCCACAAGGACGGATTTCCTCCGGCGGAAGGGACAATCGCCGGCGACATTCTGATCGATTGCTCCCGCCTTTCGGCCGAAGACGAGCTCGCTAAGCTCCGATCCGCTCTCTCCGCTTGGGGATGCTTCCAGGTGAGTTTCGTTCTTCTCTCGTTCTTTCCAATTGCTCTCTGAATTTCGTCCTAATCGAAGGGGAGTGTTCGCAGGTGGTGAACCATGGAATAGAGACGGGGCTTCTGGAGAAGGTTCTGGAAGTTTCGCGACAATTCTTCGCCCTTCCGTTGGAGGAGAAGAAGAAGTGGTACGGAGGAGCGTGGATGTATAATGGATACGGAAACGACGGCGAGCTGTATGGAGATCAGACTCAGATTTGGAACGATCGGTTGTACCTTAGGCTGGGTTCGAATGATCCCGCCAATCTCCGGTTCTGGCCGGAGAATCCGCCGGAGTTTAGGTAATCTCTCTACGCTTCCAGTTTCTTCAAATCCGGGTTGGTTTTATTGTGGGTTTCGGGTAGAAGGGTCCAAAATAATTATTGCGATCCAACAATTTTTCCATATCCATAATTTGTCGTGAAATAAGCGGGATTTTAAACTACTTTTTCGGTTCGTTAATTTTGTTAGAAACCTAATTCTCATTTGGTGTATTGCGATCCAACAATTTATCCATCTCAATCGATGTAGGGGAATTAAAAGGTACAGTTTAATACTCCCTCCGTCCCTATATGTATGTCCATAAAGCGCAATTTCGCGTAAATTAAGAAAATGTGTAAGAGATATTTGGTGGAGTAATATGAGTGGTTGAAATGAAGAAGGTGAAGATGGGTTAAGATAAAAAAATTGACCAAAATAGAGGTTGAGAAATTTAGCTCAAAAAAATTAATCCACATATACCTTAAATGGGTGTTTTCTTAATGGAAAAAATTCAATAAGTATGAATATTAAAAAACATTATTGAAATATTGTTTATTTTTGGGTTTATGAGAGTTTATTTGTAATGTATTTGATGGAGATGATTGGATGGAGAGAGAAATGGGAAAGAAAAGTAAATAAAAAGTAGAATATATAAGGGTAAAAGTGTAAAAAAGTAGTGATATAAATGGAAAGATAGAATTATGGACAAACATTCCGGGACGACGAAAACGGAAAGATGGACAAACATAAAGGGACGGGGGGAGTAATATTTGACACCTCTGAAGGAAATTATCTCGACTGTGGGGAATAAATAAGTTGACTGTTCATACGACTGATCTCCGGTCTAAAATCAAACAGTTTTTAATTTTGATAAATTTAAGGTTATTTATTGAAAAATTTAAATCAAACCGAAATGGAAAAAAAATTGAAATTGAAATTCTAAAAATTATGAAATCGAGGATCGAACTGAACACTGTTCTTTCAGTACGGTTTGATCATTCAGTCTAATTTTTCGGTTCTAACCAACTGCACTGTGCCCTAATTGCAGATTCATTTATCCTTATCCAATTTTTTAAGACTGTTAAATTAATGGATACGCCTTGTAACTGTAATTATGTGACTTTTTGTATTGCTAATCTACATAAGTGCTATTCTTCACACCTAAAATTTATTCATATCACACTATTTTTTCCCCTATAATACCATTCATTATCTTCTTATACAAGGTCAATACTACCATGACATGGAGCGTTGATTATCTAATTATTCATTTGGATTTTGGTATTCTCGTCTAGAAGGTTGTCCTAAGTTGAGAAAATTATACATAATTCAACCTAATTCCTACGAAAACTACACAATGTACGCAGTAGTTTTAGTAGGAATTAGGTTGAATTACGTATAATTGTCTCAACTTAGGAAAACTTTTCAAACGAGAATACCAAAATCCAAATGAATAATTAGCTAATCAACACTTAATGTCATGGTAATATAGACCGAGAACAGGTGATGATATTAAGAATATTGTTGCAAATGGCAATGCAGGAAAGCCGTGGGTGAGCTAGCTGACAAGATACAAGAAATGCCGACGATGCTTCTCAAGGCTATGGCCCAATCACTTGACTTGGATGAGGATTGCTTTTTGAAACACCACGGTTTGGACGGCGGATACACCATCAAATTCAATTTTTACCCTTGTTGTCCAAACCCTAGTAGTGTTTTAGGGATCCCTCCACACTCTGACGGATCCACCTTTACCATGCTCTTTCAAGATCAACAAGGCCTTGAAATCAACACAAACGGTTGTTGGTTCAAGGTTCCTGTCATTCCCGGAGCTTTATTCGTCAACGTCGGAGACCTAATGGAGGTACACTATTTTCTAGTTTGCATCTTTTTTTTAGTTGAGGGCACTGTCCATGAGAGTCAAATTGGTGACCTCTGAATACTACTCTTAGAGGCTTAATCATTGACTAGATGCTCGAAGGTAGCTTGCATCTCTTTAAATACTTAAGCAATTGTAATAGAGTTAAATAGAAATAGATAAAGATCAAAATCATCGATTTCATATGTGAAATTTGTATCATATAGATAATGAGCAACGGAACAATCAAGAGCACATTGCATAGAGCAGTTACAAATTCAGAAAATGAGAGGGTTTCGGTCGCCATGTTTTACAACCCAAGCACTTTCAAGGAAATTGGCCCCATCGATGAGCTAGTAAGCATTGAACGGCCACGGTTGTACGAGAAGACCAACATTATGAAGTATGGTCAAGTGTACCGAGAACTCAACCCTAAAGGAAAGCGAACTCTTTCGGCATTCAAGATGTAGATTTATTGTAAATCTCCTAATCACGAGTCCTTTACATATAACTGATCACGTCCTTAAAATTAGATATCATTTTCCTTCAAAGTACTATAGTTAAATATCTACTTGTTCAATGATGTTTTTTATTTTACATGGTTTAATAAAAATGTATAAAGGTGTTTTTTGGTCAGGAGCCAATACTTGTTAGGTCAACTGATGGGTGATGACATATGTGACCTGACCATCAGGGTTATGTTTTAAAGCTCATATGCTTAACTTTGATATACATTATATACAATTATTTAATATCAGTAAATATCAAGTTATTTACATATGTTATAGTAAATAAGTATATAGTCAAATTTAGGGTGTGTTTCCTATGAGAATGTGTCTCTAAGAGAAATAAAATTGAATTTCAACAACTAGTTATACATGTGAGAGTCGTGCGGCATGCGACTATTTTTTTCTTACCTTTGGAGTGTAAGTTTCAAAATAGTGTAACTCATACAATATAACTGTGCATTTTCATACATAATGGTTGTGCATGACAATATTAAAGACTGTGTATACATTTTCACTAATTGTACATCATATTACATGTGAAAAATGTCACACAAAATTAAATATAGGCATGCATAGTCGTGTTAAGTGCTAATGCGCGCACATTCAAAGTAAGGTAAAAAATCATCTATTTACTAGCGAATTCTTAACCAAGATAGAGGCACTATCAAGGATGATTCGAGTTGGATAATCATGAGTATTAGAACTTGAATTTGATTGTGAATCAAGAAAGGAACTTTATTTTTCCATGAGTTTCTTGTGTTATAAGGCATGTATGAGAATAAGAACATAATTTTCTAGAAAGCGAGGGGGAAAACCCTTGGAGAGCAAGAAAGGAGCTTTATTTTTCCATGAGTTTCTTATGCTACAAGTCTAATGTATTTACAATATCCAAGAGGCATGATAGTTCTATCTATCCAAACTATTATATCTAATCTAGACCCCCACTATCTAGTTATATGTAGAAGATTCTATTTAGTACAGACTACAATCAACACTTCTGCAACACTTCATGGGCCTTTTGTTCAGTCTAGGCCCACCATGTTGGGTCGGGTCCAACAATATATCTCGTGTAGCTTTGATACCACATGATACGAATCATTGCATGCAAACGATGCAAAGTAGACCTTCTTTTTGTTCTACTGCCTAGGAGACGAATGATACCTTCTTTGTGTCAGTTTTGTGGGACATTGATGATGATATGAGGTTGGAAAAATCGTTGGAAGTAGCCGACACCCGGAGTCATCTGTCCCATCCCAGGTGCGAAAGTAGCCGACACCCGGTGGATTCATTCGACCCCTTTATTAAGGGAAAAAAATCTAAAGAACAAAACATAATGAAACACATGAAAAGCTCAAGTCAAGTCGATGATCAAATTCTAAGGAGAACTCGCCCCCTTTTATAGAAAACTAAAGCCTATTCACTTGGCCTTCTAGTAACCCTTCAAGTCTTCATTAACTCAGACTTTGAGAGCCCAACAACCTAAGACAAACAACATTCATTATTGGACTTAGAGGCTAGACGATCTTGGCACAAGTCTAAGCACTTTGTTCAGGGAAGGCGCACCCAGTAGCCGCCAACATGCACACAAGGACGCCTTCACACTTGTTTGCTGCTCCCTGGGTCATAAGACTTGCTTTGAACTCCTCTTGCAAGGCACAAACCCATGCCTGAGTGATTTGACCCAAAAATGGTGAAGTGCTCGAAGCCGGTTTGGCCGCGGTGGTGCTATCGACTACATTAAGGGGTTGCAGGCACTCATCCCTTTCCGTAGGATTTTGGTCGGTGTTCTCGAGGCTTTCTTGCTCCATAGGGTCCACCAAGTCTTCACCTAAAATACAACCCAAAGAAAGTGATGATCGAGGAATTGGTGGTGACCTCATCCAAATTCTTATGTGGCGCCCCCTAGTTGTCGCAGACATGCTCGCATGTCATCTCAGAGTTAACCTCAATACTGCTTGTACTTTGGCCTTGATGTGGTATAGTTACATTAATCAAAATGTTGAAATAAATAGAATGTTATAAAGTTAGACAAATTTTTAGAACACCCCAAAAGGAATACAAGAAAGGATGGAGGTATTAGTAATGACTTGGCTATTTGGACCGCATCACTAGGCCCACAAAGAGAAGTAGGCAAGACAAGTCAAGTACGACTCATCGGAACAAAACATACCTCTAACATTTGTGACTTTTTCTATGATCACAATTCACACACCAACAAGATACAAAGGGACACGCTATCAAAAAAAAAAAGATACAAAGGGACACGATGAACCTCACCGAATAGAAGGAACAAAACAAGGACATTTAATGTAATTGCCATCTCGTCAGCGCAATTGAGCATGAATTACGTATATGATTATGCTGTTGACAACTCAACACTCATTTAAGACGCTTCTAATATAATGTAGGTGATGCAACTACAATAAAAATATTGCATCATATTCATGACGATGCTAAAGTTGAAAACCAAATGAAAATAAATTTAGAGTCCTATAAAATCATAAATTAATCTAAATACTTCTAGTCACAACATGATTGTAATTTTAAGTAGTTTCATATTTTTTAAAAAATGTAATATATCTTTATTTATTGTTTTATTAACAACTATTCTCCTCATGCGATCTTGATTCTAAACAATACTTTTTCCGTTTGATTATAATTCATATTTTAGCCTATTGTACTTGTTCAGAAAAATTTTATATTCTACAAATTTATATATATTTTTACCCTTTATAAATTTCTCAAACAATTCTCTCTATAAACTACTAATCAACATAATTAAAAAAAGGCTAATTAATTTTTGGATCAGGAAAGAGTAATTAGAATAATTTAATATGATTAAGTAATATTTTAGATTTTCTTAATTTCAAATTGAAATGCTAAAATATCAGATATAGCCAAACGGGTATGATCTTGTTTTAGTTTGGTCGAGAAAGATACTTTTGGATGGAAAATAGGTATTGTTGAATTCATAGTAGATATGCAAAATGTAGAGAGTAGTTTGCAAATTTTAATTATATTGAAAGTAGTTTAAAATAGAAAAGTACACAAAGGCTTATGTAAGGGATGACGACTCTTATGGTATTTAAACGGGTATATTATGTCATTGGTCCTCAACCTTTCATATGTGTTGTAAATTAGTCTCTAACCTTTATTTTTTTTTATTATAGTTTTTAACCTATTGATAACTTGATAGTGTATTATTTTATTTATTTTCAACTAGATCACGTGAACAATCCATATAACGCAGCTCACCGTATTTTTAACGATAATATCATTAAAGATTTGAGACTAATTTAGAAGACGATCGAAGACCACCACTCAAATTTACCCATGTTACCCAAATAATTTTTTTTTTTGATTTTTCTATTATGTGTCCTAAGGGCACACAATAAGCAGTTAATAATGAAAATATTTGGTAAATTTTAAATTCTTGGTTTTTACTCCCTCCGTTAAGAAATACATGTCGTTTTAGAGTTGTCTTAAAAGTTAAGAATTCAAATGATTTGACTTTAATACCCTCAATCTTAGGAAGATCTTTTATTTTCTTGTTTAGATTTAAGTAATTGTTTTAAATTAGTGGGGATAATATTGAAAAAAGGGTGTTAAAATATCTAAAATGACAAGTATTTCTTAACAACTCAATCAACCTAAAACGACAAGTATTTATTAACGGAGGGAGTAATTTTTTTTGTGACGGATTCACTATTTTCTTTTTAGGGTTTAGTTTCGGTTTTTGGTATGTTTATCACGTGCCCTTAGGGCACACAATAGAATAACCTATTTGTTTTTGGTCGAAAATCTATTACTAGATACTAAAGCGGAAGCAAATTCTGCCACCATATTGCGCCACATCACCCTCTTTTTTAAAAATCTATCTTATTATCTTGATTTTATCATAATCTTATACATACTCAATTAAGATATTAGTTATATCTAAGAATTTGAGTTGTTTAATTAATAATTTTATCCAAATATATAAATTTCTATCTTATCATTATACACATCTATTAATACATAGATCTATCATAAACCTTTTATTTAAAAAAATATTTTTTCCGTCATAATCTATAAATAATAATCATAATACTTTACCCATTTAACTAAATATCATATTAAATTTAAATGATTTTTCGTAATTTTATTATGGTATTTTTTCAATCATCAATGCTAGCAAATTCTACTACTATATTTAAGACAAGTACTCATTCTATTAAAATATTATATTAGATACATTTTTACTATTATATCATATTAAAATATCAATAAAAAAGTAGATGTTATATTTGCCATATATATCAATAATATTACATATTGATTATGCTTTAGAAAAAAAAAGATAGATTTCTTAATTAGGATAATAATTTATTAACATTTTGATTACATATTTATATATTTATAATTAATTATTTTTTCAAAAAACAGTAACATATATACAAGATAGTTTTGTTTTCTATTTAACTTATTAAATTTTATCTATATATTTAATATTATAATATATTAATCCGAGTTTTTATTTAAACTTATCGATTTTATTATATAACTTAGTTTATATAATTTAATTTCAATGCCAAAAGATTTGTATAAGTTGTTAATAAAATGTGATAATGCATCTTATCTTATCTCATTCTTCCTCAATTATGTAAATATATGTTTATGTATGTATTAAAAGGTAAATATATAAATAAAAGTTATTTATATAAGATGATATACAAGAATTGTGTCATTTGATAATTCAAAAAATAAGCAACGTTTTAAAACAAAGAATACATATGATAATATTTATAATTGTGATAGTAAATTCATACACAAAATAAAAAAAATAACATCCCGTACAAGGTACGAGTCATCTGCTTAGTTTTAAACTAAATTGATAAAATTAAATTAATCCACAAGTATCAAAGTAATCAAGTGGGGAGAGATTGATAGGATCGATAATCCCATCAGTTGACTTTCTTTGTTGAGCTACTACTACTCTGTTTCGCTCCCTGTTGTTGTTGTTGGATCGGAGTAGTTGTTGTATACACAAAACTGAAAAAAGATCAATGGAAATGGATCCTTCATCTACCGATTTGGCATCCCGTCTCGTCCAAGAGGTCGCAGCTTCCCTGTCGGATCAGCCTGTTCCGGACAGATACATCCAGAAGGACGGCTTCCCTCCGGCCGAGAAATCCCTCGCCGGCGACATTCTGATCGATTTCTCCCGCCTGTCCACCGAAGACGAGCTCCGAAAGCTACGATCCGCTCTCTCCACATGGGGATGTGTCCAGGTGACTCAATCAATTAAGCTCTTCCAATCTCCCTGAAAACGAATCGAATTGGAAGTTCCCCAAATATAGTGCGCTTTTGATCGAAATTGGTTTGTTTGTAGCTGGTGAACCATGGGATTGAGCCGGAGCTTCTCGAGAAGGCGCTGGAAGTTTCGAGAGAGTTCTTCGCGCTTCCGCTGGAGGAGAAGAAGAAGTCGTACGGAGCTCCTGGCCTGTTCAACGGGTACGGGAACGACGGCGTCCTCCGGGGTGATCGCACTCAGAATTGGAACGATGGCTTGTACCTGAGAGTCGCTTCTAACGATCCCGCCGATCTCCGCTTCTGGCCCGAGTCTCCACCCGATTTTAGGTACCGATTTCTTCCAACATGCTCTTCAATTAGTTGTGATGGTTGAACAAGTACACTAGTAACAGTTGATGTTGGACTATAGTTTTCTTTTATAGAATAACTATGTATATTGGTCGGTATACAGTGAGAATCTATGTTTTTAGTGTAAAAACGAGTTTCGGGTTTGAGTTTCTAAGTTTCCGTGTTTCGGGAAACGCCACCCGGTTGGAGTTTCCGGGTAACTTAGGTGAGGATTGGGGGTATGATCTGGAAGTATATATTACGTTGCAGGAAAACAGTGCGAGAGCTGGCCGACAAGGTCCGATTGATGCCCGAGATGATACTTAAGGCCATGGCGCGTTCATTGGACTTGGAGGAGGATTGCTTCCTGAAGCACCATGGCTTGGACGGTGGATATGCTGTCAAGATCAACTTCTACCCGCGGTGCCCGAGTCCTGATCGGGTCTTGGGGATCGCACCGCACTCGGATGGAACCACCTTTACTATGCTCTTACAAGACCAGCAAGGACTTGAAGTCATGGCAAATGATCGTTGGTTCCAGGTTCCCGTCGTCCCCGGTGCTATATTTCTCAACGTTGGAGATCTCATGGAGGTGATCCATCAATCTTTCGTTAAACCTCGGTTCTCTTTTTCTCCAGGGCAACGCATGTGTTTATGCTTATGCATGCATGCATATTTGAACAGATTATGAGCAATGGGGCACTCAAGAGCACGTTACACAGAGTGGTTACGAATTCCGAAAAGCATAGGGTTTCAGTTGCAATGTTCTACAATCCGAGCCATTTCAAGGAAATCGGCCCTGTCGATGAACTGGTGTCCGCGGATCGGCCTCAGTTGTACAAGAAGACCACCATTATCAAGTACGGACAGATGTTCAAGGACTGCATCCTCAAAGGACAGAGACCTCTTTTAGCCTTGAAACTTTAGTGTAGGCTTGATCACAAATCTTTTGATCCGATCCCGCCTTTTTTTACAACTTTATTTGGGATGTAAGATAATATAATATAATACAAATAATTTGCACTCACTAAAATAATATGATGTCTGGTTTCGACCAAAAAAATAATAATATGACGTCTGGTTCAATGGTTGATACATATATAGACCCCTTGTAAATTAGTCATTATAAAACCTCACCCTTATTCAAATACCCGATAAACGGGTTTTCTATGATAAGCCCTTAGGGCAGACAATAAGCAACCAAAATTATTAACCAAATCAAATCTCACCTCCCTGTACTATTTCCTCTCCGGCCACTAATTAATTATCCATGGTAACTTCCATATTAACCTTTTCTCTTGAATTAATTAATGTCTCCATATAAATTGTTTTTCCATATCTTCCAATTGAGTAGTTCATTGCTCAAAAAAAAAAAACTGAGTAGTTCATACTAATACCAAATCAACGATTTGCTCATCTTCTTCCTCTTGGAACTCCCATCTCCGTGGCTTCTTCAATGCTTTTGACATTACAGAATAAAATAGGTATGTCAAACGTGTATTTTGAATGGTTTTTGATAGTGAAGTTATAATTTGTTTACTACTTTGTTTGCTACTCTTTTCATGGATTTTTGGACAATGTTTGCTTTCTCGTCAATGTACTTGGTGATTTTTTTTCATTGATATTTCTTCCTTTCTCTATGAATTGTAGGTTGGCTTTGAGGATTTTTTTTTATTTGAATGAGATTCCAAAAGATTGTGATGATCGACTTTCAAAATGATGTGATTGATCATGGCATTGTTAAAAATTCTCTAGAGCTACTTGGAGAGAGTTCTAAAGTCTATGAAAAGGATATTACAGATTTGAGTGAAGGTGAAAATGAAAATTCGTTTGAACCTTTCATTAGACAATGTTTTCTTAGTGGTGAAGAAGCATTTAAGTTTTACGGGAACCATGCTAAAAGAAAAGGATTTTCCATTCGGAAAGGTCGGTTCATTAAAAAGGATGGAAGGATGGAATGGCAAGATATTTCATCGAAGGATTTGCAAAAAAAAAACGTTTGTCAACCCTACTAAAGAGCAACAGAATAAAGAGTCTATGAGATGTGCTGTAAGGCAGTGAGGAGAATCAAATTAAAGAGAGCTTTTGACATTTTTTCCCGAAGAATGGCATGTTGTTTGATGTGTCTCAAACCACAACCATGAGTTGCTTCCTATTGAGCAAGTGAGCTCTCTTTCATCATATCGAACCATTTCTAAGGAAAATGAACATCGGATTCTGTTATGTAAAGAAGCAGCTCTTTCAGTTAAGCATATAATGCGTGTTATGGAGTTGCAGAAAAACATTTTCCATTTCTTAGTAAGGATGTCTTTAACTACTTTAATAAAATTTGCAAAGGCATTCTAAGTAGTGATGCAATGAATCTTCTTCATTGTTGTAAGTCTACTAAGGAGGAAGAGTCAAGGTTTCAATATGCTTATACAGTTGATGAACAAAACAGGTTAGAGCATATATTTTGGGCAATTGCTCATTGTTTTGATTGGTACCAACAATATGGAGATGCAGTTGCATTCGATACTACATACAAGGTAAATTTCAATGATATGACTTTTTCTATGTTTGTCGACGTGGACAAAAATGGAAGGACTATAATGTTTGGATATGCTCTCCTTCGAAATGAAACTATGGCTACATTTTGTTGGTAAATGAAGGTAAGTGAGTTTTTAACCCATAGTTTTTTAACTAATAACAAATTTGTTTGTTAGCATCATTCTTACACAAAACTGATATTTTGGACAAACTTTTACTACACTTATGAAGAAGCCCCCTTAGACGATCATCACCGATCAAGATCCATGGATGACACAAGCCATTATTAAGGAAATGCCACTTACGAAGCATTCTTTTAGCATTTGGCATATCACTGCAAAATTTAGTGGTTGGTTCACTTCAACTCTTAAGCACCTATACGAAGCTTGGTGTGTTGATTTCTATAGGCTGTACAAACTTGACAATCGTGATGATTATCTAAAAGAATGGCCACTTGTCTTTCAAAGTATAATCAACAAGAATATAAACATGTAATTGGATTATACAAAGTCAAGCAATATTGGGTGCCATCTTATCTACGTGACTACTTCTTTGGTGGTATGTCAACAATTGGAAGATCTGAAAGCATCAACAGTTTTTTGAACGTTTTACATCCAATCGATTTTGTTTAAACCAACTTTTAATAGCCGTAAGTGTATCATTCTTCTCATTACAATTTGGCTACACTTATTAGTATGATGCTTTTATTGATATTGATAGTTAAATTTGATTTTATTTTTAGGTTGATCTTGCCATTGAGGATCTTTGTAATACAAAGCTACAACATACCATGTCGGATTCATATAAGGGGTCTTGTTTGAGAACTTTGTCTCCCTTAGAGGAACAAGCCCATTAATGTTCACAAATTTTGCTTTCAAGAAGTTCTAGGAGCAATTTGAGAAGGCCACTTAATACAAGGTATGGTTAAGTGTATCCTACAGTATTCGTAGTGCAACATTTTAAGGTGTCACAATTTTAACAACATAAGGCCTTTTGGGATGGTGATACCATTACTTGTACTTGCAAACACTTTGAATTTTGGGGGATCCTTTGTCGACATGTCTTGAGCTTGTTTATTCAGATAGATTGCTTCAAAATTCCGATTACATACCTACCACTTGCGTTGGTGTCGTGATGAATATCACAACATTGAAGTTGATTCGATGCTCAATGTGGAGACATCTTTAGTTGAAAGGGCAAGTAATGTCATTTTTATCAAAGGAATGGATGATGTTATTCAACCTCCTCCGACTCCAACAACAAAGGGTCGCCCAAAGCCAAAGTGAGCAATAGGTGGAAAAACAAGTTAGATCATGTGGATTTTGCAAGAGAAAGGGCCACGATATCACTACTTGTCTTGAGAAGGAGAACATTGATCTTGCAGATAACGTATCAACAATTGCACGAAAGAAATAAAAAGGGCACTCATGAATTTGAAGATTTCAATCCAATTTATTCTGTAAAGTTTTGAGATGTCATTTCCAACATGTGTTTTTCTTCTTGTTATTGAAAAGTAGTTTTGTATTTGGCTAACAAATATTTATCTTATGAACTGCATTTGTTTGCTAACTCTGATATTGTTGGTATTTTTTGTCCTTGTCTCATACATAAAGAGGAAGTTCAGAATACATAAACTAATAACAATATGCATGTTTCTTTTGTCTTCCAATCTTGATTCAAATTCAATAGAAATTTTTTTATATAACAAAACTCAATAGAAATTTGATCAGAAGAAGATGGCCAAATTAGAAGTGAAAGATACGGTCAAATATTTGAATAGGAAGATACGGAAAAATCTTTCTATTATCTATAAAAAAATTATATGGAGATATTAATTACTTCAACAGAGAAGGTTAATATGGAAGTTGTCATGGATAATTAATTAGTGACCAGAGAGAGAATATTACGTGCATTTGAGATTTGATTTGCTTACTAATTTTGGTTGCTTATAGAAAACCCATATATATATCTACTGAACATTTGAATCATACCTATTGAGATCTATTGAACACCTCGTCGTTGATGTGGTTTTTTACATATAAACTGCCCTTGTTTATGAGTGAGGGACTTGGGGTCGCTAACCTCTCTCTCTCTCTCTCTCTCTCTCTCTCTCTCTCTCTCTCTCTCTCTCTCTCTCTCTCTCTCTCTCTCTCTCTCTCTCTCTCTCCGACATTGAAGCATCGTGAGAACTCTACATCTCCTCCTTTTCATCTTCAGATTTATAGATAATGAGAGCCTCCATTCCAATTATTTTCAGCCATCTCCGAGGCAATTTCCTCCCACTGCCTACAAAAACATCATTGTGATTCCATCTCAAATCCACAACCACCTCTTCCTCATCCTCCCCATGTTGGATCTTGGGCACTGTCAGAAAGTTTAGTTTTGAATTTTGATGGGTCCAAAAATATAGAGATGTTGAGGACACAAAAGTTGAGTGGAATGTCATTAACATCAAGTTTTGTGGAAAATACAAATTTTGTTCAAAAGTTTGAATTTGACGGTTCCAAACTCAAGAGAGGTTGGCGACACAAAAGCTGTATGAAAATTTGTCCATATGGAGTTTGTGTATTGATGTCATCGACAAAGCTCAACCGATAGCAAATAGGACAGAGAATGTTTCGATCAGAACCAAAAAATTAGATTGTACCGAACTGAATCAAAACTGACGGTGTTTGGTTTAAAAATTTCCAAGATTTCACTTTCGGTTTGGTTTGAAGTTTCAAAGCAAAAACCTTATATTTTGTCAAAAACTGAAAAAACCAAATCGGTTCGATATGGAAAAAATTCAGTTTGGTTTTTGGTTCTCTAAATTCTTGAATATCGATTTTGGTTTGGTTCAGTTTTTTCTAATTCTATTCGGTTCTAGACTGATGCTCAACCCTAGCAACAAAGAACTAAAAAAGGAAAGCATGGAGAAGATTTGTTTAAGACTAGTTGAAACTTTTATTTAAGGATAAAATCAACACAAAGAAGAGTAAAAACCAAGCAAAATGTGTGAATATCATCGGCTAATGTTATTATGAATTTTTCATGTACATTACGAAAGTTTG
Organism: Polygonum maritimum; assembly: GCA_963924305.1. NCBI lineage: Eukaryota > Viridiplantae > Streptophyta > Magnoliopsida > Caryophyllales > Polygonaceae > Polygonum > Polygonum maritimum. The sequence goes on along the minus strand of OZ002732.1, from coordinate 33,341,331 downwards.
TGTAAGACTATGCGGAGCAGTATTGTAAGTGTAGGATCTGTGTTAGTACGTAGAAGTCGTCGACACCTACGATGTCGGCGACCAAAGTCAACAACTTATGTTTACGCAGCGGAATTAAAATACACAGAAAAGATTACGAAATACCAGATTGACACAATGATTTAGAGTGGAAACTCCTTGTAGCCAATGTGCTTGCAAGGAGAAAAACCACTTGCCCTCTAAGCTTCAACTTAGAAGGACTTGAAGAGCACTTCACTCGCTATATTGATTTCTCGGGCTACAAAAGGTGTTCCTACTTCAAGTTGCGAATCCCACGCCTTGGCGATTCCCACGCCTCTCTTGCAAGTACTCTTGCCTTTTATGTCAATCCTCACTCTCTATAGCTCGCTCGTACTCAACCTTCTTGAGGACCGAATTCCACGATCCTCTCTTCTACACCACACACTCACAATACAAGTTTTTCTCTTGACTCTCTTGGTTCCTACAATGTACCCACGAAATTATATATAAAGAACCAAGAAGATTGCTGCACAATTCATCCTTTTTGCCCAAATAACATCTAGGACACAATAAAATCTTCCTTGTGATCTCCAAATATCCCATGAAGATTTTCCTCTTTTATGCTCTTCTTCTTGCCTTAAAAACACTCCAGAATCATCTTTCGTGCCTTCCTTAAACCATTCACGCGTTTTGCCTTTTATAGAATTCTGCACATTTCCGTCTCTACACAGTGAGGTTGGCGGGAGGTCGGCGACTATTGGTGACTTCTTGTGAGGTCGATGACTCCTGTTTAGATTCATCAAAACACACAGTTTCTAACCAAATTCCTGCAGATGACTTCTTGACGTTCATCGACCTTGGGTCGACGACTCTTGTCAGCAACCTGTTTGGAACCATCAAAACACACACACACACACACAGATTTTCTAACAAATTCCCCCTTTTTGATGGTGACAAACACCAATCTTTTATCTGCACTGAGAAGGGCTCTTCTGCAACCTGTCCAAACATCTCAAAAGGCAATCTATTACATCAGAGCATCTTAAGTAATCATCTCAAACAATTCCCCCCTTAACTTTTCAAAAGTTCTCCCTAAGTTCGACATTCACTCGAAATTCAGCAATATCCCTTCAATTAAGCATACAACCTTCAGCTATTTCCCCCTTTTGACATCATCAAAAAGAGCATAAATCATAGAGAAATAAGCAAGGCAAACATATTAGCTGATATAGGCAAAAGCATGCAGAAACCAAGTCAACGACCATGCAAGCATGGCAATGTCAAACTGAACAAACACAGCAAGAGTATTAATATCTAGCAACCATATTGAACTTAGAAGAGTATTTTAGAGAGAGGAATAATGTGGTAGGGATAGAAACAAGATTGTGATAAAGTCAGAAGTGCACCAGTCGACGACTAAGTCATAGTTTTTAGTGTTTCCTTGATGTCGTCAACATCTTCACCAACATCTTCCATCAGCTTGTGCGTCTGTGCCATACCCTTTGCCAGCTCAAGTTTCTGATTCTCCAGTTTATCCACCTTAGCATGTAGAGTTGACAACTCTTCCCTACTCACCCATCTTTTTCTTTTTCTTTTTTTTTTTCCTTTTTTTTCTCCCTTTTTTTTTAACTCCATCAAACGAGTCCAACATCATTTGTACTTCACCCTCTTTCAAAAAGGCAACTATACACCACTTGATATCAATATCTTTTCCTTTCGAATCAGCACGTGCACTTTCGCACTGATTAGTCGGCGATAACAGCGATGTCGTTGACTCCAAAACAAATTTCCTCACAACTTTTCAACACTTCACTTTTTCTGAGCACACACCTGAAAAAACATGCCAAGTCGTCGACCTCTACTGACACACAACAAAAGTCGTCGACTTTCACCTGTACTTACAAACCAGAGCATAATCAATCAGACTGAATGCACCATGACATTTACCACTTGAAGTAGCCTGGGGGTTGGGTCACACCGGGTGGTGTCAAAGCAACCCAAGCATAAAAATAATATTTTGTGGAATTTGTCGATCATGCTGATAAGTCTCAGTTTAAATGACACAAACAAGCAAATGGGCTCATAGAGACTCTCAAGCATGACAGGTCGGGGACAGCTTATAGAATCAACCATCATTTATGTTTATAATGAGGGTTCAAGGGTCATCAGGTTGATTCTTTTGGGCTCAAAGAAAAAGTTCAATATAATTGCAAGCATAATCACAACAAGCAGGAGGTCGTCGACATGCACACAAAAGCAAAGTGTATCATCAATCAAAGCATGATTACCTCATTAGACTTACAACACATAAACATGTTATTCTCAAATGATAAACAATCAAATTTCAACCAGTCATTGAGGGGTACCATGTAAGGTAACAAGTTAATCAAGAGAGATCATACCTTGCTCCATGTGAAGTCATTCAAAGGGTTCACGATTTAAAGCCTTGGTGAAAATGTCCGTCCTTTGTTCATCCGTCCTACAAAACTCCATGGATAACATGCCATTCTTTTCTTTTTCGGCGACTTTAGCAAAGATGTCGACCTTCTCAGCAACCTCTTCAGCTTTCTCAAAGTCATTGACTTCCTCGATTTTCTCAAAATCTTCTCCATCCCTTTCACCTTGAACTTCTAGACTTGAATCTCTTTCCGAACTAACCTCAGAACCACCTTGATCCTAAACATCCTCTGCATATGAATCTGAGTCAGTGACAATGTCACTGTGGGCGACACCAAATGGACTTTTAGCACTACTCTTGTCATTGACATCCTCAAGACACAAGAAACAAGTAGCTCCTCTTTGTGCAACTTGATCAACAATTGCACGCTAGCATGACAATACCAACTATGCCAGAGGTCGGCAACCTCTACAACAGACTTTAAGCATAAATCTTCTTCAGGTTGGAAGTAGGGATCCACTTTATAGACAATGTTTCTGCATAATCCCTTCAGAAGCATCCTACCTAAACTTATTTCAATCACCTTGCACGGCTTATCATCAAAGACAACTTGATTTTTTTCCGTTAGCACATAGTTGAGTTACGCTCAACAAATTAAAACCAAGGTTGTTAACCAAGCTAACATCAATAACTGAAACCTTACTTGAGATCTTCACCTTTCCAATTCCAGAAACCACAATTTTGTTATTGTTTCCGAAGTTAATATTACCTTCGTTGTGTTGTTGAAGTGAGACAAAATTCTTAGATTTTCCTGTCATATGAGCTGAGCACGCACTGTCGATGACCCAAGGGTCGTCGACACTCACTTCAACCTGCACAAACAAGATTAGTTTTTACGAACCCAGAGTTGTTTCACAACTCCTCTGGGTCGAGCAACATATTTCATAGCATGAGCAGAAACATTAGTATTAGCAGGTTTTGGGTTCTTAACAGAGTTGGTGATATCAGGCTTCTCATTAAAAGTCCTCGACTTCCTAGCCTTTTTAGAATCTCTAGCCCTTTTAAAGCACTCATGTTGGTAATGGCCTCCTTTGCCACAATACCAGCACGTGATGTGAGATTTTAACCCAACATACTTTCTATAGCCGGGATATACATGTTTGTTGTCGACACGGGACTGCAAATTAATTCGCGAGGGACCAGCTTTCGGGACTTGGTTTTCCCATATGGTACGAATCTTTTGATTAGGGTACCACTTCTGTTTCCCTTTACCCTTGGAGTCCGCCACATGCGATGAACAACTTGCGTTGTGACCATGCATAAGGGATTTACCTTTGGGTGTTTGAGAGCTAGAAGCGTTCCCCTTATCATTCTGTTCTTTCCCATAACCAAGACCAGGTCGTTGAACAACCTTCACAAACCATTTTCCGAAGTCTTGCTTGACTTCTTGGACCTTGTCGGCGACAAACTCATCTTTCCATTTCTGTTTCTTTGCTTTATCATCTATCTTCATATTTTCAATATCACTAGACAACTTAGCATTTTCTAGTTTCAGCATGAGCTTTTCACCTTCAAGACTAGACACCTATATTTCAAGGTCGTCAACCTGTTTCTGAAAGTCAACAACCTGAGACTCAAGGTTAGGACGTGTAATGCAAGCAACAGGGTTAGAGACAACATTCTTTTCCAGATCAATAGCCTTAGAAGACCAAACTTTGTTATCATCAATCAGATTAGCAATTTTTTCATCTTTTTCATTAATTTCTTCACTTAGCTCTGAAACTTGAAGACCAAGTTTTTCAATGATAGCACAAAATTCTTCTCTAGAATTTTTAGCCAAAAGAGATGAGAGATCAGAATTACTTAGCTCACTTGAAAAGTCATCTCCCAAAGCCATGAAACATGCTCCTTTGGTTGACGACACGTCTTCTTCACCATCTGACATGTCCCAGGTCGCGAACAAGCTTCTCCCAACCTCCTTCTTTGGATATTCTTTGGCAAAGTGTCCCTTTTCTTTGCAGTTATAGCATATGACTTCTCTACTTGGCTCAGGGGCTTTAGATTGTGCTTCGTTGCGACTCCAAAGTCTCTTCATAGCTCTAAAGCTAAGAGCTACGTCATTGTCGACATCCTCCATGTCTTCATGTCCTTGAGCAAGATCGAAAGCCTTTTCGACCTTAAAAGCAATGCCCCTGACTCTCTCAGAGTCAAGTCTATCTTTCCTCCTTTCTTGGATTCCTTCGAGCGTGGTCAATTGACCAACCACATCCTCCAAGGTTAGTGACTTCGTCTCTTTTTGAGTAAGAAGAGAAGTCGCCATCCTATCCCATTTCTTGTTGAGGCCAGAAATCAACTTGTTGGTTTGCTTCCATTGAGGAAGCTTCTCACCCAGAACTCCAGTTGATTGACCACCGATTGGAATCTTGAGTAGTAGTCGTGGATGGACTCACCCTTTTCTTGGAACAAGTTCTCATATTCTCGCTCAAGGGTTATGAATCTGTCCTTTTTGACATCATCATTTCCTTGATGGAGACGTTTGAGAAAATCCCAGATTTCTTTGGCGGTGTCATAGCCAATGACATTCTTCAAGTCACTACTAGAGAGAGCATGGTGGAGGACTTTCTTTGCTCTTTCATTCTTCTCAAGCTTTTTGAAGTCAGCATCATTGTACTCCGTGACTTTTTTCTCATTTCCATCAGCTTTGAGAAACTTTTCGGGGCCTATGGATATGACTTTCCAAAGCTGGCTATCAAGAGAGCATATGTGGGTTCTCATTTGCTTTGCCCACCAATCGTACTCTCCAGCCTTGAGAACCGGAGGTTTCCATAAGGAGTCATTGATAGCGGTGTTGGTGGTAGACATCTTTCCTGCAAAGTACTTGCAAAATCTAGAGCCAAAGCTCTGATACCAATTGTAGGATCTGTGTTAGTACGTAGAAGTCGTCGACACGTACGATGTCGGCGACCAGAGTCAACAACTTATGTTTACGCAGCGGAATTAAAATACACAGGAAAGATTACGAAATGCCAAATTGACACAATGATTTAGAGTGGAAACTCCTTGTAGCCAATGTGCTTGCAAGGAGAAAAATCACTTGCCCTCTAAGCTTGAACTTAGAAGGACTTGAAGAGCACTTCACTCACTATATTGATTTTTCGGGCTATAGAATGTGTTCCTATTTCAAGATGCGAATCCCACGCCTTGGCGAATCCCACGCCCTCTCTTGCAAGTACTCTTGCCTTTTATCTCAACCGTCACTCTCTATAGCTCGCTCGTACTCAACCTTCCTGAGAACCGAATTCCACGATCCTCTCTTCTACACCACACACTCACAATATAAGTTTTTCTCTTGACTCTCTTGGTTCCTACAATGTACCCACAAAATTATATATAAAGAACCAAGAAGATTGCTGCACAATTCATTCTTTTTGCCCAAGGAATGAATTGTACACAATCCATACAAAATCCTTCCTAAAATACCATCTAGGACACAATAAAATCTTCCTTGTGATCTCCAAATATCCGATGAAGATTTTCCTCTTTTATGCTCTTCTTCTTGCCTTTTTTTTTGCAAATGGTCAAAATTTTATTAAGAAACCAAACCAAGTAACAAACAAACCGGCCTAAGAAACTTGAGGCCAAAGAAACAAATACATCAATCACCTAACTTCCACCAAACTCCCAGCAAGGTGAATTGCGACTTATCCTCACAGTAAGGCTAAACCACAATTCACACGATGCCAAAACAAAGGGACATGCCTTCCCTAAGCCTCATTGCAATAGCTCCTCAAAGCTCAGCTTGGGCAGGACAAGGGTGGAAGAGATACATGCTACCCAATCACCTAAACCTACCCAAAAAGATCAAAAGAACTCACAATCTGCACACAGCATGCAGAACACAACAACACACTCAAAGAAGGAACCGAGACACCCTGCAAGGTATACAATGCCAACAAACCCCAGAGCTGGGAGTTAGCAATATATACTCGATGCAATGACGAGGGCCAAACCCCTACTTACATCCTTATGAAGAGCTAACAGCTACAACATTCAGTAAGAAGGGAGAGGGGGTTCCAACTTTACCACTTAACTAACCCAACCCGCCCTGCAACCCAAAAGAAACAGCAAGCTCTTCAGATCTGTAACCTTCTTCTGAAAGCTTCTCCTCTTCTTCCATTCAACATGAAAGTAGCAGTCATGCACAGCTTGCAATCTTCAATGATTCTCTTGGAGCAAACCTCAGCATTTTGAGTATTAGCATGGAAAATAACCTCATTGCGCCAGAGCCAAACATGATAGACAATGCTCATGACTCCTAGCATCTTAGACTGAAAAATATTGTTCTTCCTTCTCTTTGTCTGCAAAAACCAATTCCACCAATCCAAAAGGCAGCTTTTTCTAACATGAACACCCAGCCAATTCAACACATTATCAGCAACAATCTGAACAAAATTGCATTGGAACCATAGGTGCTCCTTTGTCTCCTCCTCTAAGCCACAGAGCACACAAATGTTGTCTTGAAGGAGACCCCAACTTTTAAGCTTACCAGCTGTAGGCAATCTCTGTAAAGTGGCTAGCCAACATATAAACCTCCATTTTCTGGCATAAGGACCACACCACAGCAACTCATTCCATCTCTGACAGCTTAGCTTACTTCTGATAACATCATAAACTGCATTGCAATTGAGCTTGCCATTTGCCTTAAGCAACTGCTTAATATCCTCTGGAAATGCAATCTCTGAACCATTAAGCTGAAGTTTCTCAAGGAGTTTATCACGCAACCTCACAAGCTCTTTCCAAATCCAAGAACCATTATTATTAAACCTCACTAGCCAGAAATCCTGGCTTTTAATAATATTCTGTTTAGCCTAGGTAGTCCAGAGGTTCCTGCTTCCAGCTGCAATATCCAATCCTAACTTGAAGAGAATAGTCTTATTCCAAGACAAAAGCTCCTTGAAATTTAAACCTCCCTCACTGTAAGGCTTGCACACCTTGTATCAAGCAACCAAAGACCTTCTACTATTCTCATTTCCAGCCCATAAGAAAGACCTACACAGGGATTCAATTTTCTGAACAACTTTCTTAGGAAGAATTAAAGCTTGCATCCAGAAAGAGAGGACTCCTTCAATTAGGGACTTGATCACTTGCATCCTACCAGCATAAGAGAGTTTCCTCACAAACTTCCTCTGAATAATGCTAGTAATTCTACTAATTAAAGGCCCATAATCCACAATTTTAAGCTTCTTACAATGGAGAGGGGTCCCTAGATATCTGATGGGAAAAGTCCCTAGATCAATGTCCATGAATCTGCTAATCTCAGCTTTACCTACACTACTAACACCTCCAATAAACAGTTTGCTTTTCAGAGGGTTAGCTTTGAGGCCAGATTCTTCCCCAAACTCCAAAAGACACTCCTTAATGAGCTTAAGAGTAGCCACAATTGGCTTGCAGAAAATCAATAAATCATCAGCAAAAGCCATGCAATTGAGCTTAATCTTTTTACACTTAGGGTGCCAGCAGAATCCCTTTCTCTTACTCACCAAAAGCAACTTCCTATAGAGCATTTCCATAACAAGAACAAAGAGGAAGGGAGAAAGAGGATCACCTTGTCTAAGACCTCTTTTTCCAGGGAAGAAACCTTTAGCTTCTCCATTAATAATAATAGAGAAGTAAGGAGTTGTAGTGCATTGCAGAATCCACCCTTTTAACTTGTCAGGGAAGTTAAAGAACCTTAAGGCCTTCTCCAAATAACTCCAAGAAACACAATCATAGGCCTTTTGAAGGTCAACTTGAATCATACACCTAGCTGAGATGCCCCTCCTATTATAACCCCGGACAACCTCTTGAGCAACAACTGAATTATGAGCTAAACTTCTACCCGGAACAAAAGCTCCCTGATTTTCAGACACAATTACATCAAGGAAAGGTCTGATTTTCTGCACCAAAATCTTAGAAATAATCTTCAGGAAAGTATTACAGCAAGAAATGGGTCTAAACTCTTTAACCAAAAAGGGCTTATCCACCTTAGGAATGAGATTAATAAAGGTGTTATTGAAGTTCCTAAGAAGAACTCCATTTCTGAAAAACTCCAAAGCAGCTTCAATCACATCTTTACTCAGCAAATTCCAGCTATGTTTGAAGAAAAGAGAACCAAAGCCATCTGCCCCAGGGGCTTTATTATTGCCATTATCCACAACTGCATCATGAATATCCTTCGAAGAAGGTAACTGTGTCAGCATATCATGAGAAAGGCCATCCACTTTGCTTCCACCATAGCCAGAAAAATTAGGCTGCTTCCCAGCAACATCTTTGCCAAACAACTCAACATAGAAGCTAATAATTTCCTGTTCAATACCAGCATTATCATCCAAACTCTTACCATCCTTATCCTTCAAGGCATAGATAGTATTCCTTACTTTCCTAGTTTTTATGCCATTATAAAATAAGGTAGAGGTCTCCTCCCCTAACTGAAGCCAGTCCATTTTTGCTCTCTGCGCAAGAAAACTATGATACTGACTCATTCTCAACTGCATTTCTTCTTTGGCATCCAAGACAGCTTTTTGCTTCTGCAAACTAGAAAAATCAGATTGCAAACACTCATGAGCCAACTTCAGCTTTTCAACACTCTCCTCCATCAAAACTTCAAGATTCTTAGAAAAATGGAATTGCCATTATTTAAGAGCCCCTTTAACTCGAAACAGCTTCTCCTTTAAGCAATACTGAGAAGTGCCAACAATGGGACCAATCCAAGCAGATCTTACAACAGCATCATAATCCTCTTCTTTAATCCAGTAATTCCTAAATCTAAAAGGAATTTTCTTAGAAATATGAATAGGATTAACACAGACTATGCTAGGGGAATGATCAGATAGGCAAGGATCAGCAAAGAAGACAGACGTCTGAGGAAAATCATCCTGCCAGCTATCATTCACCATCACCCTATCAAGCTTACAAGCAATTCTATCTCTTCCCTCTTGATTATTATTCCAGGTGAATTTAGCCCCTGAATAAGGAATGTCCTGAACAAGTAACTTGTTACAAACATCCTCCATCTCAGAGAAATCCTCCTCACCAATGCTCCTCAAAGAGAATTTCTCAGAATTATCCAAGATACAATTGAAATCACCTAGAATGATCCAAGGACCTCTTATGTTTTGACTAAGGTTAACAAGCTTGGACCACATCTCCTTCCTTCCTCTTTCAGCATTAGAGGCATAGATGAAAGTGGCCAAAAAAGATCCCATCCCTCTTCTATCAGAAATCAAGCAATGTATATATTGATAATAGGAATCCAACACAATGAGATCAACTTGATCACTATCCCAAGCAAGCCAGATCCTCCCTTTTTGCAAAACAGAACTATTGGTAACAAATTTCCAACCTCTAAGAAGAGACATATGAATGTCATCCTCTTTATTGAAAGCAATTTTTGATTCCAAAATAGCAAAAACACTCAATTTATTCGTCCTGGCAAAGTGATTTGCCATGTTTATTTTAGGATTGCATCCCCTAACATTCCAGGCACTAATTTTGACTTCACCCATTTTCATCATCTGTGGGGCTGCTTCGACCCCCTATTCCAGCAAACCTGTTCTTAGTTTGAGCAACCTGATGAGATTGTGCATCAACTCTCTGCCTAAGAGCATAACTCTGAGTCCCACCCCTCTTCTTCAGTTGTTGCCAAACTTCATCAGCTGAACCAGCCTGAGGACCTTTCTTACCCAAACTAGTAGGCTTATCCCCTTTTGCATCACCATCAATCATAATGGTTTTACCTTTGTTAAGTCCATCTTTGACAGAAGTATTAACAGGTACAATTTCAACAGCACTACCACTAGGAGCAACACTAGCAGGAGCAGTGATACTAGCAGGAGCATTAGCCATAGCAGAAATACCAGCCACATTGATACCACTAGCAACAACATTCTCCATAGCTGTAGGATTAGTGGTACTAGCACTAGCATTTGTACTAGCATTAGAAACAAAAACAGGACCAGCAGCAGGATTAACAGCAAGATTAGGAACACTAGAAATAGCAGCAGAGCCAGTAGCAGGGATATTTATACTTGAATCACCTCTAGCATTTACCAAATCAGGAACATTGGCATTAGCATTAGCAAGATCAGCCCGAGCAGGATTATTATCTTGCTTTTGAATCCAAGTCTTCTTAGGAGCTTGGCCTCTATTCCCATTCCTATGATGCATCCTATGCTTGCTACACCTGTCTGTACGATGTCCAAACTCCACACAGCTTGAGCAGAACCATGGGATCCATTCAAAAATCAACCTCTGCACAAATTTCCTATCAGTAGAGTCTTCCAATTTCACAAACCTCCTTCGAACCTCATCAGGCTTAACACGCACAAGAATCCTAGCAAAGGAGATCTTACTCTTCTTAGCAGTAATAGAATCCATACAAATAGGCTGCCCAATCATACTTCCAATAATACTGAGCATGTAGCCCGAGAAAAGTATAGGCTCAATATCAGGCAAAGTAATCCAAGCAGCCACAGAATCAAAAGCAGACCAGCTTATAGGCACACCTGATTCCCAAACTCGCAACTCAAGAGGCCGCCAGCCATTAATGATCCATGGTCCTGAATTCAAAACCAAATCCCGATCCTCCGGAGAATTGAAATGGAAAATCCATATACCATTGGATTTCTGAAGCAAATTGAAAGGCTGAGCAGGCCACGCAGCTTTCATGAAAAGCTGAAGATCCTCCAAGGGGATATCCGGACCTATTACAACTCCAATTAGCACAACTTTCCATTCATTTGATTGCTCAACAACATCAGAAATGTAAAATTTGAAAACATCCTTGTTCACATTAGGCATATATTCCAGCTTCAAACCATCTCCAATTTGACAAACACCATTCAAAACTTCCAGATATGACCGATTAGGAGAACGAATAGGCTTTAAGTTCTGAATAGGACGTTCATCAGAATTAGCCCCAATTTTATCATTTAAAGTCAACCTAGGGTTTTCCAAATTCAGATTACGACTAGAATCCTCAATCTCAACAGTCTTAGTATCCTTAGCGATCTCGGGAATCACAGGCACACAATCAGGATCAGGATTTGTTGTCGAATTCAGATTTTGAGAGGCAGCAGCCATCTCAAGTTCATCAGCAGAAACTTCCTTCGAACTACCAATCGAGAGCACCGAATCACCTTTGTTAGCATTCCTACCTTTCACCTTGCGAACCATAGCTCCCACCTCACTCCACTCGCCAGAATCTACAGAGAAATCCGGTCGGATCGAAGCAAAAACCACAAATCGTGTTGAACACGAAAGCGAAAAACGGTTTTCGCTCAATCGCTCAAGTGGTGGAAAAAGAGAGCTTAAACCATCTTTCGTGCCTTCCTTAAACCATTCACGCGTTTTGCCTTTTATAGAATTCTGCATGTTTCCGTCTCTGGACAGTGAGGTTGGCGGGAGGTCGGCGACTTTTGGTGACTTCTTGTGAGGTCGATGACTCCTGTTTAGATTCATCAAAACACACAGTTTCTAACCAAATTCCTGCAGATGACTTCTTGACGTTCATCGACCTTGGGTCGACGACTCCTGTCAGCAACCTGTTTGGAACCATCAAAACACACACAGAGATTTTCTAACAGTAAGGTCCAGTCTCATTTCAGTTCCAGTATCGTCTTTTGATTGATAAGATACGAGTTTATATTAACTAATACTTCTATTAGCGAATTCAAAAGATAAAGGAAAAGAAAAATAAATAAACAAAACAATAATAATAAGAAAAAAACATATATAAGTAGGGTTGGGCAAAAAAACCGTAACCGAATAGCCGAACCGAATAACCGATCAAAATTTTCGGTTAATCGTATCGGAGAAAACCGAAAAACCGGTTCCGGTTCCGGTTAACCGACCGAAATATTTTTCGGTTAAACGGTTAGGTTATATATAGTTACTAGTTGTTTTAGATTTGGTTAACCAAATAACCGAATATATAATATACATATTTTTTAAAAGAGAACATCATAATTAAGCTAATCTAATGATATTCGACATATTTTGATTCTTGTAGGTTCAAGTTATATTATTTACTCGTTACACACTCTATTACAAGCCCAAACTAAATCCTACATGCCTTTTCATGGATAGTTTGGTGGTTTATTCATTTCTAAAATTGTCGGTGATTTATGAAGGTCGTGTACTTGAATCTTTCCGTACTGCATTGACGCTTAGAACGGTAAATGCTTAAGTTTGTGGTCAGGATTGGATGCGCAATTCATGTACACATTTTAGAGCCGAAGAAAACATACTTGAATTAGAAGCTATGAAGAAGGTTAATTTATTATATTTGTTAATTTTTTTATTTGAGTATAACGTTTTATTGTGTGTCTTTGATCTTTGTTACAATTTATAGAAATGAAATAAAATAGCTGATAATTTTGGAGCACTCTTTAATGGAAATTGACGAGTCCATTTCGATTGAAGGTTGAATATGTATTTGGACATTTATAAGCTATGAAAAAACAATGTTTGTTTTTGTGTTTTATGTATTGTCACCTAATATTAAGACTATGTATTTTAATTTTGTATTTTGGTATATATTAAAGACGTGTATATGTATTATACACGGTGTTAATGATCTATTAAATACATCAATTTATAAACTTTTTTAAAATATGGTCATTGGTTAACCGAAAAACCGTACCGAATTTTTCGGTTAAACGATACCGGTAACAACCGATACGGTTACGATTATCGCAATTCAATAACCGAATTTCTGGTTAACAGGCCGTGCCCACCCCTATATATAAGTATGGATATATTTGAGTTGTGGCCGATCAAAAAGCCTTTCTTAAGTGTTAAGTTCTTATCAATTTATTTTCAATTTAAGCAATATCCTTCTATGGATATTGTCAAACGTAGAACAATTGTATGGAATTAGGGTTTTCTCGCTTACCCTTGATTCATTGATCTGGTGTATATATATACAAAGATATGGCACTCCTTAGAGCCCAAGTAATACAAGATATAATATATGGAAAGATATACAAAGATATGGTCAAATATAATTCTATCCTTAATACCCCTGGTAAGATCATGGTGGATCATCAACATGGAGCTTGGAATGCAAAGAATGAAACCATGTGTTGCCCACGGCCTTCGTGAAGATATCGGCCACCTGGTCGAGAGCTCGAACATGCCAAACCACTAAGGAGCCATCTACGACCTGTTCCCGAACGAAATGGTAGTCAATCTTGATATGCTTGGATCATTGATGGAAAACAGGATTGACAGACATGTAGGTGGCACTCAGATTATCATATAGAAGAATCGGTGGAAGTTGTAGAGGTGCATGGAGTTCTCGGAGCAGTTGCTGAATCCAGATAAGCTCAGTAGAAGTAAAGGCGAGAACCCTGTACTCGGCTTCAGAGTTGGATTTAGGGACAACGTGCTGCTTCTTTGAAGTCCAGCTGACAAGATTTCCACCGTAATAAATAGCAAAGCCATGCTGTGACCTGCAATCATCAATGTCTGAAGCCCATCTTGCGTCTGAAAAGGCAACCAAGCGACTATCGGTGCAAGGCTTCAAGTGTAGACCAGTGGAAATAGAGCCCTTGAGATAGCGCAGGAGCCGCTTGACCGCCTACCAACACTAGTACAAAATTCGCTATATAGTGCGGAAATATTAGGGCGCTTGTAAAAAGCGCATTTATTTATTAAATATGGAGGACGCTCATATGAAAAAGCGCCCTAAAACATTAAATTATTTTATAAAAATTAAATAATATATAAGAGAAGGCGTTTTTTCAGAAAACAACAACAACAACAACATTTGCCCAGGTAGTCCCGCATACGCGGGATCTGGGGGATCAGGATGGGGGCAAACCTGGATGGAATCCGCCCAATACAACCCAAGAGTGTGACACACCAGAACAACTCTACAAACTATGCGAAAATAAATTAAACCTATAAACATAAAACCACCAGGCAACTAAAACTAAGTAAACATGAAAATAAACTAATCTAAAGAAAACGAAAACTAAAACTATCCGAAAACAAGAGAGACACATGGAATACTCTTTTTCTGAAAAGCGTCTTAAAATGAGAAACAAGGAATACGCTTTCCTAAAAAAGCGCCCTAAGAGACATTTATAATTAAAAAAACTCGCTCGCTCCATCTTCATTGCAATCTCGGAGTTTAGGGTTTCATCCACAAACTCCATGCTCTTCCCTCCTCTCTTCCTTTGACGCCACTTCACCGCCTCCTCGTGCTCCTTAGGCAACCTCCGCTCGCCGACCTAGTCTGCCTCCTCGTGCGCTGGAAAAGGTACGCCGCCGTCGCCGCTCCACAATCTCCATCCGATCCTCTCTCGTCTCCCTCGACTACTCCATCGTCGACCGCATCATCTCCGCAGACTATTCCTCAACCTCGGCCCTACGGCACCGCCGGTGACTCCTCCTCCGCCTTCACCCGCCGCGCGCCTCGGTACCATCTGGACCGCTAGGGACCGCATAAAATCCCGACGAAGCCAGAAGCCCTAACTCTACACACCATTCTCTCCAACGCCGAGCGTAGAGCAGGTATAGATCTCTCCCTCTCTTCAATCCGCTTCTATTGTTAATGTTCGATCCAGTTTTCATCCATTGATTCTATCTCTTTCGCTTTTCTGGAAACAATTTTTGGTACTTCCAGGTGATTTGCTCTTTTTGTAGTTCATTTCAAGGCGTGAAAATTTGGTGTCAGCGACGATGTCTGTCAGAGAGCTTGCCTGTACCTACGCCTGCTTGATCCTCCACGACGATGGAATTCCTATACACTTACAGGTCGCCATCACTCATCGTAGCCTAGTAAGTAGCCTCATTCGCCTCCTTTGTGCACCTCTAGGCATCCTGTGTGAATACTTGCACCAGCTACGATCACATTGTTGTGCAAAATCCTGAAAAAATGTCTTTGTGAACTGATATTTCTTTTCTGTTTGATCGTGGTTGGTTAGTATGTAAGAATATATGTGCAGATCTCTCTGTCTATTGTTTGAATTGATATTTCAAAAAGACTGAATTTTATTTTCTTCTTGTATTGATTTCCTTTGTGCTTCTTGTGCAAAACAAGAGTTCCTATGTGGTCGTGGAAGCTTGTATAATATTAGCATTCTTACCTAGGGCTTCTAATACTGAAGGCAGTCAAGGCACAGTAAATTCAGTTGAACTTTGCCTTTTCCATTGGTACAGTAGTTAATGAATGTAATGTTATTGGAAGCTGTGAGTTCTCTTGATTCTCTTCATTCACCAGTTCATTATTATAGCCGGATTCTTTTCTATTTCTGCATTCTTCTGATTGATCTATTGTTCTGTATTTGGTGATATCGTGTGAGTATAAAGAATATCCTTAATTTGTTCCAAAATAAGAACCTAGTATTTTTAGACCATCAGTAACTTTAGTTGGAGACACCACTTTCATCCAATGATTACTGGGTTCATGGTCTAATCTATGTGGGGTGTGTATATAAACTTACAGGTCGTTTCTGAAAAAAAGTAAACCATATTGATTTCCAGGTGACAGTAGGAGAAGATGCAAACAGGTTGAGTCATTTCTTTAGATGGTAGATCCATTGTATGGCAGGGTTACATAAGAAACATGATATACTTTTTGTATTGACCATCACTCTACCATTTTTATTTTGATGAACCATTTTCCCTGAGGCTGAAGCCATACAAGAATAATTCCAGTGCCGGTTATTATATATATATATTCACTTGAATATGTGGACAGGTGTATGTAGAGCCTCGATATAAGCCAGCTATTATTGTGCTCAGATCGTGTCAACATTCAAAATGGAATCTGCACCATTGGTTAATTGTTACCATATTGATTTTAGTTCCATTGGTTATATCATTTATCATGTTGACAAAAATCCCTGTTTATATATATATATATTATTACAGTAACTAGTAATTCTCAAGGAGTTCTTTGGCATTTTTACTTATACCAAGTTTCTGGGTTTTCGTTTTTCCAGAGAATATCATTTATCACGATGCTCACGGATTTGGATTAGCGGCTATAGATCTGATCCAACTTCCGACGTTTATTCGTCGATTTGTCGTCAGATCCGACTTGGATTTACAGATCGACAAGGAATTAAACGTGTAAGTTCATCTTGTATCCAGAGCCTGATCCAACACCCATACAATTCTTTCATTCCTGTGGCAAACTTATAAACACTCCATGAAAACTCATACGCAGATGATATCAGCACTCGTGTGTTTCCGTGCAGATTTGCTTGCTTCTTGTGATTTTCGGGATTGTGCTACTCATCGTCATCATCGTGCTCGCAACTTAACAAAGAAGGCGGGGTGTGAAACTTGTCGAGTGGAAAGTAGTAAGCAATTCTTCCACTTCATCACGTGGGTTGATTAAATCTGGGAAGAGGCATCGTTCTGCTCACTGGGCAGGTATATCGGGGTTAGGGTTGAAAGTAAGGGGGGTCCAGATTATAAAAGCAGGGGAAATAAGGAGTGTTTTGAGTTTTGTTCTTGATTCAGATTTGCTTTGAAAGGCGGGAAAACAAGGAGGGTTGGGACGAGATGCGGTGTTTTTAGAAAGTGTTATCGTCGTTGTGAAGCATGTAGTGTCAAAATTTTCTTGTATTCGCATACTGTAAACCGACTATCTTCAATATAATCTCTCTGTATAAGATTTGTGTGCTCTTTTCTTTTTGTTTCAATTTTTAATTGATTTTGTTTCAATTTGTATCATCATCGCAGATTTTGATAATTCTTCGGAATTATAAAAAAAAAATAACCATGCAATTTTTTAAAAAAATATAAACTCTATAGGGCGCTTTTTCAAAAAAGTGCCCTCTGTGTTTAGGGCGCGTCCTCTGTGTTTAGGGCGCTTTTTTGAAAAAGCGCCCTCCGTGTTTTTACTTTATGGCACTTTCAGAAAAGCGCCCTCTGTGCCACTTTAATGCACTACGTTCTAATGCACTATGAAAAGCGCATTGTGCTTCTTTAAAAA
This sequence comes from Polygonum maritimum, assembly GCA_963924305.1. Taxonomy (NCBI): domain Eukaryota; kingdom Viridiplantae; phylum Streptophyta; class Magnoliopsida; order Caryophyllales; family Polygonaceae; genus Polygonum; species Polygonum maritimum. Next base: position 33,323,941 of record OZ002732.1, on the reverse strand, counting down.
AGCGCCTTATACAAGACATTTTGTACTAGTGCAATGGGGCCGCGGCTGCATGGAGTTGCCGCGACCGCGCCCGCGCCTGCACGATTGCTGCTGTCGTGGTTTGGTCTTGGGAAAGCCTTCAAAGTTGACACGATGCCAAAAATTAATTGCCTCATGGCCCGGTTTTTTACAGATCTGGCAAGTGGGACGTGAACCCAACTCAGGAGAAGAGTCCAGTGGCCCCGGTTGCACAGCTGAGTTAGAGAAGCCCGGCGGCTACGTCTTCGCAGCAGAGAGGGAAGCCAAAGATGGCGCCTTTTCAAAGTTGAGCTTCTCATCTTCCCGTAGAAGAAGCCCTAAAAGTTCATCGAAACCAATAGGATTGGGCTGCATGTTGAAGGCGGTGCGAAAGGCTGAGAACGAGGCATCGAGTCCATGGAGAATGCTCTCCACAAACTCTTCATCATGAATGATGTAACAACACTCCACAAGGGAGTCCAAAAAGGCACGCTTCTTCTCAACGTACTCAAGGATGGAGAGGTCGCCTTTCGGGAAGTTCTGTAACTGAGATTTGAGATGCATCAGGCGCGCCCTTGTTTGAGAGTAAAACATGCGTTCAAGAATCGTCCAAGCCTCATGAGTAGACTTAGCACGATTAACTTGCGCAAGTAGCGGGATTGAATGGGTACCTTGTACCCACAAGAGAATAAGCCAATCCTTCTTTCTCCATGTGACATAATCTGTATTCGCAATCTTTGGGGCATTAGCTTGACTGCCCGTCGCTGGAATGGTGGAGGGCGGTTGCGATGCCTTGCGAATAAAGCCATCCAATTCGTATGTCTCTAGCGCCGATCGAATGGTGTGACGCCATAAGGTCTAGTTGGAGCGATCCAAAGTTACTGTAATCTTGGGTAACTTGATGGTGATCGCCGAACCTGTGCCGGAGGCCGCGGCGAGAATGTCTCCATCGTCATTGTGTTGTTGTTGTTCTGTGTCGTTGACTTCTAAGTCAGAGTTGTCGGGGTCGATATCACTCATGGTTAACGACTAGGTGTAATAGGCGGAAACTTTGAGAGAGATCGAATTTAGGCCGATACCATGTCAAACTTAGAACAATTGTATGGAATTAGGATTTTCTCTCTTACCCTTGATTCATTAATGTGGTGTATATATATATATACAAAGATATGACACTTCTTAGAGCCCAAGTAATACAAGATAGAATATAATGCTCAAGTGCACCATCTTTTAGGGTGCACCATGAGTCATAATCTAGACCGTTAGATTTACTTTAATAAACGGTCAAGATTAAGAAAAAAGAAAGAAGTTATTCAATCTCTTTTAGAGTTGTAGGGTTTAGGGTTTAGAGTTTAGAAATTAGGGTTTAGGGGTTTAAGATTTTTCTAGAACCTTGACTAGTTGAACAAGTTTTTATTTGAGGATGAACACGTATACAAGAAAGGGTGAATAACTCCGTACAATCATGTGAAAAACATCTTACTGGACAAGTGTGTGTGTTTGCTTGAATAATTACCTTAAACGGTATGAACAAGAGCTACCCATGTATCCGCCCCCAATTTCCGACCCTATATATGAGGATGCTTCAAATTTGGGAGGGGAGGACGATTTCCAAGAATCTCGACGAATTGAAAAAGTTTTCATTTAAATATGAATAAGTAACCAAAAACGGGTTGAATAACTCTGTACAAGCGTATAAAAACATCTTACTGAATATGTGTGTGTGGTTCATTGAATAGGTATTGCAAACGGCATGAACAATAGCCATCAATATATCCGCCCCCAATTTCCCACCCAAGTTGGAAGCATGATTATATATCGGTGACTCATATTTTTCAGGCCGTATGCCGATACATATCGGTGGTGGCTCTTGTTGTTCAGACCGTATGCCGTACTTATTCAAGGAACCACACACACTTGTTCAGCCACCCATGTATCCGCCCCCAATTTCCCACCCGAATTGGAAGCTCGCCTATATATAGGGACGGAAATTGGAAATTGGGGGCGAATCCGTACAGATATATATCGGTGGTGGCTCTTGTTGTTCAGGCCATATGCCGTACTTATTCAAGGAACCACACACTTGTTCAGCCGCCCATGTATCCGCCCCCAATTTCCCACCCGAATTGGAAGCTCGCCTATATATAGGGACGGAAATTGGAAATTGGGGGCGGATCCGTACAGATACATATTGGTGGTGGCTCTTGTTGTTCAGGTCGTATGCCGTACTTATTAAAGTAACCACACACACTTGTTCAGCCACCCATGTATCCGCCCCCAATTTCCCTCGCGACTTGGAAGCTCGCCTATATATAGGGACGGAAATTGGAAATTAAGGGCGGATCCGTACATATACATATCGGTGGTGGCTCTTGTAGTTCATGTCGTATGCCGTACTTATTCAAGGAACCACACACACTTATTCAGCCACCCAAGTATCCGCCCCCAACTTCCAACCCGAATTGGAAGCACGCTCATATATAGGGACGGAAATTGAAAATTAGGGGCGGATCCGTACAGATACATATCGGTGGTGGATCTTGTTGTTCAGGTCGTATGTCGTACTTATTCAAGGAACCACACACACTTGTTCAGCCACCCATGTATCCTCCCCCAATTTCCCACCCGAATTGGAAGCTCGTCTATACATAGGGACGGAAATTGGAAATTGGGGGCGGATCCGTACAGATACATATCGGTGGTGGCTCTTGTTGTTCAGGCCGTATGCCGTACTTATTCAACGAACAACACACACTTGTTCAGCCATCCATGTATCCTCCCCCAATTTCCCTCGCGACTTGGAAGCTCGCCTATATATAGGGACGAAAATTGGAAATTAAGGGCGGATCCGTACAGATACATATCGGTGGTGGCTCTTGTAGTTCATGCCGTATGTCGTACTTATTCAAGGAACCACACACACTTATTCAGCCACCCATGTATCCGCCCCCAATTTCCCACCCGAATTGGAAGCACGCTCATATATAGGGACGGAAATTGGAAATTAGGGGCGGATCCGTACAGATACATATCAGTGGTGGATCTTGTTGTTCAGGCCGTATGCCGTACTTATTCAAGGAACCACACACACTTGTTCAGTAAGATGTTTTTCATACGCTTGTACAAAGTTATTCAACACTTTCTTGCTTAGTTGTTCATACTCAAAAGAGAACTTGTGCACCTCGTCGAGGTTCTAGGAAACTCTCAAACCTTGTACCTATGATCTTAAACCCTTAAGCGCATCCCTAATCCTAAAACCCTAAACCCTAATCCTAAACCCTACAACCCTAGAATTGGTGTGGCCATCGGGGTGGGGTGAGCCCACGAGGAGGAGCGTAGAGGAGGAGCGGTTTGGGGTCCGTAGCCGGTGACTATACGCAATCGGGGGCTTAGATGGGGAGTGTATAGAACAAGGGAGTTGGGCAATTCGAGAGTGAGGTCCGAGAGTTGCTTTGCCAGGGAAGAAAAAGGAAAGAAGTAGAATGGGAAGATTACAGGCTGCATGGAGATTAGCTCGAGTTGGAGATAGAGGCTAGGGAAAGGTGGTGTTAGTCTTCAAATTAATTACCTACAAAGACTACAAATTATGATCAGTAGCATGAAAAAAATTATATAATGCCTAGAAAGTATGCCACACTAATCTGTGTGTCAAAATTGGACCGGGTGTGGTGGTGTGATGGACTGATGGTGGTGTTTGGCTTAGTTAGTAGTGATTAGGGTTATGGGTGGTTCGGGTTGGTCGGATTTGTTTACGGGTTTATTCGAGTTCTTATATACATATTTTTACATGCCTTAATCGAAGAAGGCAGTTAATAAAATTAATTATCATTTTAGGAGATTGTTTTGTGGGGCCGTGTTGTCATTCCTCGTTCATAGAGAAACTCCTTTATCTTTCAGGTAAGTAGATTTTCGACTTGCTCAATTCTGTTTTAGTTTGCTAGTAGACCTCACGAGGTACTACCAAGTCAATGACTTTGGAAGATCCGGTAGACCACCTCACCATGTATGGAGGATTCTAAGAAAAAAGGGATGATCATCTTGAAACTGAAAAAGGTCAAAAAGCTCGCTATTTAGGTTGAAAAGGCGTTTGATCTTGCTCATGTTGATCAAGATTTAGAAGAGATTCATGATGACATTGACATCATTACTAGAGCCATGAAGAGGTTGTTGAGATGTAGCAAGTCACCAACTAAGACCCTTAAGACTCACACCCCCTTTCAAGACCAAGGATATTACCACCAGTTAGGGCTGGGCAAAATCCGGTCCGAACCGGACCGGACCGGCATGGACTGGGACCGGACCGGTATCCTCCCGGTCCGGTCCCCGGTCCATTAAAATGGAAGTTGCCGGTCCCGGTCCGGACCGGATTTTTATAATTATAAAAAAATAAAAATTATATTAATTTTAATGTTATATAGTGTATTTTTAATATATAAGTTTCACATTTATATTATATACTTAATAATATTATACTTTTCATTAATCATATATGATTTCTTTAACTATAGTATAAGTTTTTTATATAAAAAAAATATTTTTTCATAAAAAAAATATTTTTTTAAAAAAAATATTTTTTCATAAAAAAAATATTTTTTTAAAAAAAATAATAATCCGGACCGGACCGGATTTTCCCGGTCCGGTCCCCGGTCCATGCTTTTGCATGTTCCCGGTCCTGGACCGTCGCCCAGCCCTACCACCAGTGACCTTGGATTCTACCAACCATAGTCACCCAATGGCCAATACTTATAAGGTAATTCTTGGTGTTCGGAAATCGACTCTCTTATGACACTTATACACTCACTGAAACCCTTCCGAGATAAAGATACAATTATACAAAAGTGAATTTGTATTTTATAGTCGAAAGGTATAAGACTAATTTATACGGATGACTCAAAACTCTTTAGTATAGGACACTTCACTCAACCTCACATGACTACAACTCTCACACACAACTCACACTTGATCGACTCTTATTGATCGATATACAAAATAAGCTATATTAACCCTTATTTACATGCTAATTAATTTTCCTCTAATCTAGTGTTTTCTATAAGAAAATCTCTAGCATCATGTTGTCTCCCATGCCTACACATTTATGGAAATATCTTGATCTTCTACCTTAGTTGAATATATTGGGCCATTTGTGATTTTGGGCTTATATTTAATTCCTATAGTCCAATTATATCATTTTATTTATTAAACCAACCCATGATGTATTTGGATTATGAATTAGTCATAACACTTGGTCACTCTTAATCTATACGTGGGAACTCACACTCTAGCAGTATAGTCATGAATTGACCAAATTATGTGTGAGTTGTGCTAAGGGGATCAACAATACAGTTAAAGTGTGACAAAATTATAAAACACTCGTGTGTTTCTCCGGTAGCCTTACCGCCTCTGTCTCATATGAATCTTGATTCGGTCGATGGGTGGTTAAGGTGGTGCTACGTAGCAAAAAACATCCATCCATAAGGATTTCTTAAAGGAGAAGATGAAAGCTATTTTCCTGGATGGAGACCCCACGGTTTCAATTACCGAGGGCGTCATGGACGCTCAGTCCTCGATTTGGAAGAATTTTATTATGGTGAAGTTTTTAGGGCCTCCTGTAGCATTCCCTATCATGGAAAGAAAGATTATTAGGTTTGTTTGTTGAATAATTATTTTCTTTTGTTGTTAATATTATTTAATTAAGGTAGTGAGATGAATTAAGGACCAATAATTCAGATTAATGGTAGTTCTCCCCAAGGCTGTTATCAATGAAATCAACAAGCTGCTCAGGAACTTTTTGTGGAGCGGGAACAACACTGAAAATAAGGCGCCTGTTGCATGGAAGCGAGTGTGTAAACCTAAGGAGGAAGGTCGGTTAGGGCTCAAGGACCTTGCAGCCTGGAACAAGGTTAATGTTGTTGAGCTGATTTATGATGCTACTACAGAATCTGTTTCGATTTGACACTAGTGGATTGATAAAACATATACAAGGGGGCAGAGCTTTGGGAAGTAAGGTGCAAGAAGTCCTCCAGTGCAATATGGAAATCTGTCCTTGGATTGAGGGATGACCTGATTGCTTCCCTTCATGGTGATCGTGCTCCTAGCATCATTATGGCCAAGTTTGGAAAATTTGACTGGAAAACTCTTTATGACAACATTCGTACTCATGGGCAGAGGGTGAACTGGGCTGATGAGTTTGATTGGAATAAGCTTAATACTCCTAGAGTTGCATTTATGACTTGGAAGATTGCTAGCAATGGCATCAATACAAAGACCAAGCTGCTGCGTTGGGGGCTTTCTCAGGATGACTTGTGCGAGCTTTGTGAGGACTCCATGGAAGAATCTATAAACCATCTGTGGTTTGAGTGCTCCTTCTCATCTAAAAGTGCTCTCGGGAGTGTTGAGATGGACTTGTCTGGGCAGGAGAAGTAAGAATATTGAAGATTGGTTCGGCCAAACTAGTCACCTGAAAGGTAGGAAGAAGATTGAGTATCCTGTTTGGAATCACTGCCATAGTGTTGTCACCTACTTCACTTGGAAGGAAGGAATTTACCGATTTTTAGCAACCAAATCATTAGTGTTGAGGATTGTACTAGCATGTGCATTAGGCATATAAGAAATTGTATTAAGGCTAGATGGAAGGAGAGTTCGAGAGGTACTTGCAAGTACTTGGAGAAGATCGAGATTGGAAATGTTCTAAATAGTGAGCTTCGCTAGCAAGTTTTGCAACCGCCTTTAGTAATAAAATTTAACCTTTTCATCAAAAAAAATATCTATGAATAATCAAACATTTAATGGGTGGGTTTTTTTGTAAATGTGGTCTTTTAACGGGTGGTTAATACACAACCTGACAAGGTTATACACAACCTGACAACCCCTTGTTGTAAATGGACCAAGTTGGCTTAAAGAACACATAAAAATGTAATATTGAAACTTATGAGTCTCGATCCATATGCATTATGACTTGTGAGGCATTTATCTGCGCAAACCCACTTGTTACATTAATTTCATATGTTCTTCAAAATTATAAGGAACCTATTTTTGTTGGCTGTTTGTATATCCCAGTGGGCATGCCTGGATCGATCCATACAATTCCTACGTATATGCATTATACTATTTGTATGGTGTCCACACCATACATTAATTTGTCAATATAACCAATCGTCATGTGTGCACATGGATTGTTGCCATAAGTACCAAGCACCTTCTATAGGAAAATACTTTGGAGTACTATACATTTTTCCCCCACAAAATGATAAAACACAGTAGCAATATACTATTATTTTTGTCAGAAAATAGTCAGGTGGAACCACCACACAAGGGTTAAAAACGAAAATTAAATCTCCATCGATCTCCATGTGTGACAAGCTTGTGTAAGCTCCTCATTGGGGAACATGTCATGCCAATTTGGAGAACTAGGCAAACAAAAAAGGCTCAAGTTGCAAATGAGAAGAAAGAAGAAGAAGCTGTTGGGATACAAAACAATCCCACATCGAAACTTGGGCAAGAAAACTGCCTAGTATATAAGACGGTGGGCTACTCCTCCTATTGTCAATTGGTTTTAGGATGGAACCCCACCGGGCTTGTATCTGGGCCACCCACACGTCTAATATGGTATCAGAGCGGGCGGTCTGGGCCCGTTTCTTCAAGTGTCAACTGGGACGGTCCAGTTGCACTTGAGGGGGCGTGTTGGGATACAAAACAATCCCACATCGAAAGTTGGGCAATAAAACTGCCTAGTATATAAGACGGTGGCTACTCCTCCTATTGCCAATTGATTTTATGATGAAACCCCACCAGACTTGTATCTGGGCCACCCACACGTCTAATAGAAACCCTTAAACTAATAGTTACACAAATTCATTCGGCCGCCTTGTAGGAAAACAAAGCAAGAAAAAAAGGAGAAAAAACCATTACATGATCACATTCCTACATCATGATGATGATGATGATAAAAGAGCTAGCTATATTTAATTTGGGAGGTGGCTAGTGGTTGCTTCTTATAAGGTGGACAAAAATGTCTTTTAACCCTTAAAATTCAGCATATATCCTAGCTTGCAGACAGTGTGTGCGTATATGGCTTATAACAAAAGACCTTTTAAAAACTTAGTTTTCAGTGCTTGAAGCCACATATGTACTGACATCCACCGTGATACATTTTTGGAAGCTGGCTCAAGTGGGGTTTATCCGGTTGGAAGGCTTCCAAGCCGCAAACAAAAATTTACTCCCTGTATCTATATATGGATTTAGCATAAAAGCTTAGTGAAGAAATCAACAACAATAGTGAAGAAATCAAAATAATAATCTTACAAATTTGTGTTCGATTAAAAGAATATACTACAGCACAAATAATTTATCAGTATTATAAATCCCGTAAGAAGCAAATTAAATAAAATTAATATAAGATTTTGGTATCAAACTATTCTTTTAAATAACTTTATAAAATTTAAACTAAGATTTTAGCTAAATTGAAATCGTGGCTTTAAGACACGGGGACTAATACTAGTTTAATTCCTATACCGAAAAATTAAAAAAAAAAGCACTAAATGCCCTCCACAAATAGACAAACAACTACAAGTCCTTGAGGACCTTAACTTTTATTTTCTCCCTCAAGACGACGTCGTGCCTCAATATATGCATTAAATATGTTTGACCCATGGCTAGCTTATCCGGCCATTTGAAACCTCAAGATTAATTAATCACCGGAATGTGGATAAAGGCGTGTTTGAAAATGGAGATATATATATAAGATGTAGGGGGACAAAAGAGATCTAGCTGGAACAAGGACTGAAGGGAATGGGTTCGTTCCTTGTGGTTGCACCAAGAGAGGCGTAGCCATGTGCGAGGAATGATGGGTTCTTAAATCATGTTGTCTTAGCTTTTTAGATACTACTAATATTTAATTTAGTGATCGAAAGAATTAGCATATAGGATAAGAGCTATTAGATCCATGTTAGCCATAAATAGATATTGGATGAAATCGTATTTTAAACAAAAAAGTCTCGATCAGTTTTATATATATGTGAATGTGAGGGACGGAATGATGGATAATGAAGGAAAAAGAGAGGTTCGATCTGTTGCATGGATGGATGGCACGAGTTGGAGCTACTAGGTAGCTGCATGTGGTTGCATATATTAATTATACCTTATTTTTTTATTCTTTAGGTTCATGAAAGATCTTTTTTGGTAGGCCATTATATATATTTAGACGGGAGAACAAAGCTTCAGAACTTGTCACCTGTAAGCCATGAACGGATGAGATGTCTATACTTTTAGGGGTGAGAATGAGTCTCCAAGAGAAAGATAACAATGAGGCACAACCACTAATTGTATCTGTGTGACTTGCGCGACGTCTGGCTTATTATTTTTTTATTTTTTAACTTTACCTCAGGGGTATAAGTTTCAGAACATGACTATATAATCTCAATACAGTATGATTGTGCATGCATTTTCATGCATAATGACTGTGTATGACAACGTTAACGATGGTGTATATATTTATTACATATGAAAAAGTCATACGCATTTAGATATAAGCATAAATAGTTGTGTTCAGTGCAAATGCACATTCATTGTAAGTGAAAAGTCATTTTATTTGAAAAAACGTACAGTCATTTGTCACTTATACACTTATATAAAAAATAAATCACACACAATAAGATATACACATGTTGACTTATCCAATCATTTTATATGAAAAGACACATTTATGTTATTTTTAAAAAGACAGCCATGTTAAGTTAAAAAGTACAACCATTCTCGTCAAATTTTGCACACTCATTACACACTTAGATGAAAAAATCGCACATGATGCGATGCGGAGCATGCACATTCATATTGATCGAAAACACACAATCATGTTACTTGAAAGGCCACATTCAATTTAAGTGAAAATACACAATCATTCTCATCACATTTTGCACACTCATTACACACATGAAAAAATCACATATAATGCGATTCAGAACATGCACATTTATATTAATCGAAAATGCACAACCATGCATGTTATTTGAAAAGGCATTGTCAAGTTACATAAAATACAAAATCAAATGTTACATTTGCATCATCGAATGAAAAAATCACATATAATGCGATTCTAAACATGCACATTTATATTAATCGAAAATGCACAACCATGCATGTTATTTGAAAAGGCATTGTCAAGTTACATAAAATACAAAATCAAATGTTACATTTGCATCATCGAATGAAAAAAGAATTTGCACGCATGCATGATCTAAACCTTTGATATAACACAAACAAGTTGATGATGTTCATTCTCATTTCTCTCCTTTTCCATAATATATATAGGTTTCGTTAGTGATAAGCGGTATTTTAGTCGCCCTAATACTGATCAAAGTAATCCAAACAACCCAACTAGGAATGTAGTAGGGAAGTAAGGGTCGATCCCACAAAGACTCAAGTTTTCAATGTTTATTATTATGTTACTCAAAAAAAGGGGTTTTTGAAATCAATCTAAGAACTAAACTAACTAATGAATGCAAAAGTAAAGATGATTTGTAAAATATGAGAGAAATATGCTCAACTAGTTAATATCCAAAATTCTCTCTTTACCTTGACTACACTCTATTGCAGAATGTTAATAACCCAACTTCATGGCAGTATTAATCCTACTTCAATTCTAGTTATTAGCCCGACCGGCACTAATAACCCTAATTATCAAATAACCTAGGAGACCTCCTAGATTCAACTTGACAACAACATTAAGATCCAAGTATCAATAGAAACATGCATTCATAGCAACCAAACATCCAAATAACATACGATTAAATTCTCTTCTCTAATCAACTAGTCCTACCAGTCCTAGATTGACTAAAGGTTCTACTTTTGATCTAATTAACTCCAACCGGTAATTAAAAATATCTAGTTGTAATTCAACATAGAGATTCAATTAGATGACCAGTCTAACAAAACCCTATATCAAACTTGTTCAATTAAGCACAGAGAAAACAATCGAGTCAAGGAAAATTAAGAACAATCAAACCTCACAATAATACATTGTTCACAACTTCAATTAACTAGTCAAGAAAAGTGGTTTAGCTACTGAAAGACATTGAAAAGTTTACAAAATTCCAAAGGTTCTTCTTCTTCTCAAAGATTCAATAACCAAAGTCAAATATCAAGATTCTAAAACCTAGAACTAAAGTTATCTCTATATAATAATGTCTCCAAAAATATATCTAAAAACTCGGTCACACTTTGCCTGTCTTGCGCACGGTTTCAATGCCGAACGTCAGGACTCGGAACGCGGTCAGAACACATGGGACGCGGTCGCACTTTGCCTGTCTTGCGCACGGTTTCAATGCCGAACGTCAGGACTCGGAACGCGGTCAGAACACATGGGACGCGGCCGCGTCATGCACACTCTGCCCGCGTCTTGCGTCCTGAGCGTGGCATCTCCTCGTTTCACTCGGTTCTTCACTTGGGCAACTTTCATGGCTTGATTCCCTTCTTGTCTCCACCAATGCTTCGGCTTTCACCTCCTCGATCTACACTTGTTGTCTTCACATCTACAATAAAAAACCACAACAAAGTTTAGATACCCGAATCTTTCTAACAAACTACAAAACTAGCAAAACTTACGAAAACTAAACCAAAAACCATGAAAAACCTAACTAAACATGCTCTAAAACACTACCTAATATGTGTCTAGCTATCAGTTAGCTACAAGTGACGATTCAATTTTAAACATTGATACACCTATTATTATTAGCATGTTTAGATCGAATAGATTGTCAATTTACTTTCAAATCAATATTCTCAAGAATTATTTGTCATTTTTCAAGTTATAGGTAATGAGTTAATGTAATTAATGATAATCTTATCTTATCTTATAGACATATAAAATTGTGTTTTACCATCATTTATTACTCTCATTTAGTTATGTTCATAAAAATCCATATATAATTAATTAACATTTTAAAAATGAGATCAACAAAAAAATGTATAGCAAATTCTTAATAATCTGTGTTTTATGTTGATAAGAAAAAGAATTAGGATCTTCACAAGTACTACTTGGGCCCTCTAAAAAGAATAGGGCAAACCGCTACCCTAGAGTCTCGAACCCGAGACCTCATGGTACTACCATGAGTGCTCAACCAATGAGTTGATGACTCAACACATTCCAATATGTTGATGCAAGTCAATGAATCGATAGCATATGCTGCGGTGGAAGCCTCCTCCATAGCTTTCTTAATAGAAAATTCCTCCTCCACATAAGGTGGAGTATAAGTGCTTTAGTAATCACTTCCTTTCATAGAAGCTTGTAGTAATATTTTTGAGCAATTCTCACCAAAGCATACACATCGTCTCTTGATCACTAACGTAGTCTTATTGATGTTTTCAAATATATATTGAATGGAGAATTCAAACCAGCCAAAAATCGTGTAGAACAATGACTTGGTGTACTATGAACTCCAACATTAACCATCAATTCTTGAAGCTCCATGAAGACATCAAGTGGAGACCTAGAACCTTGGTAGCAACCTTCAAGCATAGTCATCCGTCTAGAGTGTTCATGGGGCACAAACTCATGACGCAAAAGAAAACCATGGATGATCATGTTAAATTCTTTTTTTTTTTGAATAAAAAGGGTTATTTTATTCACAAATGTGGCCGAACAAAAATGCTAGCGCTAGGCTAGTTAGTTACATCTTCACCGATATCTAGTTTAGCTAGGAGATTTCTCTCCGCTCTCGACTTTGCCTTACATCTCGCTCTTAGGCAATTTCTTACAAACATGATACTCTTACTAACACATATGGACTTTTCCATTGACTCATTATGAAAAACGAGCCTATTCCTCGCATACCAAGTGTTATAGACGACAACACTATGACACACACACCAAAGAAGAAATCTAAGCGACTTCTTGCCCTTCATGAGCTTTGCTTGTTCGAACCATTCTTCAATGCTACTTGATTTCCTTTGAATTTTGGCCCATTTGATGACTTCATGAAGCACATAGCTAGAATAGCTACAAGCAAACCATAAGTGGCTCTCTGTTTCCTGTTGTCCAGCGTTGCATAACTCACAACTGTCCTCCTGCACTAACCCTGCCCTGAGCAGCCTTGATTTTGTCATGGTACCCCCACACACTACTTTCTAAAGAAGAAAAGCCATTCTAGGTGTGTTCATCTGATGCCAAACCAGCCCCTTCCAGTGGATCTTTTCGTGCTTGATTCTCCAGCTGTCATACAGCCCCTGCACATCCAGTTTTCCTCTTCTAGCGACCAGCATAGCAGGCCCATGTTCCTCATCAAACGACGCCTTCAGCTCATCCCTTATACATAGAACAGCTCGCCAAGCTGCGCTTGCTGTGTGCTTGCCTCTAACTTCCCAAAATCCTTCATTCCTCAAGTAATTTTTTGACACTTACATGTGCCAAATAGTCCCTTCAGCAGACCCCTCCACAATATCAAAAATCAGCCCAGCAAAACTTGCCTTATTCCAAACTTTGATATCCTTCAACCCCAGCCCACCTTCATCCTTCGGGCGGCATATGTACTTCCACGCGACTGGGGCTTTCTTCCCCTCGCTACGCCCGCTCCATAGGAAATTCCGCAGGATCTTCGTGATCTCTTTTATGACGTTGTTTGGGAGAATGAAAATTTGGCACCAATAGCTTAAGATACCATACAACACAACCCTCAAAACCTCAAGTCGTCCCGCATACGAGAGTTGTCTGCATGCGCAGGAGTTTATTTTGCCCTTGATCTTGCTGAAAAGACCCGCATAGTCACTTTTGCACAATCTCATGCTACTCAAAGGCATCCCTAGGTACTTTACAGGCAGGCTACCCTCTTCCATCCCTAGCAGGTTCACAATCTCAACAGCTTCTTGATTGCGTATCCCTGTTGTAAAGACTTTAAACTTTGCCTTGTTTATCTCCAGACCTGAAACTTCACTAAACATGTCCAAGACACTCTTCACAGCTTCAACAGATCTGATTTTTCCGTGGCTGAATACAAACAAGTCGTCAGCAAAGCACATACTCGACACCCCTGCTCTTGCACACCCCGGATGATACTTAAACTCCCCTTGCTTTGCCATCCTAGTAAACACCCTGCTCAAGAATTCCATGATGATCACAAAAAGGTACGGGGAGAGCGGGTCCCCCTGCCTGAGACCTCTCTTACCCTTGATATGGCCATGAAAGCTCTTGCGTATTTTGATCGTAAACTGACTGTTGACCAAGCATTCTCTGACCCAATTAATGAGGATTGGATGGAACCCCAAACCCTCCATCATTTGCAAAAGAAAATCCCATTCAACCATATCATAAGCCTTCTTTAAATCAATTTTCAATGCACACCTTGGGCTTACATTCTTTCTTCCATAGCTTTTTACAATGTCCTGGCAAACCGCAATGTTGTGCTTAATGCTACGACCCTTGATAAATGCGCCTTGGGTGCTACTGACAATTTTGGGCAGAACCGATTGCAGACTGTCTACTAGCATCTTGGATATGACTTTGCTAATCACGCTACAACAAGAAATGGGCCTGAACTCTCCAATAGATGTTGGGTTAGCGGTCTTCGGGATGAGAGCTATTGTAGTATTGCCAACCTCTTTGAGCAGCCGACCACTTGCAAAAAATTCCAAGACTGCCTCTGTAAAATCCTCTCCCAGGATGCTCCAAGCCTTTCTGAAAAAATGGGCATTGAAACCGTCGGGGCCGGGCGCTTTGTTTTTGCTAATACTCCAAAGAGCCCTTCGAACATCCTCCTTAGAAAAGAATTTTACCATACTCTCTCTATCAAGATCATCAAGGAAGCTGCCCTCCTTAAGTATATCCATGTCTGCTTCCCTGCATACTTTGTTCTTGCCCAGAAAATTGTCAAAGTGCTGAACTATAAACCCTCTGATCTCAGGATCTTCTGTCAAAGTGTTGGCAAGCAGAGATAAATCGTCCCACAGCACAGCTCTCTCTCCCTCTCCTCCTTGGACGCGTAAACAAACGAGACAAGCAAACTTTTATGGCTGTCGCCTTCTACAATTGAGCAATGCACTATTTGATCTGTTTCCTTCAAGATATCCACTTTCTCGACGTTATTGGGGTTCCAAAACAGCCAAATCCTACCATTTCTGCCCATGCAGTTTGTGTTTCGCTGCCATCCCCTTAGGATCCTCCTAGAAACTCCATCCACATTCTCCAAACGAACTCTCGTCTCAAGAGTAGCCATGACGTCTACCCTTTCCTTTTAACCAACCTATTTACAAAGTCGCTTTTAGAGGGATCATTGAGCCCTCTCACATTCCAACACGCTAAAGAAAGACTAATCATTGGGAAGGATAGCTTCATAGTCGCCTTCTTCCAAAGATTCATCTTCGTTACCTTGCAGTCTACTGAGGACGGAGAACTTTGATTGTCCAATCACTACTTCTTTTCCTTTCAGCTGTCTGCTCTTCTCTGCGCTATCTCTGCCCCCCTTGTGCTTAACAACCTCCCATTCATTCTTATCCTTCGACAAGTCATCTTTTCCTCCACTAGGCTTGTCTCTATTGACTAGAGAATTCTGGCCCTTTTCAGCAGAAATAGAAGGTCTGCTGGCCTCTGGAATTGGGGCTGGGAGTCCACGCTTGGATGGGCCATGATCTTCTCCCTGTTTCTGCACCCATTGCCTTCTCATCGGTTTTTTGGACCACCTAGGGCGGTTCCACTGCGTTCCGGAATTTTGCCGCAATCCTTCCATTCATGACCAAACGCTGAGCAAGACTCACAGATTGGCGGCAACCACTCGTAGCTTATGGGATGAACAACCTTCTCTCTGTCTTCCCCTTCAAATGTAACTTCTTTGCGCAGCGGCATTCGAGCTGAAATCTCCATGAGAATCCTAGCGAACGAGAGTCTCTCCTCATTTTCTGTGACTTTATCCACAAGGATTGGCTTACCGATTGCGCTGCCAACTTTCTCGAAAAAATCTTCATCCCGGAATCTCACGTCAAGGTTGCGAAGATCAGCCCACACCTGTGTAGTCTCGAAACATGAGGGATCGAGTTTCATTCCTTCGCTCCACCTCTTCAAAGCGAGCGGTCTCTTTCCCCCTATCATCCAAGGGCCGTTACTGAGCACCCATTCCAAGTCCTCCGCTGATTCAAATTTAAACACGAAGACGCCCGAGTCTGTTTGAATGACCTTAGGAGGAGTCTTGACAGTCCATCTAGCATTAACGAAACCCTGCACGACGAAGAACGCTGGCTTGGCGCCCGCAACCATACCGACAAGGCTCTTCTTCCATTCTCCATGGTCTTTTCTACGTCCTTCTTTGTAAATTTGATTATGCCACTGCTGTAGCCTTCCACAAAGTTCAATCTTTTCCCCCAGTGTTAGCCCTATTGCCTGCCAGCGCTTCTCTGAACGTGGCCTTTCTAGGTTGGGAAGGGTTCTTCTCTAGAGCCGATGAAAGCACATGGCCCTCGACCTCCTCATGCCGAGGCTCCTTAGCAGAGCTGGACTTGGCAGCAGTAACAGAGTTAGGAACCACCGATTCTTCCTGCTGAGGGAGCGAATCCTCTACCATCTCAACCGACTCCGACTCCGACTCCGATCATGTTAAATTCTTGCATGTTGTTTTTGAATATCTTAGGAAAGAACAATTGTATGCTAATCTTTCCACCATATACCTTGGTTTTGTCGTGTCTCATAATGGCCTTAGTGTCGATGATAGAAAGGTAAAAGCCATCCAAGAGTGGCCCCAGCCGACCGCTCAAATGATGGTTCGATCCTTCCTAGGGCTAGCCGGTTTCTATAGGCATTTTTTTCATGATTTCTCTATAATTTTTGCGCCTTTATATGATCTAACCAAGAAAATTGCAGAATATAAGTAGAAAAGGCAACATGAGAACACCTTTGCCACTTTTAAATATAGTTGAGCCATGCCCCGTTGCTCCAATTACTCCGACTTCACTAAAACCTTTGAGGCTGAATGTGATGCATCCAACTATATATGGTATCGGGGGCGTGCTCATTCAGGATAGGAAACCCATTACATAATTCAGCGAAAAGTTAAGTGGGGCCGAGCTCAATTACCCTACCTATGACAAGGAGCTTTATGCCTTGATTAGGGTGTTGAAAAGTTTGGCAACACTATCGTAGGCCCAAGAAGTTCTTGCTTCACACGGATCATATGTTGGGTTATGGAGCCTGATTCAGGAAAGAGAGAGAAAACGAGATTACTTGGAGTACAATTAAACGAATTCCTAGGGTTTTTATATTTTTTCCAATAGAAGAACTTTTTTAGAGAAAAAATATATCTTCTAAGGACCTAGTTTCTATATATACTCAACTTGATTATTGTAACTGGCGTGTTTTACCATTGAGAGAATATCATGTAGAGAGAGAGAGATTAAGAGGTTAGGCTTACGAAGATCTTGATCGAGGTAGATTAGAAGATCAATGTCCTTGGTTACTTTCTTTTCATCTACTGCTAAAACGATCTTTCAAATTTTCCCAACATCATAAAGCGCTCAAATATCCTAAAGGCCAATCACACCTCAGTTAGAGACATGCATGATGGGTGGAGTTTATGGAGACGTTCCCATGTGTTATAAAACACAAAAAAGGAACATAAATTATGGTAGCCGATGCTCTATCATGCCAGTACATCCTTCTAGCTCATCTTAGTTACTTGGTTTTTCCATGTTGCATGAAATATATGCTAATGATGAATAATTTAGGAAAATCTATACTTATTGCATTGAACATGGTGAATATGACTGCTATTTGGTTGATGATGGGTTTTTATACAAAGCTGGAAAATTGTGCATACCTTCAACATCTTATTGTAGGTTGTTAGTTCATGATGTGCATGCAAGTTGGGGCCATGGTTACTTAGAAAAGACTCTTCAAGGATGAAAGAAACACTTCTTTTGGCCTAAAATATCTAATTTCATGCTTAAGTTCATTAAAAGTTGTGTTTCTTGTGCTATAGGCAAATCTAAGTTCTTTAACCTTGGATTGTACCAACCTTTGTCTATTCCTACAAGCCCTTAGGAAGATATTTCTTAGGATTTTGTTGTTTGTCATGCCTAGGACTAAGAAAGGTCGAGATTCCATCTTTCTAGTAGTAGATAGATTTTCAAAAATGGCTCACTTTGTTCCATGTCATAAAACCGATGATGTTGTGCATGCTGTTGATTTGTTCTTTGCTAATTTGGTTAAATTACATGGTATTCCTTGCTCAATTGTTAGTGATATGGATGCTAAGTTAATTGAGTTGTTTGTGGAAGTCTTTATGGTCTAAACTAGGTACTAGATTGCTTTATTCTAGTACTTGTCTTCCTCAAACTGATGGTCAAACTGAGGTCACTAACCAGACTTTGGGTGTGCTATTATGCACCATGATTAAGTCCAACCTCAAGAAATAGGAGGTTTGTTTGCCTTTTGTTAAATTTTCTTATAATAGATCAATGCACTCCGCGACTAATATGACTCTCTTTAAGGTGGTGTATTGCCTCAACCCCAAGACGTCGATCGATCTCACGTCTCAGCGCATGAAGGATAAAGACTCATTCGAGGCAAGAAAGCGGGCTGAGTTTGTGAAGAAGTTGCATGAGCGTACTAGGATGCACCATGAGTTCAAGACCGCTCAATATAAAGCCTAAGCTAACAAAAGGTGCAAAAACATTCAATTTGATGAGGGCGATCTTATGTGGGTGAACCTAAGGAAGGAGAGGTTCACGGACAAGTACAAGTCCAAGATCGACGCGTGTGGATATGGCCCATTCCGAGTCATTAAGTGTGTCAGGCCTAATGCTTATTGGTTGGACCTCCCCAATGAGTTTGGTGTTCACCCCACCTTCAACGTGGTTGACTTATCCCTTTATGTTCCCAATGATGACTCCAACGACGAATTGTGGATGCTTCATGGGCAGGTGGAGGAGAATGATGCAGCCCATATACTCATGACTCCGAAAGTGATCAAGGACTTAGCTCGCGTTCTTTTCAATGGGCTAATCGATCACAAGAGATCGAGCTAAGAAATTGAGACAAGCCACGAGAGCTCTTCTAACCCAAATTACGACAATGTTGCCCAAGCCAATGGAACCAATGTGGATGACATCACTCACTCATGTTCAAGGATGAATTTGAACATGCTTATCATACATACTATTGTTAGACATTTCTATTATTAGTAATGATTTGTGTTGGCGCTTGCCGTTTAAAGGTTTCTATTTTGGGTCGATATTGTTTGGGGTCAAAGTAAGACAAAGGCCTTTCTTCCTTCCATCCATACTCGTCCAAGCCCCTCTTCTAGAATGGGTGGACGCATGCCTTGAATTGCAAGATACACCTTTTCTAGTTTATCTTATCTTAGCTAGTTTCTTATCATTCAGCGAGATTCTATCTTTCTTCTAGGATCACTTTATTAGCAAAGATAAAATTATTGCCTTGTTTTTCTTAAATACTCGAACCATTATTGAATAAAATCATATATGAACCTTGGAATGAACTTGTGAAAAGTTTGTTCATAGGGTTTTAGGTCGAACAATTTAGTGTGTTTTAGCACTTGCAAGACAATCCACGATCTTCTTAAACTTCTCTTCATCCGAACATCAATCCAAATCTCTTCTTCTCTTCCATATTTCCTCTCGTCAATATGCATACGAATTAGTTTATTTTAATGATAACTTCGTAGATCAAATTAAACTGAATTGTGTGTTTAATTGTTATATTTTTAGGTGGTTCGAAGAGTAAACTAAATTGTGTGTTTAAACCAAATTTATATCCAAATCTCTTCTTCTCTTCCATATTTTCTCTTCTTTTCATTCATGGCTTCTCATCCAAATCAAGTTGTAACCATTGTTGGATTCCATCCAATCCAAAGGCACACTTGTCTTCTCACCTTCAAGTCTCTCGTCTCTATTGTGGTGGTGCGAGTGATTGAATCAAAGAAGAACTTGGACGAACTTCCTAGAACAACGTTGGTTTGTTATAGACTAACTGATGGCATTCAAGTGATAACCATGCAATCATGTATCAATTGGTATCAGAGCTCAACGGTTTCAAGTTGAACGATCAAGTTGATTCCTTACAAGCAATTTGTTCCAAGAGAAGACATCTACATACTATTGTCGAATGTTGAGGTCATATCCGAATTTTTTTCGGAAGTATAGTCTGGGATCCGATTTTATGCTCTTGTAGAGAATTTCGATATAAGTTCGTACAATATTAGCTTACAATCCTTACATGGATGTTTAAACAATAAAAAGATGAAATTTATTTTTAATAAACTCAATTTTCAATCTATATTATCAAAACTTTAATTATTTGTAAAAATATGATTTTGTTCTGAACCTTGTATTGTATTTTCTATGTAATTCTTTTTTCACCCCTTCAACTTTTTTTTTTGCCTTCACCACTTAATGGATTAACATTAAATTGTTAATGCAATTTGTTCATATAAATCAAACACCCTGGTGCATAAACAAAATGGCCCCTGAAGTTTTAGGGCCTATTTGGTTTCCATCTATGCAAACGTCAAAGGAAAGTAAATGAACCTAATGTATATTAACATCATGAAACATAAATCACAGAGTTTGAGTCATCTCAAATTTCATATAAAATGACCGCAAGGGGGTATATGAATAAAGTAGTGTAATCATCATCGATGAACAATGTCTAACTCCAAATAAACACCATAATTCACAACAAATGGCTAGACATGCCAACTCTACTTTCATTCAATTTCCATCCAGCTCAACCACCACAATTATTTTGCATGGAGAAGTGTCACCTTCAAGGCCATCGAAGCTTTCAAGGTTGATTCCTATGGTATGACAGAACCTACCAAAACTCCTACAGAAAAGGTCAATGATGTTGTTGTGAAATCCTACAATGATTGGAAGAATACTAATTGTCTTTTTCTCATGTGGTTCCCATCAACTCTAACAGAAAAACTTGTTGCCTACTCAACCCATGTTGGCACCTCGTATGATTTCTGGTCTATGTTCTCTACTATTTTCAAGTCCCAAACCAAGGCACATATCATGTAGTTCAAAAGCGAACCCCAAAACCTTACAAAAGAGTGGGGGTGAGCATCACTTCAAAACCGGACTGGGGCCGGAATGGGATTGATTTCCCCAATTCTATGAGCAGAGGATCAAGCAAAAATTTACCTTATCTAGTCACGGTCCTGATTCGGTCCACTTTCATATCACTTTTGGACCAGATTTAGAAAACAAAATATAACTTAGTTAGAGAAATTATATGTAGTTTATGAATAATATAATATTATCAAGTATATAACATATGAGCAAAACCTAAATATTCAAAGTTGAATATTATAATATAAAAATTATATTTGTTATATACATTTATATTTTTTAAATAGTCAATCTGGACCGGGAACCAATTTTTTAAAAATTATGTACAAAGGACCAAACCGAAAGCGCCTCGAACTAGTCCGGTCCAGCATCTGTCCAGTCCGATGCAAAAATCTGATTCGAATCAGATTTTGCTCAGCCATACAAAAGGGTCCCTTTTAATGATGGACTATTATCAAGAAGAAATGCTCGATTGTCTACTTCCATTGCTGAGTGTGGCTACATCATAAGTGATGATGATATTGTTGCTTGCATTGTTAATGGCCAAGATTCAAGTACGTTGTGGTACCGTTAGAGCATCTATCAATGTTCGATTTGAGGATATCACCCCCTACGAATAAACTTGTTTGCTCTTACAAGAAGAAAAAAAAATTCGATGGAAACACCAAATCCCTTATTTTCATTGTGATTCAAATCATCCATATAGGTAACACAATTACTACAAGTCGAGGTGATAACTCTTCTACAAAATACAGTCTCAGTCATGGTTCCAACATGAAGTGAGTGACGATGACAATTTGTTGGTGGTTCTTATACTATTACTGTATTAAAAATGATACTTCTAAGTTATACACAAATGATCTATTATAAATCTCTAAAACATGTTAGCTTACAATCCTAACTTACATGAAAGTTTAAACAATGGAAGGATGAAATTGATCTTTGATCAAATCAGTTCTCAAACTATATTATCAAAATTTATTTCTAAAAGTATATTTTTGTTCTACCTAGCTTGTATTTTCTATGTAATTCTTTTGTCACCCTTGGATTTAATTTCGACTTCGTCACTCCATGGAATGGACATTAAATTTCTTATGCAATGTATTCATATAAATCAAAACACCCAGATTTTCATAAACAAAAATCTAAGTTCATCATTTCATGCCATCCATCTTCTTCATTGCAAGTCATGATATCGGATCGAGTTTGAACAAATGGTCTCTTGACTTTTAGGGTCCTTTTGGTTAGTAAACGAACCTAATCTATATTAACATTGTGATACTTAAACCAAAAGGTTTGACATGATTATGGTTGTATCAAGTACTATAATTAATCTAAATTAATTTTAAACCAATATCACGTAGAGGGCACGGATCGTAAGCTAGCAATTGTCCTGGATTCGATTTCTTTGATTTTATATTTCCGTGGTGGGAAACCAAACGGGACTTTATTTTATCTTGCTTTTGTGTTCAATTTTTTTGGAGGAAAATACTGCAGTATATATTCTCGCCCACATCATCATTTCCAAAGGAAAACAGTGCAGGCTGGCCTCCAACATCTAATAATTAACATTGCATCCTCTCCTAAATTGATTGATGAAGGGTCGAGAAAACACCGTGGGTCAATAATTTGTTCGATCATTTATATGCAATTCGTACTTGATTTTTTCAGTTAATCAGTCCTTGTTGTCCAAGTTCTTGTAACTTGAGATATCAATAGAGGAGACAATTGATGTACTTGAGTTATACAATTGCTGGCTTTTTAAACTATTAAAATCGAACACTCCAAAAAAACTTAGTGTTCATGATTATACATCTTGTCTAACGGTACGAACCGAGATTCAAGAATATTGTGCAACGTATTGCATATGAATTTGAAGAAGAGAAAGCAAGGTAGCATCCCCATGTTAGATCGAATCTCGTTGATCAGCTATTAAAGCTTGTCCAATGGAAAATTTTGTACAGATGTACGTGTAAACCATTTTTCCTTAAGCACAGAAGAAGTGCTTCACAAATTTGCAATTATCATGCCTCTACACTACAACGTATTCATCTTATTAAAAAGTACATGATCATATATCTTTAATGGGTTTTTTTTCTAATTTTGGTTGGCCACTGGTTCACCAAAGCTTCGTCTTGGCTACGTCCATCTAGACCCGGATCGTGCACCTAACTTTGCCTGGTGAGTCTCTCAAAGGAAATGTTTTACATCCACTGGAGTTGAACCCCAGATCTCGTGAACGTGCAGCTGGTCGCTTAACACCTGAGCCAACTCCCTTTGGTTGAACGGGTTTTTCTAATCTATATATATATATATATATATATATATAAAAGCCGTAAGGATTTGAGCCTGGCGCCACCTCAGATTTTTCCACATGTCGCCCCGAGGATGTGCCACGTAGGATTTCACCACAATCGTTTTAACATTGATCCACATCATATATTATTTATTTATTAATACCCACATAATATCCATGTCATATATCTTTTTCATGATCTATTTAGTAATTAGTTTTGATATTCTAACTATATGATTGATATCCACCCCAATATTTTCCATAAGTAGTTACGATACTTTAGAGTTTACTTGAATTAAATCTCAACTTTGATATTCATGCAAATTAATTTCTATTTTCATACAAAGTTGTTGTTATAATATTACTTAATAATTATTTCAAGGATTCCATTATATTTCTATGAGTAAATTAAATAGAGCGGTGGTGTTGAGAAGCTGTTTTGCCCGCTACTACCCATAGGCATGTTATTTGCAAAGTAGCATAAATAAAATTAGGTCATCTCCCGTCGGATCTGACCCCAGTATTCATCGTGCACCCCAGCAGCAACCCAGATCTGCGAGAATCCGCTGCCTTCCTCTATCTCCTCAAATCCCTCTTCTCTCGTTCTCGTTTTCACCGCTGTCTTCATTTTCGTTCTCGTTTTCCGCTGCCTTTGCTCCGCCGCCGGCAAACCCGGCTCTACCTCGTTCGTACTTTCCACTCTCCGTCCACGCATCTCTTGCCGCCGCCGCTGCTCAATCAGAGATGGAGATCTGTTTTTAGCGCCAGCGCAGTTAGGAGTCCCTCTCGGAAGTTGTGTGGTTTCTGTTGGTGTCTGTTGACGTCTCTCACATTTTGGTGGTGTTTTAGTGAGTATTTTCCCTTGTAAATAGGTGTCTTTTGTTCCTTTCTTTGCTAGTTTTGTTCCTTTTTAGCTTAGATTCCGATTTTCTATGAGATTCGGAAACTATGCGAATTTGTTGTGTTTTGTAGGTAATTTGACACGCTTTAAGGATGGTTTGGAAGGAGTCCATATGAAGGAGCAAGGCTTGAGGATCAAGGAGCGGAAGAGCCAAGCGATCAACGAAGAGGAGCTCAAGAAAGACCAAGAAGAGAAGAGGCTCGAGGCCCGGATCGACTTGCCCAGCAAGTCGGGCCCGAGTTCGACTTAAAGAGGCTCGGACCGAGTTGAGGCAAGTCGGGCCCGAGGTGGTCCGTGTCGGTCCATTTCG
Organism: Polygonum maritimum; assembly: GCA_963924305.1. Taxonomy (NCBI): domain Eukaryota; kingdom Viridiplantae; phylum Streptophyta; class Magnoliopsida; order Caryophyllales; family Polygonaceae; genus Polygonum; species Polygonum maritimum. Next base: position 33,299,374 of record OZ002732.1, on the reverse strand, counting down.
GCAAGGTGAAGATTGGGCTCCAAGGCACACAAATGTGATCTACCACTTTTGCCCCTCTTCCATTTTTGGATATTCTTGGCCCCCAATTAAAAGGAGAGAACATTAGAAGGCAATTATCCAAGTTTAGACACAATTAATCACTCTCAAAGGCTCAAGGAAGACTTGGAGAGCAAGGAGGAGGAAGGAAGAGGAGAAGAAGAGGAGAAATCGGTGGAGATTGCTAGTTCTAGGAGGAATTTGTGAGTTTGAACTTGGTTTTGTTTTGCAATTGAGAATTTGAGATTGGATCTTGTGAAAACCCTTTTGAATTGAATGCAATTTAGCTTTGAATTGAGATTGATGATTGAGATTTGTTTGCTTAGTCTATTGATTGCTTTTTACTCTTGTCTAATGGAGTAGATTCTATAGTCTTGGGCTATGGGGGAAACCCCTAGCTAGGTTTGGGTGTGAAACCCCAATTCTATAGCCTTGAGTGCTTGATCCAAGGAATCCTCTCTGCATAGAGCTACAATCTCTTGTGAAAACAAGAGATCAAGGGCTTGTGATAGACTAGAGTAAGCGAAAGCGATCTCAAGCCCATCACTTGACTTTGCATCGAAGGGGAGGTGAAAACTCCCTAGGGTCGATGTGTATAGTGGAGGGATCGAAGGCAAACAACCTCGATCTCACAAGGATCGACACTCATTAGCTGAATTGGGGTGGAATTACCCATATCTAGTTAGGGAAGGAACCCAAAAACCCAAGACCGATCTACCATTTTGCCAAGACCGAGTTACCCAGACGTCTAGCCCGACTTCCACTAGTGTCGGTCCCGTGCAAAACTCCATCGATCCATCCCGGACCGAAGTGACCAATGTCGATCCCGGGTTGTTCCCTCCGATTTTCCTTGTTTTTTCCTTTCTTTCCCTTTTCAAAGTCTTTTGGTACACTCAACGCACAGACTCCCGAGCGTTCGACACCCTACCCTTGTACTACTACGGGGTTTGGTTATTACTTTGAATTTTGACCCTCCGATCCGGAACCCATCATCTGTTTCTGCCTGTCTCCCTCTTTGGCTGCTTCACTGGTTGGTGAGAGAAGCTGTCTATGTTGATTTTGATCTGTCTCCGTTTGCAATTTCTTGTTTGATTTTGAGTCAGATTGTTAGTTTGATTTCCTATGGTTTTTTTTTTGTTGGTGAGGTTGTTTGTTAATTGATCGCAATTAGGACTGCAACTGGTTTGGTTTCGGTATTTTCTGGTGCTTTGGTTCTCGTTGCATTGTGTAATACGGTTCTGGGAGTGGCTTTCTCTTTAGGTTTAGTTGTTGTACTTACGGGATAAGGTTATTGCGATGAGAGTTTGATTTTACATGCACTGCTATAGTATTTGCTTGTTTGATTGATTTGTATGTATTTTTCTTTGTGTGATGAGATGTTGAGATATGGATATTGATCGAGATGAAAGCAAGTAAATTTTCAGTTAGCATATTGATCTAGTTGAAACACTACTTAATTGTCACTTGAGTAGACAGAATAATTAATTGTTACTTGTGATAACAGAATGATTAATTTTGGATCACATTATTTTCGTTGATTGAATGACTTTTCTTGTTTATGCATTTGACATATATAGTCACTTGTGATTGGATCTAAATGGTGTTTCTTGTTTATACATTTGGCATATATAGTCACTAAATTTTATAATCATTGTCATGAGTTTCATCAAATTCATGAGTTTCACTAAATCTTCTAGTTATTTCTTGAATATTGTTTAGCATGTTTACTGATGTGTATTTGTATTGTATTGTATTTGATCCTAGCTTTCGTTTATAATTGACACTTGGTAGTGTGTGTAATTACTATAATCTTCTAGTTATTTGTTGAATATTGTCACTTGTGATGACAATTAGGTGTTATCAAGAAGATCCTTTGATAACATTAGTGATGATATATACTGTCACTTGTGATGATAATTTGAAGTTGTGTGCATAAGTCTTATTTTAACTATACTTATTCGGTGTGATAACTATAATCTTCTAGTTAATAGTTGAATATTGTCACTTGTGATGACAATTAGGTGTCACTTGTGATGAAAATTAGGTGCGAATATTATCACTTGTGATGACAATTAGGTGTCACTTGTGTTGACAATTATGTGTGAATATTGTCACTTGTGTTGACAATTATGTGTGAATATTGTCACTTGTGTTGACAATTATGTGTGAATATATATTGTCACTTGTGGTGACAATTAATGTGAATATTGAGACTTGTGGTGACAATTAGGTGTGAATATTGTCACTTTGTGGTGACAATTAGGTGTGAATATTGTCACTTGTCGTGACAATTAGGTGCGAATATTGTCACTTGTGGTGACAATTATATGTGAATATTGTCACTTGTGGTGACAAGTGATGATAGTCAACGCCGGTCAACAGTCCGTCAACGCCGGCCAACGGTCGGTCAACGCCGGTTAACGGTCGCTCAACTAGTGGAGAGAGGAGTTATGCCACGTGTGCAAATATGACATATTTTGGTATTTTCTTACTATATGGCATTTTCCAAATACCATATACCCTAATCATTCTATTTCTATTCTCATGGGGGTGAATATATTTTATTTGCATTTTGTTATATTTTGCATCTTAGGAATTAATTAACAGGTGTATTGTTTTAGATTGTCAACCTCCTACAAGTTCTCCACCAAACCAATGTAACTTAATATATTTTGTATGTTTTACTTTTTATTGTGGTCGTAAGATTATTAACAATCTTATAATAAGAATTTCTTTATACACTTTTTATTTATTTTTTTGTTTTTGATTTAACCACTTTTTATTTTGAATAATTGATTTAATCACTTTATCTACATACATAAGGTATATTTAGAGCTGTCAAAACCTGACCCGACCCGAAAAATCAACCCAAACCGATCGAAATTTTTTGGGTTGAAACCCGACCCGAATAGTAGCGAGCAAAGAAAAAAACCGAACCCGATTAACCCAAACCCAATTGGGTTGAAACCCGAGACCGACCCGACCGACCCGATATATTATATATATGTAGAATAAATATATTATATTGTAAATATTATAATAGATTTTATCATAAAACCTATTATAAATAAAATATTATTATAAAAATCTATTAAAAATAATATTTTATTATTAAATATTATTATTTAATCATAATATTATTTTAATAATCATTAAAAATTCAAATTCTTGACCTGTTAGGTCGACCCGAACCCGCACGATAACCTGTCAAGACCCGACCCGGCTTGACCTGTAACCCGATAGACCCGAACCCGCACTCAACCCGAACCCGAAAAGACCGAACCCGAATCCACCCGACCCGACCTGTTTGACACCTCTAGGTATATTAATTAATCATCACAAAATCCTTGAATTATTAACTTGATTACTTATCTTAACTCATTTTTAAAAAAGATTGCTTAATTGTCTTAACAAAGAAACTCTCATTGCTCAAAAAATCAGTCTTTGTTTTATTTTAAAACAATTTAAACTTGCATATCATTTTTTAAACAATAAAAAATATTTAAAATAGGTTGGAACAATTATTGTGTTCTTCATATATTTGTTCCAACCCATTTACCTACTTTAAAAGATCAACTAAATTTTTTGAATTCATGAACATAATTAAAGTAGGTAAATAACTTGTATTTATATATAGATATGACATGGAATTTTTTGAATTCATGGATACTAATTCCTGATGAAATAAATTACTATTAAGTGGGTTGGTTCTATCAAGTGCTTTTTTTTGCTTTCATAATTATGGATCGAAGATTTTACAAAACTTTAATATAGTAGTGAATGTAATTTAATTAAAACTTGAATTAATGTCTAAGGAATCTTATCATGGTATTAATTCTAGGTTTGTTCAATTAATTCAATGTATATTGTTTAGTTAACTAATAAATTATGATTTTTTATATTAATCTATACTATTAGCTAAAAACGGTAGTGATATTATCATCGTGTTGTGTTACGTCACTCTAGTATTAAACTAGTATTAGTCCTTGTGTGCCTTGAAGGCACAATTTTGATTTAGCTAGACACTTACTTTAATTTTATATAAAATTATTCAAAAGAATAGTTTGATATAAAATATTATATTATCTTATTTAATTTATTGCTTATGAGATTTATTTCAATGATACATTATTTTATTTATAATAAATTATTTTAATCGAACAAAAATTTATAGGAAACCTTATTCTTTCCTAAATTATATACATGTGGGGTCTATAATCAAGTTTTAACCAATTGAATTATTTTAATAAAGATAGATGATGTAGTCCAATGTGGAATTAACACGTGTCGTGATAATTATTATTTTTAACCTCCACATTAGCATGTAGTTATGATTTAGTTTCTTTTTTATTTTTAAACTTCTATTTTTAGTTTGCAATCTTAATATTTTAATGATTTCATTTTAAATTAATTATAATATCTTACTTTTAATAAAAACAATGGATGTATGCTTTTATATAAAATTTGAATTTTATCTTTTTTATTGCATATTTAATTGGCCATTCTTAGTTTATTAAGCTATATTAAAATTTTAAAGTTTCAACAGATAGATGATTCTATTTTTTAATTTAGAATATTATATGAATCTTTCAAAGAATTAAAAAAAATTATTAACTAACTTGAATTGTACTCTTGTGTTATTTATTTATGATAAAATATGACTTGTGCTATTGATTTATCCTTTAATGAATTAACTTGAATCCTATATTTTTTTATACTACAATGCACATACATGCCTATCAAAAGCTAACCGGACCAACCCGATTCGGAAATTTTATGGTTTCAACCCGAAAATTTGAACTTGAAACCCAGTTGACACCCGACTCAATAAACACGAAAACTTTTAGGTTTGGGTCGGGTCAGACTTGACGGGACACAGAATTTATAATGCCGGAAACTTGTTTTAATATACACTTTAATATAATAACATGGACGAAGATTGGCGGGTATTGGACATCCAATTTTTAACCGACATGTCGCAAAAAAAAAAACTAAATCACACCACTTTCCCACTTTTTTCAACCTCTCCATCCTGGTTCTAGTCTGTAGGTAGTTTTACAGCTTGGAGAGTAACCATGATGTGTAACTCACCTTTGTTAGTATCTTGATGGAATAAAATGAATAAATCTAGTCTAAAATCTAGTTGTCATGGATAGAGAAGGAAAACATTATACATAATGTACATAGGGAATATCTAATTAATTGCTTTCAAACGAGGGATGAGTTGACAATTCGGTATTTATAGAACTATAAGAAGAATTGAGAGCCAAAATTTAAATCATTGTATGGTAGCTGCATAGTTTGAGTTGTTACAACATCTGAATACGTGTAGTACAAACGAAATTATACATCATCTCTTATTAGTATGATTGATCATTCTTTCTTATTCATATGAATATTAAAGACCACGAAACATGATAATTTGTCCGTAAAAGGTAGGATATATTGGCTTTAGTTCCAACATAATCTAATACCTAATATACTACTTTTTCCGTGTACAAGAACGAAAAAAATCTCCTCGTGAATAAGAATAAAATATCTCAACATATTAGGAGTTCTGGTTTGCATTGTCTGATCCATTATATTTCTTTCTTTTGAATGTCTCACTCTTCACATTAGAACTTAGAACTTCTCTAAATAAGAAATTTTACTAGCACCTCACTATTTTGGAATCCATGTTAAATTAACAGGTGCTAATAGCTCGATATACGTGAATAATATAATAAAAAAATATTTATAGATATGAGAAGTTTGAAATTCCAAAAAAAAACATTCCGCCATCACTTTCTCCTAATATTTGGAATTTTAAATCTTCCAAAAAAAAAGAAAAAAGAATGATATCCCAGCACGATAACAACAATAATAAAGGTCGCAATTACTAAGTAGCAACCAGAACCGCGAGGAAGGAGGAATCATGTAGATCCACAGTCTTGCCAGCATCATCCAACAAGGGCGCTTTAACAACCCCAAGCCCATCCCGTTCCCCATCATCCCCACCACCCAAGCCACCGCCCGCACACGTCATCATCTGGGCCCTCTTCGCCTGCCTCTCCCAATCCGTGGTCCCCACCACATACAGCATCAGCGCTGCACACGTCAGCTGGGCCGCCAGGAGCCCGATCCAGAGCCCGCAAAACCCGACCCCAAGCCAGAACGCGAGCCCGACCGCCACGGGCGTCCCCACCAGATAGAACGCGCCCAGGTTGACGTTCGCGGCCGTGCTGGGCCTGGCGCTCCCCCTCACGACCCCGCACGCCACCGTCTGCGGGCAGTTCCCGAGCTCGCAGAGCCCGAGTATGGGCAGCGCCGCGGCTGTCAGCCGAAGGATGTCGGCGTCCCCCGTGTACATCCTCCCCCACTGCTCCCTCATCACGACTGCGAACGCGGCCGCCGCCACCCCCATGCACGATCCGATCGCGATGGCGGTGGCGGCCGCCGTCCGGGCCCGGAGAGGCCGGTTGGCCCCGAGCTCGTTCCCGACCCGGGTGGAGACGGCGAAGCCGAGCGAGCTGGGGAAGTTGTAGAGCAGGCCCGTGGTCTGGATGAGGACCCCCATGGACGCCACCGTGGCGGTGGGGTCCACCAGGAGCCCGCACAGCACGATCATGATCTCGTACCACCACCACTCCAGGCAGACCGATACGCAGCTGGGCCCCGCCAGCCTCACGAGCGGGCCCCACCCGGACAGGCAGTCCCACGTCGGGCGGGCCCACTCCGGGCCGTGGAGCCCGACCTGGCCCACCAGGACTGCCAGCGAGATGGCGTTGGAGGCAGCCGCGGCGGAGGCGGCCCCCGCGACCCCGAGGCCGAGGCGCCGGACGAGGAGGAGGTTGGCCGGGACGTGGAGGAGGGTCCCCGCGAGGGCGGCCGTGGTGAGCGGGCGCGTGATTCCTTGGGCGCGAAGGTAAATCTTGATTGGGTGGAGGAAGGCGTTTGTTACCAAATCGGGTAAGGAGTACATAATGTACGTGTGTGCCAGCCTGGCAATGGAGGGCTGTTGGTGTAGGAATCCGAGGATCCTCGGGATCTGGAGCCAGAGGAGCGAGATTGGGAGTGAGGAGGCGAGGAGGAAGACGACGGCGCGATGGAGGGTTAGTGACAAGAGCTTCTTACGGCCGGCGCCGAAGGCTTGGGTGCAGAGCGGCTCCATGCCCAGGGACAGGCCCGAGAGGACGGAGTAGCCGGTGATGTTGGCGAAGGCAATGGCGAGGGCCCCGCCCGCCAGCTCGGACTCGCCTAGGCGCCCGAGGAAGAGCATCGAGAGGAGTGCGCGGGAGTATAGGATGAGGTTTGTTAGGAGGATGGGCAGCGCTAGATGGAACAGCGACTTTGACTCTACGATCACTTCTGCCAATGTGAAGCCGCCGCCCCCGCCGCCTTCACTGACCGGTGGGGGTGGCGGTATGGGCTTGATCAGGAGATGGAGCAACAGATGATGCGATTGCGGGTTTTGGCTTTGCTGGATCGTGGGTACGGGATTGCACATTGTGCGGATATTGATCCGATGAACTGAAGAGGTTGGCACAATTGATTGATAGAAAGTGGAGTGAAAATTGATTAGGACCAATTTGTTGGTTTCGGAGTGGGAGCGCCAGTGGAGTGGACAACTCTGCTTTTCAGCCTCCCTCTCTTTTTAATGTACTCTTTTTTAACACTATTTTTGGTGTTAGATTCCAGCAGATCGGGGTGTATAAATAGACGCCTTGCCACAGCCATGGGGTCCAATCCAGCCCGGACAAAAGTGGGGTTCTCGTTTTCGCATGAACGCTACCCTTATTTGTACCATCATTTGCGTTTTTATCTTTGTTTTCTACCAATCGTAATATTGCTTTTGTACAAATATATGTGGGTCGGATAAGTTCGGATTTGGGTAGATTGTATTTGGTTCAAAACATGTCTCGGTTTGTTCAGTCGGTAAATAAACACCTTATACGATTTAAATCTTTTTTTTTTTTTGGTTGAGGGCGTTGCCCATGAGAGTCGAACCGGTGACCTCTGGGTACTACCCTTGGAGGTTTAACCGTTTGACTAGATGCCCGAAGACATACGATTTAAATCTTTTGTTCCTTAATATGTCCGGAGCTTGTAATTGTATTCTCTATCATTGATTGGTTGAAATTTGGATATTAATATCTTTTTTCATATTTTTTAAAGTCTATCTATGAGATTTCAACCAATCAATGATAAGGAGATACAGATTGGAGACATGTTTAGGGGATAAAAGATTTGGATAGTCTTTTATCGGGACATGACTAATATGTTGGTGCAAGATTGGATCGACCTAACGGATTACTATCATTAATGTTGTTAATCTTTATTTAAACTAGTACAAATCCCGTACTATGTACGAGTAACGTAGATGTAAACCCGACTTATTCGACGTGAGATCGAATTTTGATCTGAGCATTTTTTATTCGATAATTTACAATTCAAGCTCGATATACCCGAGTTCGAACCTATTAACCTATATATGTATTTTATTTTATTTTATTTTATTTTCAATTTTAAAATTTATTATATTAATTAATTATGTAGAATCTTCATAGAATTGAAAAAAAAATCATTTTACCCAAAATATAAAACATTTAAATGAAAAGTATATTTTCATATCAATTAAGGAGATATCCAAAATCATTTTTTATATTGATTCTAGCAATATTTGTTATTTATTTATATTAGGAAAATAAATCAACCTATCAAAAATTGGATAAGATATTATAGTAGATCTAAATGGTAGTTACCATTGTTAAAATAAAATCATTATTCTATTAAGCATTAATTACATGACGTAAATATCATTTTTTTATTCAACGTTGATGAGGTAGTGCAAAATTTAACAAAGACATATGTTGTGCTTTATACTGTATTATAGTAGATTGTCTTTGTCTATCATCTATCTACTTATTTTTATAATTTCTATCTTTTTTCGCCTAATTTCTATCTTTTTCAACTATTTGCCTAGACATTCTTTTTTATACTTCAAAATTATAATTAATTTGTTAAACTTATTTTTCACTTTGAATTTTTGTTTTTATTGTATTTTTATAATCATATTATACATTCGTCATTTTTTTTGCCAGTCCTTTTTTGTCCCATAAATTTAAAATTATGGCTACAAATATCTACAAATATCTTTAAAACATAGAAACTAAATTTGTGTTATAATGTTCATTTATAAATTATATTGATCTATAAATCTACTAATATTAACTTAATTATAATTTTATAAAATCTATTAAAATATTTATTCTGTTTCAAAAAATATTATTATTGATACAAGTCTATTTTTCTAAATGAATTATTTAAATAATTCATAATTAACTTAATTTTTTATTTCTATCATCATACAAATATCTTATTAATTATAAAAATATATATGTTGATAAAATATTTCACTTGAGGTTTCATATCGTATCACATATGATTTTCAAATTGATCAAATATATTTTGAAATAATATGATAGTATTTTATCTATACTTTTTATTTAAGTCATATTATATAAAATTTAAATTTAAGTTTATTCTTAACATCAAATCACTATTTTGGATTAACAAAATGTTAGAATGATTTTGGATAAAAAAGACGATATCGATATCTAATTTTTAATAATATTATTATGGATTCCTTTATTAATTTAATAATACGTCAAAAAATTATTATCGATCGTATCCCATATAGGGTACGAGCAATAATCTAGTGAGAAAGTTATAGACAAGAATATAAACTTCTTATGCTTGGATACATGTGGGTTTTGACGAGAAGACGTGAATTAATTTTATTTTACTTTATTTTCTTTGAGAGTGAATATTTCAAGTTCCCCCCAAACCCCACAAATTTGCGGAGTTTCATTTTCCCGTCATTTCCTTCTAAATTTTCTTATAAAATTCTATTAAATCTCATCTTAAAACTCATTCAAACAAGAGAAAATTACTTCCAACCATTTCTCATCTTAAATTTCACATCAAACCCATTATCTAAACATATTCTAAGTTTGATTTAGGGAGGCCAAAGGGATCTCAAGGGATCTTACGGAACTGTTTTATCTATAATTATAGTCGAGACCTTTCAAACATCCACGTTAATTATGGCCTCACCTTATATAAAAAAATTAATATAGAAAAATAATTTTTAAGTTTTTCTTATTCTTATTAATTGTCTATCATCTATCTTCTTCTTCTTTTTTCTTCTAAAATCTATTTTTTCTCACCTAATATCTATCATTTTCAACTATTTGCTTAGACATTCCCTTTTCTAAATCAAAAGTATAATTAATTTGTTAAACTTATTTGTCACCATGATGTTTTTGTTATTGTAGTTTTATATCATGCATATTTGTCATATCTCTGTCAATCTTTTTTTGTCCCATAATCTTTTTTTTTTGTGTTATAATATTCATTTATAAATTGTATTAATCTATAAATCTACTATTATTAAATTAATCAAAATTTTATAATATCTATTAACATACATTTTTTTCAAAAAAGACTATTACTAATTAATACAAGTCTATTTTCTAAGAGATTTATGTAAATAAGTCATAACTAACTTAATTTTTTATTTCAATCATCATATAAAAATATTATTAATTATAAAAATATATATGTTGATAAAGTATTTCACTTGAGATTTCATATGAATTTTTCAATTACTCAAATATATTTTGAAATAAAATGCTAGTATTTATCTATGATTTTATGATCAAATTATATTATATAAATTTTAAATTTAAATATATTCTTAACATCAAATCACGGTTTTGGTTCATCGAAATATTATAACAATTTCGGATAAAAAGTATGACATCAATACCTAATTCCTAATAATATTATTATTCATTCTTTTATCAATTAAATAATACATCAAAAAAATGTTATTGATCGTATCCGTACAGGGTACGGGAAATAATCTACTTAATACTAATATGGGTATTTGATTGGAAACCATGTAGCAAAATTAAGCAAATGTAGGCATGTGGTATTGGTAGAAATGCTCCTCGTTGAGATAAATTTAGATGTAGATATACAACTGATAATGATTATGTCATGTGTTAATGGATGTATGTTTGTGTTTTTTTGTGTGGACGCTGCCAAGATATTGTTAACTTCCTTGAAAGTCTAATAACATAAGGAAATGAAGGGAAGAGTTACAATACCGTTGTTGTGACCAAGACATATGGGCTGGTGAGAGAGATTAACATTGTCCGTGGTAGAGAGGTGTCCAAATACACTGATGGGGATGAGACAAGTACTATATATATAATGCGCGTACTACTTAATTTTAATTTATATAAACTAGCTAGTTGCATGTTGTTTATTCTTAATTTATAATGTTATGGATCGTGACTAGAAAGGAAGAGGTCGACATTACATATGGATTTCAATAGATGCCTAACTAGAGGCTCGCACGGACAAGTGGAAGAGAGAGATTTGGATGTTAGGATGTGTACACTGGGCAATGATGTTATAACGGACGTAGTAGGGAAATCTACGGTTGCTAGAACCCAAGTTGAAGTACCCCAGCATATATACACAGTTTTATTGATTTACTTGTTAGTTAGATTACTAATTACTGGACATGAGTTGTACACAAAAGTCCATAAAAAATACTCCTATCTTAGAAATACTCATATCTTAAAAATTTATTGTGTGCCTTTTAGGGCATACACTTGAGTCAAATAATAATAATAATAATAATAATAATAATAATAATAATAATAATAATAATAATAATAATAATAATATTTTACTTGCATTAAGTTTGTACGTAAACATATATCAATGACACATGCAACCTAGCACTTATACTTAATTAGTACATTGATCGTCAATCGTGAACAACATAATCGTCATAGTTGATTGCTGCAAGCTGAAGTTGTAAGGTATGCCAAGCGAATTATATATTAGTTACAAATGGGAGACTCGATCAATGATCAACTGTAATTAATTAATATTGTACGTAATATTTAAACTTCAATTAATTTTGATTAGAGCTTACTTGGATGTGAGCCCCTACTATCATGTTACCGGTTACTTTCACGGCGATGTAGGCATAACCATTATCATTAAGCATAGAAATGGTAAGCGTGTGCTCCTCTACATATCTACCTTGGTGGTTTACTTTTATAGACCCGGTTAAATTCTGAATGTGTAAGTGTCGTGGTTCCTATACTTTAATATAAATGTATTGTGATCAATAATATATATATATATAAACCGTTATAGCTCGCTCGATCGCTCTAAATGGAGAGAGATGGTGTGAGCTAGTTTAATTGGTACCGAGTTTGGATAATCTATGCCTCCAATGCGAGGACTTTGTAGGCACCCTGTTGCGCTAATAATGCGAATGCACCTGCAAGTCTGCGCTTCAACGAGAACAACTACAACAATCTCATCTAAAACGTTTGATCGATGAAGAACAACAATGGCATGCACCAATTAATAAAATTAGGGCTTAACTAAGTGACAAGATTTGAAGATATATTGATGTCACTTTAAGTACGTACATAGTTATTGTAACGGTGCATTTTTCTTCCAACGTCTTGAGCGCAAAAATGTGATATCCCTTGGCTACTTTTAACCAATAAGCACGAAATTTGTCACCTTATTGAAACGGACATACTTATGTTCGATTGACGCTAAGTCATTAATTAACTCGACAATACGTTCATTTGCAACATTGACATAAATAATCGGTAGGACTTCATCTAAAGATTACGTTGATAGGGTTTGCCAATAGGAGGCGCCGGAGGGAAAAACACATGGAGTTGATATTGAGTAAAGAGGATAAAATGCTGCAAAAATATTCGTTAGCCTTAAAACACGGCAATACGAAGTTGTTTCAAGCCAAACAAGTGGGAAAAACTTTAAATACCGTGCCACGCGGCGAGCGCATAACCACGAATCGTTAGTGATCAACTCAGATGTAAAACAAATCTGTCAAATAAATGGTAAACCATACGAGTTAGATACGAACTTGAAATTCATTTAAATGGAATCAACAAAAACAACGACATACCTTAACCCCACCCCCAAGCATCAACGAATGGGTCACATGTCCACTATAGTGTTCGATCCCCCATTATCACCAACTAAGACTACCATTGATGTCTCTCATTTTGGTGGTGTTTTAGTGGTTAAATTCCCTTGTAAATATGTGTCTTTTGTTCTTTTTCTTGTGAGTTTTGTTCCTTTTTAGCCTAGATTCCGATTTTCTATGAGATTCGAAGACTATGCGAATTTGTTGCATTTTGTAGGTAATTTGGCGTGTTTTGAGGAGGTTTTGAAAGGAGACTCAAAGGAGGAGCAAGGCACGAGCACAAAGGAGCGGAAGAGCTGAGCGATCAATGAAGAGGAGCTCAAGAAAAGCCAAGAAGAAGAGTGGACCGAGGCCAGGACCGAGTTTCCCAGCAACTCGGGACCGAGATCGACTCCAGGACATCAGACCGAGGTGCCAGCACATCGGGCCCGAGGTACACATAAGTCGGTCCGAGTCGGCGGAATTGTGGATTGGGCATCAAGGCATACAAATGTGATCTACCACTTTTGCCCCTCTTCCATTTTTGGGTATTCTTGGCCCCTAATTAAAAGGAGAGAAGACAATGGATTATTAATCACTAGGTAGAAAGCCCGTGCGTACCGCACGGGGTTATCGCGGTCTATTATAGAAAAACAGGTAACAATAATTTGTACCATTTGATTTCAGTATGAATATGTTGTATTGTAACTACTGTATGGTTCAATTGTTTTAAGTTTTATGATAATTAATGATATGGATTGCAAGTGTTATTTTAGTAGTTAGCTGCATAAGAGTAGCATGGGTTTCACGAAATGATTTGACTTGGTTAAAAATTCCACGTAAAAATCTAACTGGGAAGTTTCCAATATTTGGTCACGTGTGTCTTATTAAAGTTCGAGTAACAGTTTGTGCAACTACATACTTGCTTGCATGTATGTAGTATTAATATTGAAATCACAAAGCAAGTGGACAAAAATAAACCTTGGTGATTATTTGTGTACTACACACACAGAAAGATGTGAAGAGAGCAAAGTGATTGAAAAGAGTTTGAAATAGTGAGCACATACCATCAAATTAGCACGAAAAAAGAAGACAAAACTGTTATAACTAAAAACATAGCAAACTAAATAAGAAACAAATTTGATTGTAATTAATTAACGTATATCTCTATTATTGAAAAGAGGACGTGTTGCAAATAGTGTAAAAAAAATAAATAATGCGAAATGATTTTGCATTGCTAGGATATGATGCTTGCGCTACGCACGGGCTCACTTTTCTAGTTATCAAATTATATGTATGACATTACATTTTATGTTAGTAATTTTTTAAACATCTTTACTTAATATATTGAATTTTGATTGTGTTAGTCTTTGTCTTTAACATGATTCTGTATAACTTGATATATAATAAAGTATATGATAAACAATTTTAAAAATATGAAAAGAAAACAAAATTAGTAATGCAATATTTGTAATAATAAATGAAAACAAATTTGAAATATGACTAAACTAAGTAGCATCTTTGGAGCAAATTGCCCAGATCGAGTAGGTCATGAGCATGCAGGTGAAGCCATATTTATGAACTATATAAGATTTGTATTTGATAGTCCCAGTCATCAATCTCAGATTTGTATTCCTCCATGGAGTTGCCAACCTCCAAACCTCTGAATGGTTGCCTGTACCAAACATGTTCTACATAGAGTAAGGCAAAAAAAAGAAAAATAAAAGAGATAACAAAGCAAGGTGATGTCATTATAAATTACCTGACAAAAACAATGAGTGAGCAACTAAAGTCATGTAAATCGAGTGTGCTTTTTGCCAACACTTGCATTTGATAAAGTGTTCCAGGGCCTTAGGTAGATTACCGTAGTATTGGTAATATACTGCCCGTAATGGGAAAGATGCAGTAAGGTATATGTAATTTTTGAATGCATGAAAATTGTGAGGGCAATTTAATTTAGTCAAACCGTGGACGTGTATATCATAAAACAGAAATCTAGGGTCAGACATCACTGATTGAATAAAAATATAGCAGAATGATTGCAGAGGGATTCCTAGGGTCAGACATAGCCATCTCGATTACCTCCGCTGTCAACTTGGATCGGACTCTTGACGAAACGCAGTCAACTTTAGCCAATTCTTCGGCCTCCCTGTCAGTAGACAATAGGGGCAAAAATAGTCAGCTTCTTACTTCATATGTGTGTAAAAATGCAGAACAACCAAACAGACTACACTTCAACACATCCGCATCCCCAAATTGCGCAATACAGTCTGAATTCGGCCAGAAAGTGACAGAAAATTGGAAAGCAATGCACAACGACGAACTCCAAACAGGATAGAGAGAGAGAGCCCTAACCAGAATCGCACTGATGGTAAAACTCCACGACATCTGCGATAACAATAAAGAAATCCACTCATTCAAAACCAACTCTCAAGATAGAAATTATCAAAATCCAACAGAAATCATCACCACGGGGACCCTTGCGAATGTTCGGCACATGGTTCGACCCGACATTGTCCGTCGAGGCCACCAGGATCTGCAAAAAACCAAATTCCAAAATCTCCCTAGATTAGCAATGACAAAGCGAGAAAACTCAAAAAATGCACAAATCATCACCATAAAAGATTCAGGGCAAGTCTACTCTTATACGCTGGCAACCTCATCGGCCTTCTTGTTGTGCTTCCTTGTGTTCCTCTGGTTCCTCAAGAACATGTGATCCATCTGCAAAAATCCAATTCAACTTCTCTTTCCCCAATTTCAACAGGCATCAAAACACACAACATTTAATTGCAAAAATCAATAGCTACATATTTACAGATAGAGAAAGAGATCATTTACCCCTTGACGTCATCAACTTGATGGGTAATGGTGTGACCGGAAGTGGGGAGTGGGTTCGTTCGCGAAAGAGAGGTCGGGGGTGCATGGCGGGGTGAGAAGGAGCCGGCCGTCCGACTTGGCGGGCATCACGATCGGGTTGGCCTTCGCGATCTCCTCTTTCCCCATCGCCTTGTAATCGAAGGTGCAGCCATGTTGCTCCGGGTACCGATGGGGCACGCAAAACACCGATCCGCACCGGCGCTTGAATCCCGTCAATCCGATCCGTTTTATGCACGTCAGGCACTTGTTCGGCTGTGAGCCGACGCCGATCGAGGGCTTTGCCGCCAGATCCGCCGCTAAAACGGCCGATTCCGGTAGTTTGATGGCCGGAGAGGCGCAGGAAGGCGACGCAGAGGCGGATTTCAGCGGTGGAGATTTGACGGCGGTGTTGCCGTGCAAGGCCGATTTCGCGAGCGCGTCTTGCTCCTCGTTCATTCTCAGATCTCTGAAGCATTTCGAAAAGAAATTCGAAGTCGCTGGACTCCCGAAGAAGGCACAGTTATTGGCGCACAATATGTGGCCTTCTTGTGATTGGAATCGGTGCTCTTCCGCCATTTTTTCTTGGGGGGCAGAGATTTGAGAGAGGGGAGAACAATTGGCCGTCGGCGGGGAGAAGAATTGGCCGGCGGTTCAGGGGAGAAGAATTGGGTTCGGGTTTTCAGTGAGGGGAGGAGGAGAGGATGTGGGAGAGCTTGAGGGCGAGGGATTTTGACATGGATTGAGAATTAGCGTTTTAATTTTGACAGGGGCGTCCCTCCGTCTTCAACGACCCCGGGGAGGAGGGGAAAAAACGCTAAAAGTAAATTAGTCCATTTATTAGTCATCAAATTAATGTGTAATTACCAATATAGCGACCCTATGCATTCGGTAACATCAATTCACCGATATAATGGAACCGATTTGGTGGAAATTGCATTAAAGAGAATAGGGAAAAACAAATTTTCCTAGTAAAATAGAAGGAAAACACATGAAAACTATAGGTTAGTGATAAAATGATAAGCATTTATTAGGGTGAATGTCTGTAGTTTATAGTATTATAGATTTTACACACATCTAATCACTCTCAAAGGCTCAAGGAAGACTTGGAGAGCAAGGAGAAGAAAAGGAGAGGAGAAGGAGAGGAAAATCGGTGGAGAAGGAGTTAGATCTAGGGAAGAATTGTGAGTTTGAACTTGTTTTGATTTGCAATTTGTGGATTTGGATTAGAGTTTGTGGAATTCCTTTGCTTTGAATGAAATTTGGCTTTGCTTTGATTTGGATGATTGAGACTTGTTTGCTTTGTGATTTGATTGCTTGTGACTCTAGCCTTATGGAGTAGATTCCATTGGTCTTGGGCTATGGGGGAAACCTCTAGCTAGGTTTGGGTTTGAACCCCCAATTCCATAGCCTTAAGTGCTTGATCTAGGAACCCACTCTACATAGAGCTACAATCTCTTGTGGAAGCAAGGGATCAAGGGCTTGTGATTGGCAAGAGTGAATGGAAGTAATCGATTGCCCATCACTTGAACTTGCATCGAAAGGGAGGTCAATTTCCCTAGGATCGATGTGTAGGAGTGGCGGGACCGAGGCGGACAACCTCGATCTCATGAGGATCAACACTTATTGGCTAAATTGGGGTGGAATAACCCACATCTACTAGAGGTGAAACCCAAAAACCCAAGACCTATCTCTCCATTTTTGCTAAGCTCCACTTACCCAGACCTCGGGCCCGACTTACAACTGTGTCGGTCCCGTGCAATTCTTCTTCGATCCATCTCGGGCCGAAGTGACCATGTCGGTCCCGAGTGGTTTCCTTTGATTTTCCTTGCTTTTAGCCTTTCTTTCCCCTTTGCAAGTCTTTTTAGTGCACTCAACGAACGAACTCCCGAGTGTTCGATACCCTACCTTGTGCTATAACTAGGTTCGGTTATAAATTAAAATTTTGAGACCCTCCGATCCGGACCGATCAGAATTTTGGCGCCTTTGCCGGGGAATTATTGTGATTGTGTGTTTGTTTGGTTGATTTGTTTTGGGTAAGGGACTAGCCCGAACCCTCTTGTGTTATTTGATTTGTTTCTTTTTGTCTTTTTTTGTAGGTGATTCCATCTCGTTAAAAGAAATAATAAAAAAAAAATGGATTTTTATAAGAGTGATGATGATGTGGAGGTTCTCTACCTTCAAATGGAGATCAAGCGTCTAAAGAGAGAACTCCACGTGGCAAAAGAGCAATGGGAAAGAGAAGAGAGACGAGCTCGTGAGCGACTCGATGCCCGGATTAGAATGGCACAAGAGAGAGCCTATGAAGAGGAGTATTATATGAGGGGTTTGTATGGGAACCGAGACCACTATGATGGACGAGGTGGTGCTCAATCCTATTGGGAAAGTCCCACTTACACTCAAATGCAAGGAATAACTCCATACCAACCTCCGAGCTATGAAGAAACTCCTCCATGGGAATATGTCAATATGTGTTGCAAGAGGAGATTGATGAGGAACCTCAATGGCACAAGAGTTGAGAGGCGATGTCAAAAATATAAGCACTAAGGTCGATGATCTTTGTGTATGGAGAAGGCAAGTTGACAACCAATTTGCCTAAATTGCAACTCTACTTCCGAGCTATCATGATGAGGTCCGAGTCGAGCCACCACAAGTCGAGAAGAGTGAGCAAGCCTGGACCGACGTACCTAGTGTGTCAGGCCCGAGTTGCTCGCAAGTCGGACCGACTTTACAATCCAGGACCGAGTTGGAGGACATGTCGGGCCCGAGTTGCCCAGACATTGGACCACCTCCCCTGCCTCCACTCTGCCCCGAGCCCGAGATGCAGAACGTTGGGACCGACTTGCATCCACTTCAATCGGTGATAATGGAGGAAAACTATCTCTTGGCTCTTGAGCGTGCAAGGATTGAAGTGAAGGAAAGCTCTCCCTCTCTTATGATTGAAGAAGAAAAAGTCGAGTCTCGGTTCAAACAAGCTTTGGAGGAGATGCCAGAAGTCGGGCCCGATGTAGCACCTATGTCGGTCCAACCTGAAAAGCAAGCCTCCAAGATCATGTGCGAGACTCCGTTGCCCTATCTCCTTTGCTCTTTTATGACAATTTCTTACGAGTCATATGGTGCGGATGGACTGTACTTGGTGGATTTGATTTCCGACTATTCTTGGTCTAAGTATGGGGTCCCCCGCCATCATGACGAGGCCGATGCACATGTTTGGTTGAACTATAGTGAATGGCCTCAATTCTTTTTGAGTGATGAGATGGTCCTTGGGGAATTCATGGACCCCGAGCCTTATTTTCCACCCTAACCGAGATTAGGTGGCACGTCAAGCTAATGGCGTTAAAAGAGCGCTTTTCGGGAGGCAACCCGACGTATCCTTCATATCCTTTGTTTTCTTTTGATTTGTTTTCTTATTTCTAGGATTTGAGTTTATTGTGCTAACCCTTTCTCTAAACCCCTTGAAAGCAAGTATTTTAGGATGTATCTTTGGTGTGATCTTGTAGGTACTCCTTGATTCGAATGATGAGCTCAAAGGGTCAAGGTGTATGATGCAAATGGACAATCAACTAGGATGTGAGACGAGAAAACGGTCTCAACCACCTCTCAAGTAGTTCGAGCCTCAAGTGCTCCACCTTCCCCTCCCTATGTGCCGATGTCAACAATTCACCATTCTTCCGAGCTTCAAACGCCTTGTCCAGTGAGTTTCCCTTTTCATTTTCCCTTTTGGTTTTATTTGGATGCAATGAGGACATTGCATATTTTAAGTATGGGGTATGGGAAAAGGAAGGAAACTTGTGCCTAGTGTTTGTACATATGTGTGCTTTGTGTGTCTTTTGCTTTGTTTGAGAAATTTTTTGCAAAAATCCATAAAAATTTGAAAATTTGTGTTGAAAACAACAAAAAGATTTTGTTTTGGACTAGATCCCCCCAGCTTAAGTGTCCTAAGAAATGACTTGTGTTCATGTAATTCCTTTGCATGCTTTGGATGGTTTAGCCTAGTCTTATGATGTTGCTTCTATACATGATTCATGATTTGCATTCTATATTGAGCATGTGTGCTAAAAGATGACTTGTTTGCTACCTAGTATTGAGTGTACCTTGTGAGATTTGATTTTGGCCTTTTGGGATTGTTCTTTACATATCCCTCTCTTGTTTTGTGAGTGTACTCTATTGTGTCATAGTCTCTTTGATTATTGAGGTGTATATTTATTTCTTGAAGCCGCTATGAGAATTAATCATGCATGCTAGTATTAAGATTGAACTTGTATGTTTTTAGCCACATAATTATCCTTATTCCTACCTTGCATTGATCCTTGATTTGTAGCCTCATTATAGCCTATTAGCCTTTGTTTGTAGCTCCTCAAAAACATATTCCTAGCCGATGAAAGCTTGACCCTTATGGGATTCGAACATAGTTGAGTGGTTGTGGAAATGATTTTGTGGAATACTTTGGGTAAAGGCAAGAGTGTGGGAAACACATTTTGCTAGTGCATCTCCTAAAGAGAAAGTTGATGGGTTTTTGAGAATTTTGCACAAGGGCAAAAATGTGAAGGAAAAGTGAGCAAAATGCAAGTATGGGGTCAATCGATCCGTGATCGAGCCTAGTAGACTCGGGCCCGACCTCCATATAGAAAAAGAAAGAGAAAAGGAAGAAGAAAAGAAAGAAAGTGCAATCAATAATCCAAGTGTAGAGATGTAAAATAAGGAAAGTGTGGGTGAAATGTTGGGTAAGTGCCTTTGATTGTTGAGAGTTGTTTGGAGGAGTAGTAAGATGTGGAATCTTTGGTGAAGTTGGTGAGTATTTTAGGTTGTTCGAGTCCCATTGTGAGCACCACATAGCCAAACGGATCCTTCCCTTATGAAACGCCAAAAGCCCCATTACAACCCGGCCGAATGGAATTCTCTATGAGGATCTCCATTGAGCCCAAGTTCATCTTGTATTGGTATTGTTTTGACATCTCAAGGTAGAGAGATTGGTAATATCATCTTCAATGATAAAATTAGACTTTGCACAAGGCATGAGTGGAAAGATGCATCACTTTTATGCATTAAGCCATACATACTTGAGAGTTGTGCTTTGATTACATTTCCCTAAAGTGAGGCTAGGTGGTAGCATTTCATACTTGAAGCATGCATACACATGTGATGACGTTTGATTGCTTATCTTGGGATTCATACGTGCTTGAAAATGGTTTTGACTTAGTGCTTTACTTGAAGATTATGTTGAGGTTTTGAATCCAAGTTATTGCTTGAGGACAAACAAGTTTAAGTATGGGGTATTCTGATGTCTCTCATTTTGATAGTGTTTTATAGGTTATTTTCCCATGTAAATATGTGTCTTTTGTTCCTTTTCTTATGAGTTTTGTCCCTTTTTAGCTTAGATTCTGATTTTCTATGAGATTCGGAGACTATGCGCGTTTCGTGTGTTTTGTAGGTGTTTTTGGCAAGAATCATGGAGATTGGAGCATCATGGCATCATGGAGGAATTCAAGGATGAAAAAGGAGCCAAAATGGAGTTAAAGATGCATGGAAAGAAGCCTCAAGCGAAGACCAAGTGAAGGGGGAAAGAATCGAGCCAAAACGAGAGAGAACGGTGCGAAGAAAGCTGGATTTTAGCACTAATAGAAACAATAATCAGCGGGCCGACCTCAAGCTTGAGGCTTCTTCTCATGCATTGTTAGCTCCATTTTGGCTCCTTTTTCATCCTTGAATTCCTCCATGATGCTCCAATCTCCATGATTCTTGCCAAAAACACCTACAAAACACACGAAACGCGCATAGTCTCCGAATCTCATAGAAAATCGGAATCTAAGCTAAAAAGGGACAAAACTCACAAGAAAAGGAACAAAAGACATATATTTACATGGGAAAATAACCTATAAAATACTATCAAAATGAGAGACATCAACCATCGCCTGAGAAGTGGGTTCTGAACGAGAATAAATACCACTAATAGAAATAATAATCAGCGGGCCGACCTCAAGCTCAGTATAAGTCGTGCTCACCCCATTATGCGAAATGGAGACCTCCGTGACATTTCCATAACCACTAATGACGTTTATTTCAGAAAAATAATGTTCGATTGTACTATTGAGAGCTTGCAAAATGCAATATCCGTTGCCTACTATTAAGCAATAAACCCGACAATTTGTTGCCTTAGTGAAACGGGCAACCATAGGTTCTATTGGCACTAGTTCATCAAAAGACATACCAATCAGTTCATCTCCAACATCCACATAGATAATTGACGAAACTTCAGAGGGAAAAACACACGAAGTTGATACTGAGTAGAGAGGAGAACGTGCTACAAAAATATTCGTTGGCCTTTAGACGCAGCAAAACGAAGTCGTTTCAAGCCAAACAAGTGGAAAAAATTCAATGTCGCGCTACGCGGAGAGCACATAACCACTATCGTTGCCTTTCGCTTATCCATCGTCCAAAATTTATTCTTAGCGATATATAATGAAATTAACAAAAAGCCTAATTTAGGCATAACTTAAAGTAAAAAGAATTATATTAAAATTCATATTTATTTATCTAGACATAGAGTCCAATATTACATATATTTTGATCTTTATAAAAGTAGATATATTTTTTAGCTTATTATATGTTATATAAACACATGTATATATATGTATGGAATGGAGGGATTGGGGTGGGGAGGGTGAATTGGGGGTGATTTTGGGGAGGTTAGGCTCCCTTAAAAATAAATGAGCTAAATAGGCTATCCCTCACCATATAAAAACCCACAATCCCTCTCTTTTCTCTCTCCTTCTCCTCATTTTTTTTCTTTCATTCATCTCTCCTCTCTCCCCTCTCTCCTTCTCCCTCTCCTACTCTCCCTCCCTCTCCTCTCCATTTTCTTTCCTTCTCCCTCTCCTACTCGCCCGCCCTCCCTCTCCTCATGCCGCCGCCGCCATCTACGACGTTCGAGCCAGATCCGGTCTCCGTCGCCGCCGTCGCCCGCCCTCAGGTTCGTCCGCCATCTCTCTCTCTCTCTCTCTCTCTCTCTCTCTCTCTCTCCATTCTCTCCCTCTCTTCCCTCTCTCCTAAATCTGGGCTCGAACGAGCCAGATCTAGGGTTGGTTTTTTGGGTTTTTGAGTTTTTGAGTTTTTGGGTTTCTTGGAGGACAAGTTGATTTTAGGGTTTTTGGGACGATTTTACGAATTAGGGTGATGACAAGTGGTTTTTTTTATGAGTTTTGAGCAATTTAAGTTTGTTCTATGGATCTGACTGATGATAAGTTTGTTTTAAGGTTCTGGGTGATGACAAGTTTTTTTTGTGGGGCTGGGTGATGACAAGTTTGTTTTTAATGTGTTTTGGTGATTATATGTTTATTTACGGATCTGGGGTGATGACAAGTTTATTTAAAGGTTTTTAGGATGATTTTATGGGTCTGGGGTGATGACAAGTTCGTTTTGATGTGTTTTGGTGATTATAAGTTTGTTTTACGAATCTGGGTGATGACAAGTTTGTGTTAAGGGGTTTGGGATGATTTCATGGTTCTGGGTGATGATAGGGTGTTTTTTATGGGTCTGGGTGATGACAAGTTTGTTTTTATGGATTTTGGCGATGACAAGTTCGTTTTTAATGTGTTTTGGTGATGACAAGTTGTTTTACGGATCTGGGGTGATGACAGGTTTGTTTTAAGGTTTTTTGGATGATTTTATGGGTTTGAGTATGTTTTTGGGTGATGACAAGTTTGTTTTACGAGTTGGGGTGATGACATGTTTTATTTTGCATTGTTAAATTTGTATATATATTCCTTATAATTATGGCCTATTAGCTCAAATGGTAGAGCAAAGTGCTTGATGCACAATAATGTGGGTTCAAATCCCACATAGGTCAATTTCTTAACTGGTCATCAATGATGACAAGTTTTTTACGTGAATGATGCGTTTTACCTCAACTTGTCATCAACTTATCATTAGATGACAAGTTGAGTACGTGAACGATGAGTTTTATCTAAACTGGTCATCACTGATGACAAGTTTTTTATACGTGGACTGATGACAAGTAACTTGTCATCAGATGACAAGTTACTTGCCATCACTAATGACAAGGCGGTCAACGCCGGTCAACGACTGGTCAACGTCAGTCAACGCTTGATGGTGATAAGGGGTGTTGACGTCATCAATGGCATATGATGACTTCATCTTGTAAATTTTAAAAAAAAAAGGGGGAAAATTGGAAAAAAGCCTATGGGAGCTCATTTTTTTTCCTTGTAGCCTATTTTATTCAATATTTTCTCCCCATGGGTTGGAAACCCAATTTCGTCGTATGGAATGATTACCCTTCTTTTATTTCAAAAAATTGCATACAAATTCATGATTTCCTTTTATACATCTATACATGTTAATTTTATAATTTTTGTATTCTTTTTAACCAATTATGATTTTTCAACGTGCTTTAATCACAAAAATACTAGAATTATACCGCCTTTGATTTTACATGTACTAGATTTTGATCTACCCATGAAATTTTAACTACCCACTGTTTTGTTTATAATCGGTATGGAGTACCATTATTTTTTGGGATGAGATTCTAATCGTAAAACCCCTGCATTATTTACACGTATAAGACCACACATTTTTACCTTATTCTCAAACTCTCTCAACTCTCTTCCACTTAATTTTTTTTGTCGGAACGCTGTGGATCCAAATGACCCTAATCGGCCACCACACTATCCATACAATTACCAAAACATTATAGCACAAAACTTTGTTGTTCATATAATGAACCCATCAATGGCCCCATATAATCATCCAGATGCACAACCAACATGCCCGACCCAAAGGGTGGGGCAGGCGTAGGCCCATGACCTATAATATTCAGGGGCCCAAAATTTTTAAAATGTATTATATATAAAAAAAAAAGTGTTTAAGATATTATAAATTGTTGGTCTAGTGGAATAGTGTACTTGCCTTTATTAAAGAGGTTTTGGGTTTAAATCCCATCATTTTAACCATTTAATTTTTTTAAATATGGGCCCTACTATATATCTTTTAATTAATTTATCTTTCTTGACTATTAATCAATTAGTGTATTCATGTTTTAGTTTTAAATATTGGCTCTATTTTATATCTTTGATTTAATTTATCTTTCTTGAGCATTAATTAGTTAGTGTATTCATATATTACTATACTTATTGTGAATGAATCTTATTTATAAAATTGTATATATTGATTAATTTTTATTAGATTTAAAATATACGATATATGCATTTTAAAAAGTCTTATTTCTTTTATTCATAGATTGCTATATGGTGATAGGCTTGATAGCACCCAATTTTACATATGTAATATCTTTTAATTAATTTATCTTTCTTGACTATTAATCAATTAGTGTATTCATGTTTTATTTTTAAATATGGGCTCTATTTTATATCTTTGATTTAATTTATCTTTCTTGACCATTAAGCAGTTAGTGTATTCATATATTACTATACTTATTGTAAATGAATCTTATTTATAAAATTGTATATATTGATTACTTTTTATTAGATTTAAAATATATGATATATGCATTTTAAAAAGTCTTATTTCTTTTACTCATAGATTGCTATATGATGATAGGCTTGATAGCACCCAATTTTACATATGTAATTAAGGTAATTGTAGGTAAATTATTATTATATCTTATAAATTCTCCGTATCTTAATATTTTAACAAGAAAAAAATTATACGAAAGTATTATGAATGTTTTTGAAAAATATCTAAAAATTATATAAAAGGGACCCTTTTATTATAATTCGCCCAAGCATCTAAAATGTCAAGACCGGCCTTGACAACCAATATATTCATATGAAGATCTTGTGTACTATCAAAATTACCATCAACATGCTTTTGGTAATCCATATCCCATTATCAATGTTGGATTGTTAGTCTTACAGGGGCGTCCTTAACTCTGTTAAGGGCGTCCTTGAATGTGGCGTTCTAAACGAATATTAAGGGCGTCCTTTGGTTTGCAGCGGAAAAAAAACTAAACAGATGAAATGAATAAGTAAGGAACACGTCTATTTATAGAGGAACCACTCAAGACCAAAGTAGTCCTTGAGAGTAAACCTCTACCTCCTTGGAGGATTTTCGAATAGCCTTTTTGCTTTCTTATTAAGCGTTCTTACAGTTATACTGGCGAGTGATTACACTTCTCTGGCACTTAGAATGTGTCCTAAGTCCATTAGTAACACCCCTTTAGGCCTATAACAGTAACCTAGCTTAACTTCTCAAGGACTCTACTCACACGTCCTTACAGTACTTCGTAAGGACTCCTTCTTTCTTTTGTTTTCCTTTTACAAACAACTTTGTGATTTTGGTTCGGCCTTTCACTCGATCTAACACCTAGTCTTCGAGAGTTCTTGACTTGTTCTTGGTGTACTTGATCGATGTCGTATTCACTCTGATTCGCTCTTAATATTCTCTGAAAGGCTTAAGTCACTATAAATGCCCAGGGGGTATTTATAGCACTTGGGGAAGGGCGTCTTTTCCTCTGATGATCATGCCCTTCAGGTACGTGGCTACAGGATCGGCTTCTACGTATTGATGGCGGTGATGAGGGAAGCTTCCTGGCACCAGTTGTAGAACTCTGCTACAGGATCGGCTTCCACGTGGTAAGGGACTGATCTACAGGATCGGCCTCCATGTGTCCCGGATGATCAAATCTTATCGAGTGATGTCATCCTGTCGGGTTGCCTTGTAAGGACGCTTGGAGTTGAAGCTCGCGTTCCTACTTGCTTGGAATTGCGTCCCTGGCTCAAGTAGTAATTTCGCTGGTCCTTACATCAAGAAGAAAATCATATTAATTTATCTTTAATATTTGTTTTATATTGATATTATATAATATCAAATCAATTTCTACTTAGCCAAATCTTATATATTAAAGAAAATCTTATTAATTTATCTTTAATATCATACAAATATAAATTTTAATTTCTTTTTAACATCAAATCATGATATTAGATTAAAAAAATACTATCACGATTGAGAATACGAAAATATTATCAAAATATCGAAATCCTAACAAAGTTATTATGTATTGTTTTATTAGATAGATTATATGTTAACAAAACTAGTTTTACCCGCCGCGCCATGCACGCCAATTTCACTTTAACATGTTAAATTATAATTAGATATTTTATTATTGATAAGGAAATATATAATATAAATTTTAATGTATGAACATGTTTAAAAAAAGAGTGACGTTGTTTTTGAAGCTCTTATAACTCAAAAAATACATAAAAAAAACATAATATTTATACTTGATTACATTTTGTTTTCTAAAAGCTTATGGTAGTAATCTAAATTGATATACCTCCTATTTAAAAATTTTATTTTTATCATTCACATTTATTGTTATCAACTAAATTTATTTTTAAAATTAGTCTATATGTTACCACTATTTAATAATAAGATATTATCTTAATGTGTTCATTTAAGTAAATCAAATAATATCTTTTTGTGATCTTTATATGGTACGATGTTTGATAATATCTTTATACCCTATAATATCTTAATAAAATTATTCGAATATCTCAAAACTATAATTATTTGATTTAATTGCAAATAATATCCAATAATTTTATTAAAATATATAATATCTTAGTAAATCAAATAGAATCGGATAATATCTTCCTAATATCTTTATAGATAATATCGTATTAGTTAAAATTGCAGTTGATCTTGTAAATATAGAAAATAACTTCGGCATAAAAAGATAAACTTATTTAAGTAAATCAAATAATAAAGTGACAAAATCAATTATTTTTTAAATATGACGTGAGACCATAATCAACATGAAAAAGATAAATGATATATTAAAAAATATATAGTATCTTACCAAAATTGATTATATCTTTTACATAAATAGATAATAAAAAACTTAATCAAATTAATTGAAATACCACAAATGAAAGTATTTTTTTTTTATCGAACATGCATTGATTATGAATATAAAATTTAATACGTATTGAATTTATTGCACGTATTGAAGAAAATTTGTTGTACGGATTGTACGTGAATGCATGTTGGGTATCTTTTATAAAAGAAAATTGAAAATAAAATTATTTAAGGAATATAAAATTAAAGATAGATAGTATGGATTTAAAGATAAAATTGAGGATTAGATAATTAAGGAAAATAAAAGATATAGAGTTATTATCTAAGGAAAACAAAAGATAGAGAGGTGTTATTATAATTGGAAAAAAATTTAGAAGCAAGCGGGGTCAGAATCAACGTAGTGGCTCGAAAACGGTCGCATTTTATAACCACAATCTTCTCTTGTATTACCTCAATCCTGTCCTAGGGATGGCTATATTTCTAGGAGCGAACTCCATGCGAATAGGAAGCGCATGGATACAAGTTATGCCTTGGAATGAAAGACAATTCCTATATATATATTGATTATATTTTAATGCAAAGAATAATTTTGTTGGTTGTTCGGGTCAACCCAACCTTTTTATTTTTGGATCTATCAAGTACGGGTTGCTCTTGTGCCTTAATTAATTAACCTAAAATATAAAAATACGATAAGTACATAAATATATATGAGAAAGAGTCATGTAGGAATATGTTTTAGGGTGAGAAATAGGAATACATCTCGACCGTCAAAAAAAAAACAATAAAAAATCTCGAAACAGATCTCGGCCGTCAAAACAAAACACGCTGATTTGGTTGCCCTCTTTCTCCCTAATCCGGCATTTTCCCAAAATCTGCAAAATGATCCGGCGGCCTGCTGGAGATGGACGCGATCGACGGCGATTCCGGCGGATTTGTCGAGATTCGATGCCGGAGACTTCAATCGAATCTGAAGGACATCGTCGCTGGGAACAAGACGCTGACGACGACGACATGGAGGCCGAAGACGACGAAAGGGAAATGGACAAAGAGGAGGTCCATTGCATCGGGATCTGAAGGACATCGTCGCTTGTCTTCGCCTCCGGCCAAGGCCTCCGCCTCGCAGATCCAGATCTAGTGGGACAAGATGTCGCCGGCGGCCAAGGGCTCCTCCTCGATCAAGAAGCTGTCGAAGAAGTTGAGGAAGAGGAGGATTCCTTCCTCGTCTCGATCGATCGAATCCTTTCCGCCTCCAATTCGTCCGCCTCGGCCTCCAAAGACGACGACGGCGTCTTCAACTCTTCTCATGCTCGCCGTTTCCGCTACTTCGCCGCGGCTAAGGTTAGCCCTAAGCTCCCGATTTCCTCCCGAAACTATGACGTTTGGATTTAGCAGTTCAGATAAGGCTATTTTCCTGATTTCGGTCAATTCAGATAAGGCTTTCGCCGGATGCGGAGGAGGATGGGTTGCGCCTCTAGTAGTTCGGCCGATTCGAAGGCGAATAGGCTCGCCCGTTGGCGCTCAACTGGCATCGTCGACCTCCATGACTCCAAATTGAAGGTCAATTTTTAGTTCCTGTCTTCATTTCTTCGATTTCGTTGCCTAATGTGTTCTGCAAATCAAAGCGATGGACGTACAAAGATGTACTGTATGTAATTGTTGGAATTATATTCAGGATTAGAATGCTATGGTTATTCGATAGTGATTTTTGGAGTTTGACCAGAGTTTGGTGCCTTGAATTTTGGTCTCCGGTTGATTGATTTGGTTTAGGACAATTAGATGGATGCATAACTTGTTTTATGTACTGTATGTGATTGTTATAGGTTGATTTGAACGAAAATCATGAATCGATTTGGCCGATCATTGTTTTGTGCTTATGGAAATTGAATTTGTGAGTTGTAGACTGATTCTGGTTTGTATGCTCGATTTTTGTGAATTCGAGGGTTTGTTCGCCTCTTGATTCGACTATTTGTGTGGTGATTAAATGTTTGGTTCATTCAATTCTGATTTTCGAGCTCCTCGTGGCCAGATCAGGCCGGATCTAGTTCAATCTACGATCGTAATTGCACAATCCACGATCGTAATTGCACAATCCACGATCTAGTTCAGTTTTGGAGCGATAAGTTGAACAAATATTAATTAACAAATTGACCATAGAGTTGTACAAATTTGACTAATGAGTTGAACAAATTTGACCATTGAGTTGAACAAATTTTGATGAATAAATTGACCATAGAATTCAACACATTGGAAATAGAGTTGAACAAATATTAATGAACAAATTGACCATAGAGTTGTACAAATTTGACCATTGAGTTGAACAAATATTGATGAATAAATTGACCATAGAATTCAACACATTGGCAAAAAAGTTGAACAATTATGAATGAACAAATTGACCATAGAGTTGTACAAATTTGACCATTGAGTTAAACAAATTGACCATAGAGTTGTACAAATTGGCAATAGAGTTAAACAAATATTGATGAACAAATTAACCATAAAGGTGAACATGGTTGGAACATGAGTGTGAAATGCAAGAACACGGTGACGCGGTGATCCGTTCGAGGCGTGTGAGCAGTCGTTTCGAAGGTCTTGACGTAAGCCACGAGGTGGAGTCTTGGGTTCGCGGTTTCCGGGCTGGCATAAGGCCAGAGTCTGGGGGGAAGCGGACAAGAGTCGGGGAGTACAGGGAGAAAAGGGGCGTCACTTTGCGCTCGGTTATCGGAACGGGGCCTGCTGTGTGTTGGGGGTTCTCGTAAAAAAAGTCGTTTAAGGCTTCAAAACCGCGTTTGAGTGTCCCAAACCGCGTAGTTAGGTCCCGTTTTGGAGCTTTCCATGCATCTGGGCTCGTCATGGCTCATTTTGTAGGTCCGTGTGGCGAATAGGCATTGTAGTTCCCGTCGAGACCTTCGAAATGAGTGGTCATAGTATTATGACTTTTGTTCAATTAAGACATGGCTAGAAACTTATCTATTGAACCCATCCAGCTATGCAAACTTTTCACATGGATGTTGCTCCACGCAAACAAATTGACCATAGAGTTTTACAAATTTGACCATTGAGTTGAACAAATTTGACCATTGAGTTGAAAAAATATTGATGAACAAATTGACCATAGAGTTGAACAAATTGGCCAAAGAGTTGAACAAATACGGATGAACAAATTGACCTTAGAGGTGAACAAATATTGATTGAATCCATAGACAATAGAGTTGAACGAATTGACCATAGAGTTGAACAAATTGGCAATAGAGTTGCACAAATATATGAATGAACAAATTGACCTTAGAGGTGAAGAAATTGACGATAGAGTTGAACAAATTGACAATAGAATTGAACAAATTGGCAATAGAGTTGAACAAATTAACCATAAAGGTGAACAAATTGCCAAAGCGAAACAAATTATACAAACTTCAATTGCTATAAAATATGACATAGGTGCACAAATTGACCATTGAGTTGAACAAATTTGACCATTGAGTTGAACAAATATTGATGAACAAATTGACCATAGAGTTGAACAAATCGGTCATAGAGTTGAACAAATCGTCCATATAGTTGAAAAAATTTTGTACGTGTGCTAATAAAAAAACAAAAAAAAAACGAAAAAAAAATCGGTTAAAAAAGGAAAAAGGAAAAAAGGGGAAAAAACGCGAAGTATTCGCGTATTATACGCGAATGATACGCGTATAAAAAACGCGTATTATACGCGTATTATATTCGTAGTTAACGCGAATAATTCGCGTATAATACGCGTATTATTCGGCCGTGTGTGTTTTTATGCTTGTTTTCCCCCCGCGTGATGAACGGCCGAGATTCATTCCTATTTCCTACCATAATAATCATTCCTACCGGATCCGGACCCTATATATATATAGATATTATTACTGAATAAATTTTTAATTAAATGAAGTTGCTTGAAGATGAAAGATTTTATTTGCTTATTTTACAATCATTCATTTTCTTATTATTATTTTAGACAATATATGTTATTAAATTAAATTATACCTATATGAATTATAAAGTTTTATTTTATGACGATTATTTCCATAATAATGATTAGATTTTTTATTTATTAAAAATTAAATGCTCTATCATAAAAAATTACAATTTCTTTATCACGTAAGTTTTTGGATAATCAATGTCAGTATTATAACTAAAAACTTATAGATTAATGATGTAAATTTTTTGATATTTAGGGATTTATAATCTTAATAATATGAAAATACGATAATAGTGTCATTTCAATTGTTTAACCAAGACAATGTATTGTTTGAATATAAAACACAGACAAAACTATAGATGTAAACAAGAATCATATACAACTACCAAAATAGTAGTGAACAACCATCCCGAGCAACGTCGGGAGTAGATGTTTTGTTGTACATATAATAAGAATAAATAAAACATTATCACCATATCTATTTCACTCATATTATATATAACTACAATAAATCTCGTATCATGTATAGCTAATGTCAATACAAACCCAACATAACTTATCTAAGATCGAATTTTGACCCCACCTACATTTGACTCGAGAATGTATTACCCAACAAACTCGACAAACTCGAGTCCGAACAGATTGATCCATAGACATATTTTATTAATATATTAATATAATTTTAATTTTAAAATAATTTCGTTCAAATTTCAAATTTATATTATTATATAATAATCTTAAAATAACTTATCTAAGATCAAACTTTGACCCCCGCATACATTTGACTGGAAGTTTCTAACTAAGTTAATGGAAAAATTCAGATTTCGTAGCACCTACCTTAGCTGGATACAAGAATGTACCCAAACAGTATCCTTCTCGATACTCGCTAACAATAGACCAACTGAACCATTTATGCTCACTCATGGACTTAGACAAGGAGACCCCTTATCATCCTACCTCTTTATCTTTGGAATGGAAATTCTCACAAAAATGCAACAAGATAGTAACAAACCTCAGGCTTTGATTGGATTTCTCTTGCTCGTGGAGGCACAAGAATCCTATTTATTGCGTTTGCATTCAACACTATTATTTTCAACAAAGCCAACCAAAGCACATGCGACCAAGTAAAACAAATGATTGAAGAATATTGTGTTATTTCATGTCAAAATGTAAAATTCCACAAATCCACTTTCCACCTCTCTAAACCAGTAGAGAATCAAGGAAGAATAAGGATCCAACAAACACTCAACATAAAACAAATGTCAAACATAGAGAAATATCTGGGTACGGTTGTCCCATGATTAATGACAAATTTAACAAGAAAACATTTAAGGACATTGTAGTAAAAACCAAGACACAATTAGCCAAATGGAAAGTCAATGGTCCGTCCCAAGAAGCGCGAACTA
The DNA here is from genome assembly GCA_963924305.1 of Polygonum maritimum. Taxonomy (NCBI): domain Eukaryota; kingdom Viridiplantae; phylum Streptophyta; class Magnoliopsida; order Caryophyllales; family Polygonaceae; genus Polygonum; species Polygonum maritimum. The sequence continues at coordinate 33,266,289 of OZ002732.1, read as the reverse complement.
CCCTAATCCGTTCAAGCCTAACACCTAAATCAAATTACATAATGTAAAGCTTCATGTTACCCACCACAACGAACTTAAAAAAATAAGTCAATGCTTCCTATGGAACAAGGATCGAAACTATAAACCCTTGATTGATTAGGATCCAATTTGCAAACGAAAAGAATACGGAGGCCTAGGAATAAGTCAGAGCATACGAACAAAGCTCTACAAGTGAAGTTGTTATGGAAAATACTCATTGAACCAAACAACATCTGGGTGCAGCTAGTTACAGAAAAGCACCTCAAAAAAGGACATTTCATCCTCACGTGTAAAAAAAAACAAAGCAAACATGTCTTGGAATGGGTCGCAACTAATGAAACTACAACCCAAATTCAAAGAAGGTTTGATTTTCCAAGTGGGAGAGGAAAAGTCAATATATTTTTGGACGAATAATTGGCCAATTAGTGAACTATTGAAGAACTATACCATAGACTAGAAAACATTAATGAGGAAATGAAGGTGAAAAGTTTCATAACCAACAACAAGGAGTGGAACTACGAAGAAGTCACTCAAATACTCCCACAAGATAAAGTAGACAAGATCATTTTAATCCAAATACCAAAAAACCCTTTATGAGACCTCCTACAATGGACTCTGAGTAAAAATGGGTGGTTTTCGACAACCTCAATTGTGAACCTGGTGGCTACAACAAACATGCTTAATGTGAGCCAAAACAACCCGGTTTGGAAACTAGACACTTTCCCAATAGTCAAGAACTTCCTATGGGAAATAGACAAGAATGGATTACCAACAAAAGATAGACTACAAGGTAACATGTAGTAGTACCCCAAAACTGTACTATGTGTAATGGCGCAAATCAGGATATTGGCCACCTACTCGCCGAGTGCGGCATGGCAATGGGTCGGATCGGGTACAGATTGACTGGATCCATGACCCGACCCGACATTGAAAACCACCAACCCAACCCAACCCTTAAATCGTTGGGTGCGACCCGAAACCGAACCACTTGAAATCCATCTGTTTTTGGGTCGGATTGGGTTATTTTTCGGGTCGCTATCGATCACACTTTATACAATTGAAATGCCCATTGAGATCCAAACCATGAGACCATACAACTGATACAAGTATACAAAACTTAATTTTTTTTATCCAAAATGAATCAACATGCTCAAATTCAAATAACCTGTTGAAATTTAGTACTAATTAAAACCAAATGGAGGATGAGGACGATTCTGTAGAGGAGGAGGACGAATGACCGACAATTGGAGATGAGAAGCGGCCGGCCAACGCTAGAGATGAGAACGGTTGGCCGACGGTTGGATGTAAGGTTGGGTAGTCTAGTGGAGTCGAGATATCTATGGGGAGGCGGTCGGTGTGAATCCGATTATGCAAAATATAATATTAGGGTTGTATAAATGTAGTATATTTATTTATACCAAAAAATTATCATATTAAATATAGCGGGTAGGCGGGTCGGGTAGTCGGGTCGGGTCAGAAAGTGATAACCCTAAACCTAGTCTGAATTGTAACCCGATAACCCGTAACCCGATTCAATCCGCGTGTTTGTCGGATTTTGTCCACTTTCTCTGGTCGGTTTTGTCGTATATGCATCGGGTTCGGATCCAATTGTCATGCTTAAGAATGCCCACACATGTAAAACGTCATCAAGCAAATTTTAACTCTATACCAACAAAAGTGATAATGAATTTTTTGGACACAGTCACACACTATCATGCGACTTTGCTACTGGTTCATATTATCAGAAAAAATAAGTTAAAAAAACTTAATATTGGTTGGGAATGCATTACTCTCTCTGTTTCAAAATACTTGTCCATATGATCACTTTATCTTGTTTTATAATACTTGTCCATTTCACATTTTTTTCTCATTTGACTTTCCATGAATTTCCCGTTTCTCATTCAAGGTTTTTTCATTTATACCCCTAATAATTATCTTTATCATAATTAGATCTGTCAAAAGCTGATCCGACCCCATCCGCCCGAAAATTTTAAGGTTTCAACCCGAAAATGTGAACCTGACCTTGTAAACCCAAAAAATTCTAGATTAGGGTCGGGTCAAGCCCGATGGGTCAAGAAATTTACAAGGCGTTAAACTTATTTTAGAATTCCCTATATTATAATGAAATGACGGATTGCCGGACAAGTGTGTACCCAATTCGATCTTAATATGCTTGAAGCTAAATCTGACTTTCAACAAAAAAAAAACAACATAAACTAGATCATTTTCGGGCTTTCGACAACATCTCCATCTTTCTTGCTCCAATGTATATGCAGATTTAGAGCTTAGAGTATAGCCATGAAGACAAACTCACCTTTGCTAGTATCTTATTCCAATCCATATAAAATGACTTGCTTTCAAACAGCGATGACATGAAAGTTAGACATTCATAGAATTATCCATAAAATTGAAAGCAAAAATTTATATCATTATGTGATAGCTACATAGTTTGTGTTGTTATAATATCTGAATATGTATATTATCTGTATACAAATGATAATTTGTCACAAAACATTTCTTATCAATATGATTCATCGGTCTTTTGTTATCTATATGAGATTAAAGGTTACAAAACATGATAATTTGTCAGTGAAGGGCAGTATATAACTATATATTACCAACAAATAAGTACACTTCTTTGATGTCTTGTTATCGGGAAGGAAAACGTTGATACAATGATATTATTTATGATTATAAAACCAACGTGTTTGTTCAAAAACTTATTTATTTAAGGAAGACCAATTATATGTTTCTTACAATCTATTTGTTTTCCAAAATTCTTATCCAAATCTTCAATTTTTTATATACATCTTTATAATTTAATACTAAATGATTTTTTATATGACTTCATTGACACATTTGTCAACCCGAACCCACTCGGTAACTTGCCATCACCCGATCAAGTTTGACACATGACCCGATTAACCCGAACCCGAACTTAACCCAACCTGAAACGACCCGACCCAAACCCGCCCAACCCAACCCGTTTGACGGGTCTAATTATAATCATTACACTTTTTCATATTTCTTTAAGCAAATAATAAACTCTATATTTAATAGGAATAATATAGGATTAACTTATTTTCTTAATATGTGTGCAATGTCCAAATCTATCTATAATACCATAAAGAAGAAACATTGTGGCAATAACTGCTCTTCATTTTATACAAGATATAATATCTCATGGTTTATATTCGGTGGTTCCTCTGCATGAAATTCAATTGCTTATTTTCCCAGAATCCGGTGCTATTTAATACCGATTGCCTGAGGCGCCCCGTACAGGGTTTGCAGGCGCCCCGGCTTTATGCATACGGCAACTTTGTTCGGAAGGATTTAAAAGCAAATAAATAAAAACGTATTCCGTAAACGAACATCGGTACCGGCAGTGTATTTCAATTAATTGCAAATTTGCAAGCCAATGAAACCAACTCCCATTTCTTTTCTTTTGAGCAACACCAGCCTCCATTTCAATGGCACTGAGACTAATTAATTTTTCTTTTTGAGCAACACTAATTAATTAATTGTACATATTTGTTATTCACCTATTATATATCCTAATAAGTTTGGGTTTTAATGGCTTGGCTCCGTAATGAAATTATACATCTGTAAGTGTGGTCAAATTCCGGAACCGACGATTTCAAGATTCCAATTTTGTAAAACTAGATCGGAAACGTTTTTTGGTCGGTTCCTTGGTTTCGGTTCTGGTTTTAGTTTCGACCGGTTCACCCAATTTCGGAACCGACTAAAAATTAAAAGAATTAAAAAGTTTTCTAGTTTTATAAGAATTTATTCTATTAAGTTCATACATATTTGATATTCTTGACGTATAAATTGGTTTTGGTTATTATATATAAATAGAGGTGTCAAACAGGTCGGGTCGGGTGGATTCGGGTTCGGGTTGAGTAGGTTCAGGTCAATCGGGTTACAGGTCAAGCCGGATCTAGCCGTGATAGGTTATCGTGCGGGTTTGGGTCAACCTAACAGGTCAAGAATTTGAACTTTTAATGAGTATTTAAATAATATTATGATTAAATAATAATATTTAATAATAAAATATTATTTTTAATAGATTTTTATAATAATATTTTATTTATAATAGGTTTTATGATAAAATATATTATAATATTTACAATATAATATATTTACTCTACATATATATAATATATTGGGTCGGTCGGGTTGGTCTCGGGTTTCAACCCAATCAGGTTCGGTTTTTTTTTCTTTGCTTGCTACTATTCGTGTCGGATTTCAACCCAAAAATTTTTGGTCGGTTCGGGTCGGGTTACAACCCAAAAATTTTTGATTGGTTAGGGTCGATTTTTCGGGTCGGGTCAGGTTTTGACATCTTTATATATAAACATTTAGAGTTCGATTTGTATTTTTTAGAAAATTTTCATATAGATTCTGTATATTTTTTTTAGAAGAACCAAGAAAAAATCGGCGGATCAGGTCGGTTCAAAACCAGATGGAACCACTGGTTCCCCGATTTCAGGGGAGGGGCATCGGAATTACAACTGTCCTTGGAACAGCCAATCTGGTTTCGATTCCAGCCCGGTTCCGGGGCACCTGGACCAACGTCTATGGATTTGTCGATCTACTTGATTCCCTAAATTGAGTGCCTATTTGTTTTTAGAGTTGTCAAAGCTCGATTATATTAATCGATCAAAATCAATTTGAATTAATCGAAAATTTTACGATTTAATCTTGACTTAAAAATTAGTATGTCAAAAAAAACGAACCCAAGTAATTCAAACCAGATTAAGTTGAATCACGAAACTTGTTAGGTTGACCCGACTTATCATAATTGTGTATAAATAAAACTTATTTTTGAATATTATAATATATTTACCAGTGAGCGACGACTAGGCAGAGGCGAAAATCACTAGGTGTTGGTTGCGTCGACGAGGCAGAGGCGGAAATCACCAGCGAGCGTGGGCAAGGACCTAGATCTGGATCCGGGAATGTGGCCACGGGTAGCGTCTGGGCAGAGCCGGCGAGAGAGAGAAAGGTGAGAAGGTCGGGGTTAGAGACGATTGGCTTAGTGGTTGCGCGGGCTTGCCGTCGGGTGGCCGGGGGATGGAGTTTTGATATGCGGCTTTAGGGAAGAAAGGAGGTGAAGCAGGGGGGGCACCGAGATAAAGAAAAAAGAAAAAAGAACGAGAAATTTGATATCCAATTTTAAAGACGCGTTACACGCGCGCTTTGACGGATTTTTAACGGGGAATCTAGGTGGGGTGGTTGCTTTTAGACGGAAGAGTGTATAAGGGTGGTTTTCGGTAAATATGAACAGAATGGGTGTTTTAGAACAATATGACCTATTATAAGGGTGGTTTTCGGTCAATCGGCCATATTTTGTATATGGTGTATTTTTTCTCTCCAAATTCTTACGAATATAATTTTACGAATAGATGATTTTAGCTCAAATATAATGGTACGTTATATAATATTTAGACCCGACGCTCTCTAGTCTCTTCCTCTCAAGCCTCGCCCTCAACCCTAGATTTGAGACCCACCGCTCTTCGCTCGTTGGTCTTCGCTCGGCGCCCTCGACCCGTGTTCACTCTCTTCGCATGCTTCGCCTTCGACCCGTGTTCACTCTCTCCGCATGCTTCGCCCTCGACCTGTTGAGCCTGCTCCGCCCTCGACTCCTTGCTTGCCGGCGGCCTCGACTCCTTGCTTCGCCCTCGACATGTCGAGCCTGCTTCGCCCTCGACCTGTCGAGCCTGCTCCGCCCTTGACTCCTTGCTTGCCGGTGGCCTCGACTCCTTGCTTCGCCCTCGACTTGTCGAGCTTGCTCCGCCCTCGACTCCTTATGTGAAATACTTTCTGCCGTTTCTGGAGTAGACAATTTTGTTTTTGACTTTCAATTTTGGAGACAATTGGCTTGTTGCAATAGGCTAGGTTTTTTATTTGGAGATTTGTCCTAAGCGTAGATGTACTTCAGTAACTACTAACTAGGCAATCTCTATTCTCTAGCAAGTTTAATGTTTTGTTGGGACATCATTTGGATGTTTTTTGTGTGTTTGGATGTTTTATGGCTTTTAATATGCTAGTTCTATTCAGATTTGGAAAATATTATAAGCCATTTGACAGGAACTTGATTGAATGGATAAAAAATGGTTTGTTTGACCCACTTTGACCGGTCAGACGGGCCACCTGTAACCCGACCCGTAAAATCTGGGTTATGGATCGGGTCGCGGGTCTAATTTTTTGAGATTACGTGCCGACCCGTAACCCGTAATCTGGATTACGGACTGGGTCGACCCGTTGAGCAACCCTAATACTTCAACTTCTTAAATCCTAAAAACAATAATTAATTTGTTAAAATTTATGTCCACAAGTATAATATGACAATGAATTATAGTATGTTAACTTAAAACAAGTATAATATGACAATGAATTATAGTATGTTAACTTAAAACGTAAATCTACTCATACTAAATCTAATTAAACTAAAACGTAAACTTTAAACCAAAATTAATAAAATAATTTTGAAATTTTAAGTAGAGCCAAATGACAAATGGGGGAATTGGAATGAAAGGCGGACGGAGGCCGAGCGAAACGAGGGAAATGAAGCTTAAGGGCTCGTTTGGTATATCGGTATCGGTATCGATATCGGTATGAGAATAGATATCAATATATGTAGTTTGGTATCTTTTGGGTATCAACCATATCTCGTATATATGTTGTTTGGTAAACACAGATTTTCAAATCTTAATTTTACTAAACTTTAAATTTGATACTTTTTTTTTGAGTGATAAATTTGATACTTAATTAAGATATAATACTTAAAAAAATAAAATCTAATACTCCGTATTAACCCACTGCACTACTACTACGTATTAAAAAAATAAAGGGCTTTCGATCAGGAAAAATAAAAAAATAAAGGGCTAAATGGGTGTATAACTGTATATGGAGAAGGATGCAGGGAATAGCCGGTGAAAGAAATTTGGGTATTTACATTTGAGAGAGTTCACCAGCCTGTCCAAGTTACTTTAATTGATTTTCTACGTGCTTGTTCCGATTGAAATGGCCGGGAGACACTGTCACAAAACTAATAAATTAATCTGTTCCGAAGAGGGCAGCCGGGAACACATTTTCCGATCGATCCTACCGGAACCAAAACCGGGGCGCCCAGAACTACTGACCGGGGCGCGTCTGATTCCCCATTTAATACCCTGGACGTTACATTCTAGCTCCTCGCTCCTTTGCAGGCTTTTGGGCTGCACTCCCGGAGTTAATTCCCTGCGTCAACCCCCGAGTTAATCCCCTGCGTCAATATCGTGGCCGTTACACCCAGTTATAGCCTGCAAGACACACACAGAATTATAGGGTTAGAATGCTGTGGGTTTTACGCTTTCCATTCAATCCTCTACACGTGACACAAATCCCTCTTCAACCTCTGCAAGATCCACCAGCCCGATTCCCTCACCCTCAAGCTCTCCCACATCCTCTCCTCCTCCCCTCACCCCGACGCCCGCTCCTTCGCCGCCGTCTTCCAACGCACGATCTTCTCCGCCGGCGACTCCCCTCTCTAGCGACACCCCTCTCCGACTTCCTATTCCATGCTCCACCGAGACGGCCTCCGCTCCGTCTCCCTGAAGCTCTGCGACACCGTCTCCGAACTCGCCGCCGCCCTCCTCCCAGATAACACCTGGTCGGAGCTCCTCCCTTTCATCTTCCGCTCCGTCACCTCCGAAAACCCTAGGCTCCGCGAATCCGCCATCCTCATCTCCTCCCTCCACAGTAAGTTTCTTTATTGCACACCACCTGTTCGATGATTTGCCTGAATGGGACTTGAAATCCCAAATCTTCTGCTTAAGCCCTCTGGATTTGTGCAATGGTGTTCCACATGCTGCATTTCGGTTTCTTTGTTTTTAAATTTGTCAAGGTATAGGCTGAAACACAAGAAACTTAACATTAGAGCAGTCAAACATTGGTGTAGGCAGATCCTGAAAGGCCTTCTCTATCTTCATGGCCTTGATCCTCCTGTGATACGCAGAGAAAGTGTGACAACATCTTCATTAATGGTAATCAAGGACACGTGAAGATTGACGATCTTGGTCTCGCTGCCATATTGTGCAAATCGTATGCTGCTCACTTTGTTGGTAAGCTTTGAAACTCTAAAATTCTGTATAGAGAATTTCAAGCCTTAAAAATTGTCATGTATAAAGTCAAGATTTAGTAATCTTCTTGGTACAGGTATCCCGGAATTCATGGCTCCATAGGTATATGAAAAGGAGTATAATGAATTAGTAGATATATATGCATTTGGGATGTGTTTTCTGTAAATGGTCACTTTTGGATATCCATTTTTTGACGTCGTCCCTAAAGCGAGGCAGATCCTAGATTTGTGCAAATGCAGGGAAGATGTCAGGAAGAATGTCCATTCTTGTATTGAAAAATATGCTGAACGTGGTCTTCGTTCACTGGCTGTTGCAAGACAGGTTGGTAACTAAAAAATTCATGTGAATTGTTTTTATCTTGATCTTTAACATGGAGGGCTTTTATATCATAGCTTTGCTCCTTTTTAAAAAAATCACAGGAAGTTCCTGAGAAGGCTAAAGAGAGCCCTGGTGGAGCATGGCAATTTGTTGGACTACTGCCACTTTTTGACCCTCCTAGACACGACAATGCTGAAACCATCCGTAAAGCCCTTGACCTTGGAGTGAATGTTAAGATGATTACCGGTAAGAAGGCTGTCTTTTATTCATATTTGGCCTAAAATGTGTTGTATTTTTATTAAGAGTGTAGAGCTAATTACTTTGTGTTCATTTAGGTGATCAACTTGCCATTGGTAAGGAAACTGGTAGAAGGCTTGGTATGGGAACAAACATGTATCCTTCTGCTGCTTTGCTTGGTAAAATTACGCACGATCCAGTTTAAATGAAACTTTCCTGAGTGTTATCTTACCAGAGTTTCTAACCTAAGCTTAAAAAGAACATGGCACCTGTTATTCAAGTTTTGATGTGGGAATTATTCAATTCATCTGGCTGTTTATAATTTTTGTTAAATAGCCAAATGTACAACTAACACCAGTACTATATACTCTAGCTAGCTTGCACTCAGCATGCACTTAATTATTTTTTTAGAGAAACTATATCTAGATTTGATACAGATCACTACGGATCTATTGAGCATGAGAAGAAAAGAATACCCACACGTACCAGGTGGTTCATTCCCATTGGCACAATGGTGGCTTTCAAGCCTGCATCCACTCAAAATTAAATTATTAGTTTTTGGAGAATTATGTAATTAATTAACTTTAGTTTTGTCATTAGTGCTTTTTTATGGCTTAATGAGAAGTAGTAGTACTTCTAGGCGTACTGTACACATAGGTCATAGGTTCATAGAACCTAATGACATACGTGGCTTAAAGGAGTTCATTAAAGCCATGAAATTTTCACTTTAACAACAAGTCTTATTTGATTCTTTGTAACCTTATAACTTAGGTCAATCTCAGTGAGAAGGATTTGAGGGAAGCTATTCAAGTTGTCCGTGGGAATCAGAGAGTAACCGACCAAAGTATGAATTACAACCCTGTTAAACTTTTCACTTCTCTCCATTGATTAAAAAAGAAGAATTATACACTGATGGTGCCAGTTTTGCCTTTTATAAGTTTATTGTGTGCCAATTCATGATGATTCATGTCAATTTATATCAAAATAATAAATGGTCTTTTTAGATAAATTTACAGAAATTGATGATCATATAGTCTATATGTTCCTGTATTGACTTGGAAGTGAAGGGCAATTGCTATTTTAGCCGAGAGTCAATGAGAAAGAAAATGATCTGAATGAAGTATTGAATAAGCAGACTGAAATGAAAGTTATGCAGATCTTATTCTACTGATGTTATGGCGTGTGCAAATCCTTTTTCCATTGATCTAACTCTGTGTGACTGGCTTAGTTTTATGTTATTTTTCTTTTTAATCACTATATAATTTGTAAAGAACCTCTCTTTATCCTACTTGCTTATAAATTGATTTTTAAAAATGAATGACTTTCAGATCCAGAAGGAAAGTACCAAGCTTTGTGGAAATATGGGAATGACCTCACAAAACTAGCCATGGAGTCTGGATTTCATAAAACTAATTCAATTAGCTGAATGCGATGTGCTGTTTCTGATTTGCAAAACCAGCCTTAAGGGACATGAAACAGAACTTCAGGAAGTTGTCAAATCTGTCATTAGTATTTGCAGAAACTAGTTAGAAAGCAAATCTGTCTAAGTGTGGTTTTGCATGTAACTTTGCATTTTGATTGACATCTCTATTTGAGAATTACATGTTCAATTTGTGAGGCTAACACTTCTGGTTCTGTTCAATTGTGGTTTTGAGCTTATCAGGCATGACAAATGTGAAATGCCATAAGAAGTTCAAGAACTGTGTAAAGAGAGTGCATAAGCCTGGGAAGACCGGGTTTCCGAAGTTTTGTCCTTTTGATGTAGCGGTGCCTACAATGGTGCAAGGCATGGACATGGTGATTTTAATAAGCCAATGGGCCACCGATTCGCACGAGCTCTAACGCATTCATGGTATGTTTACGACACCTAGCCTGATCTGCAGTTCAAATCTCAGGTAGAAGATAATCTTCATGAGCAACAAACAAGCATGTGTTTAGTGAAATGTATTCATTCCAAGTAAGAATCAATAGTTTGCTTTCTCTTGATGCTTAGAGTTTTCAGTTTCAATTGTGAATTCGTGTTTTTAAGATTCGAAATTTTCAGTGGGTTAAATATAATTGGCTCCAATATTTGTTTGACAAAAACTCTTGGTATTTGCCAAATTTTGTTATTTTTGTATAATGAATCAACAAGATCATTTTGAGAATTCATCCAGCCTACAATCCGACTTGCTAACTCATTTATGGGATTTAGAATCTCATAGGGAATGCTAAACTTCGCATAGGGAATGATGGCTTAGAGGTTAAGCACCATTTTATAATCTTACTATTGTTCTGGTGACGCAGGCCTCCTGACCCGAATGCTGTGTTAGTTCTAAAGTCTCCTTTGAGGACTTTCTCCACAGGAGGAATGTTGCTTGAAGACCAAAAGAAAAGCAAGATTCAAGCTTCTAGGCTCATTTCCAATTCCAAAAGGCCAGAGCTTTGTGAGTCTGAGTCAGAAATTCCTGATGAAGCAGAGTTACCATCTGCTGTTAGCTGTCGTGTATACGTAAGATCCAGAAATAAGGTTAGTTGAGGAGCTTGCAAGTTTCTCTTCATATGCATCAAAATGTTTCCATTTCCCTTTGTGAAATTTTATGTTAGTGTTTTATCTATTATATATGTGTATACATATATCCTATGAGATACTGCAGTCTAATACTCATTGTTTCTTTTTTTGTTTTGCAATTTCTAGAAAGCTAGAACAGTACCAACATTTCACCGAGTGATGGGGCCAATCTGTCATTCTTAGGGTCACCAATTCCAACTGAGCATCTATCCCGTTTTTATCCTGCTTAATTTGAAGAGTTGGGCTAAACAGAATTTCCAGCTCTTGAGGTACGTAAGATTTGTTCCATCTCTATATATGGTTTCTACCTGTTTTCACTTTTCTTTTTCTGCGAAATGTTTTTTTCCTTCTTATCTCTTCTGGGTATATGTCGTTTTTTATGATTAAGTTGCTGGGTGTTTAGTTTTCAGGTCAATATGTTGGTAGATTATTTTTGGTTCACTTAACTGATGTGGGTTTTGTAATTTGCTAAGTAAATGTTAAATCCTTCTCTTTAGTACCCATCCATATGGATTTTGTGGTTAATCATATTTGTTCCTTCTTTTATTGAAGGACTCTGAAGATTCACCAGTATTCTGTACTCTTAAGGAGCGGCTTAAACATTTATAGGTCAGGTTTCTCCGTCTCTCAGTCTTGGTCTTTGAGTAGAAGTCACCACCACTTTAGTCATCTTACTATTTTTTTCCTTCTAAATTTCAGATTACCTGAAAATCAGCGCATTTGTTTTGGTAAATCTGGAATACATGGATGGGGCGTTTTTGCACGCCGGAATATCCAAGGAGAAATGGTACATTTTAATGTTCTGATTATTGTTTTGATAAGACTCTACCTTTCTCTTTTAAGGTTAATAATCTTCTTTTTTAATTGTGTAGACTTTACCTTTCTCACCATTACTACCATTTAAAAAATCAGGAGATCGGAAGAGTTTTGGCAACAGCTAGCACATCAATTCAATCAACTTTTGCCGCCCATGACCTCAACTACAGCAGGTGCAACATGTTGTCAACTGCTAATACTAGCCATAATATAATCCATCAACACTATCTTCACATCAAGAAATTGTGAAGGCTTCATAAGTGGATAATAATAAAAAGAAATCTAAGGGAAAGAGGGCAAAGGTGCCATTGATTTGGGAAATATGGAAGGAAGAGGATTATAGATGAGTCGATGAGCATATGAAGGAAGATACTAATGTGAGTCAGAAGAATGGAAGTTTTGGGTGTGCACGGTAGTTGTTGGGTTCATACCCGCACAAAATAGGGAGTAGTGGTATGCAGTACGTCTGCGAGTCGTCACCGGCCTGCACCATAGTGTTAATTTTGCTCGGTATGTTTCCGAATTTCACATTTAGTTCCATTCACTTCAGTGTTCAGATCTTCGATTTCAGTGATTCCGTTTCCGATTTTTGTCGTTTTGTAGATCTGACGAGTATTTGTGTATGCATCGGTTTGTGTCTACGGAGCTGATTTTTCTTGCTTGAAAGTTGTTGAGGTTGAATGTTGGAAGTCTGTGTGTTGTAGGTGCTGTAACCGAATACTTATTTTGATGGAAGTGCAAGAGTGTTAATTTGAGAAACGAAAGAAATGTGGATATTCAGTAGCGGTACATACAGGTGCATTGAGCTAGCCTTGATGAAAATGGTGGTGAAAAATGGATCCATCCAAAGTCTCAAGAAGCTACCCTTATTCAGCACTTTGGTGGGCAGCTGCAATCTCAGGTATATATGTCCTTGCCAATTTGGTTTTATGCCTATCATTGACAATTTCACATGCCTGAATTACTTGCTACATGCACATTACACAGCTGCTGCCTTTTCTTATAGAGATTGTACCTTTCCTCTCCTTTTTGCTTTTATCCAGGTTATTTGTACACAATGCAATCAAGTTTCAAACCAATACGAAAATTTGATGGATTTGACAGTGGAAATTCAAGGCGGTGCCGCATCATTGGAAGAGTGCCTTGATCAGTTTACAATGAAAGAATGGCTTCACGGAGACAATCTGTACAAATGTGATGGGTATGTATGCCTGTGTGTTGTCTCACTAAATTAAAAGAATGCCATGATTTTGTACTCTTCCTGAGACAAATTCTGTGATTTAGAGTATGACAATATGCTCGATTAATAACACAAAGTCTGAAGCAATGAAAGTTGTTTTTGTTTAGATTCCACAATGTGAACTTGAATGCCAATTACTGGAACCACCACTACAAATCGAGTATCAATAGCAGCAGCAAACCAACAATCGAGTATCACTTGCATTCCTGAAGGGACAAGTTTGCCAGGAAGTAAGCATTAAGTAGCAGTTTACATAAGCCATGATATAAGAAGTCATATACTTTGGTAAAGTATTAAAGCAACAATCATGGCATTAAGTAGCAGTTTACATAAGGGACAACTTTGGTAAAGTCTGATAAAAAAAAAAAAAAATACTTTGGTAAAGTATTAGAAGAACTCCAACAATTTCCTTACCACCAACCTAATCCACTTCCTAACTCTTGATTAATAGGTTTTGTGGCTGCTTAATTAACATGGTCAAATTTGAGTGTTTGAAATATTTAAACAAATACTACATGGAAAAAAAATAGTCCTTGATCCATGCCCTTATATAATCTAAACATATTTAGTTATATTTTGAGTTATGTGTATGTCTAAAAGTATTTGATTAAGTTAATTTTGTAATGTCAAACACTTTTTAATTATACTTTTCATTATGATAAATTCAAATTATCAATTTTATGAAAAAAATAAAGAACTTCTTTTTTATATCGAAATATAGAAATTACAAGAACACGTAAGACGTAAAATATATTTCAAACCAAACATATACAACTTAAATATAAATTGTATACCATAACCATTTCATACTAAAAATAACTTTGATCAGTAAAAATATATTTTTTAAAAAGTTGTATGCATAGGCAAAAAGATATATATTTTCTTATACTTCTTACTATTGATATTTCAAGGCAAAACTATAAAAATATTTATTTTTTAACCGTTTAGTCATAGTACGCATTTCTCCTACAACAAATTTGACTTACTTATTTAAGTTTAAGAAAAAACAATCAACAATAGGATCATATCCTACTAAGTTTCGAAAGCTCTCTTAGTTACGTTTATGCAATTTTTCACATTATATTAATTTATACTTTTAGTGGGACATTATATTTCTATAGTGACTTTTTCGTTAATTTGTTATTATTATTATCTTATCGAAAATCGCTAAATTTTACACTGGCCCAAGTCGGGACCGGAGAAGAATATTAATTTACTGTGTTTATTAATTTATCGCGTCTTAATTTATGGAGGTTCTACTGTGATATCATAAGATGATGAACTCCTTCGTCGAACTTCTACTATGCATAGATCATGGATGGAATTTTTGTAAAGAATTGGGTCATTTTTTTTGACATTCCAAAATTAGCAATGGAAGGTGAGTTGGATGGGCACCTAATTACAATTGGGTCAATTACTTTTATGATATACACAATCAATATCTTTTATTCCTTTTTAAAGGAACAATCATTCTGCTATAAACAAAGCCACCATAGCGTCTTTAGATGAGAAGTGTTCTTTGGCGAAAATTGCCTCAGAAGTTTGTTGCCAAGGAGATCAGATCTCTTGCAAGGCGTCTAAGGCCATACTCTTGAAAGACAAAGATAATAATGATAACCATACTGTCGTTGTCTATGATGAAACAGATTCAAAAACTTGCGAAAGAGGAATTGATGTCATGATCCCCTATTCTCAAACAAATATCAATGGCAACTGTCTTTGTGGTTCGAGTAGTGGCGGTACAATGCATCCATCGGCAGTTGATGCATTGACCATTCTGTTGCTTTCGCTGCCTCCACAGACATGGTTGAACGTTAAACATGAAAGTCTGAAGCAGGTTGTCTGAAGCATGAAAGTCTGAAGCAGAAAGTCTGATGTATTGTATTAATTTCTATTTTCCTTACAATGAAAAATATCGGTTGTGGATTTACAAAATTACTTAAAGGATTTTGAATATACTTATTTTGTAATGTATTTCTCAAATTTATTTTTGTGATTTAATTCATATATGATAAACTAATTTTATGTTACATTATTAGAAATTTGAAAAGTCCAACAGCTATAATGTGACTAAATTAAACTTATTAAATTAAAATAATACCAGTTATTTCCATTGAGCCAAAAGTAATTCCAATTGCAAAAATCGTAAAAGCATAGGCAAACTATTAATATTAACATGTTCACTAAATCTAAACACGGACAATTTTTCGACCAAATTTTGGATTATTGGTATTATGTACGTTCCTTATATATAGGTTAGAGATATACTTCAAGTAGATTTAGATTGTAAGAAAAAATAATCACCAATAGGATCATATTTTACTAAGTTTCGGAAGTTCTCTTAGGTATATTTATGTAATTTTTCACATTATATTAATTTATACTTTTATTGGGACCTTATATTTCTATAGTAGATTTTTCGATAATTTATTATCTTATTATCTTATCGAAAATCGTCAAATTTTACACTGGCCCAAATCGGGACCGAAGAAGAATATAACTTACCGTGTTTATTAATTTATGGAGGTTCTACTGTAATATCATAAGGCGATGAAACTCTTTGGTCTAACTTCTACTACACATATATCATGGATGGAAATTTTGTAAACAATTTGGTCATTAAAACATGAGCATATTTTTAAGATATATATACACAATCAATATCTTTGATTTATTTCTAAAGCAACAATCACGGGCACGTACTAACACTAGAATCAATAATCCTATCAAATACGGAGTATGTAATTTGACGTGTGAAATTTGGAGTCGAATATATGCCAACTTGGTGATTTATAGGCAGCCCATGTGAAAATAATGATGAAGTGTTTGTTATAAGCCAGCAGCCTAGCACTATTAATTACGTGGTAATTTATGGAGTCATTCACTTTCATACCCTCATGAGGTCTAGATAGAAGGAAGAACACAAAAGAAACAAAAATTCGTGTACAAAACTAAGGTGAATCGAATGTAGATGAAAACTTCCAAATATGCAATACAAAAGAAAGTCAATTCACAAATATCTGAAAAAACAAAAATAAAAATAATAAAGTTGTCCATTTTGAAGTCCTAATTAATACTTTGAGATCAGCAAATGGTGCAGTTCATTACAAACTATCAGGCTATATAGTTGAGAGAGAAAACAAAAAATTATCGGTAAGAGTAAAATCACTAAGATTTTTTGTCAGGGCATGTAGAGTGTACACCATTCTTTTGATCAAAAAGTAAAAAGAGTGTAGACCATTCAAGTAGTCAATACAATTTTTCTCTAACACATACGTGATTAGTATTATTACTAATTCACTACTTTAGGGTTTTGTAACTGCCACCATCTTCTAATTTAGATTGAATTACATCTACTAATAAATTACAAAATATAACTACTAATATAATAATATCATTATTAAGCTTTGTATAAAGGATCAAAAAGTCAGATCATTCATCCCTAAAAGTTCAAAATAACATCTATCTAATAAAACAAAGTCCTATCATTCATACATAGTAATTCAAAACTAATTTTCTATCCAATAAAACAAAGTCCGATCAGTCGTGCATATAATCTTCTAATCTAAGAAGTCTGATCGGGCCTACTATCTCTAGTGTACAAGTATTTTAGGGAGTAATATTTATTTCTACAAGCAACAAATCATTAGTATTTTAAGTGAATTTTATGGTGAGTACTCTGACAGTCTGATTGTGTTCTTAATGTGGAATAAATGCCAAGTGGCGGGTTGTGATGAATGCACTTGTAAGAACATACTTTTAGAGGCACTTGTCTTAATCTGTTTAAGTAGATTTACAACAACTCGATATTAGTTTTGGGTTATCAAGTTGGCTTTCGGCTGATAAATAAACATAATAGAAGGGAAATTATAGAAGACATCTTGTTATTGTTTGGTTTAATTTTGAGGTGAGAAACGATGAGACTTTCCACAGAATTAGTAAAATAAATCTCAACAAGTTGGTGAAATTTGGTAAAAAATAGACGCACATACTAATAAAAAAAAATTAACTAGAATTTCTCAATAAAACCTTACTCGAAATGAACATTCTCACATCTTTTCTTCTCTTCATTTATCATTTTTACCACTGGTTCCTTTATCACCAATTCCCAATTGCCCAAAGTAGCTCGAATGAACCGTTTCAGGTGCCTAACAAACAGACGGTGCTGCACCTCTTCTGAAACACAATCTTTAGTCTTCACTGGCACACAGGTCCATTCAGTGGTTCAGCTCTGTAAGCAGATGCAGATAAGCAACTATCAAGCAATAGCCATACAGGAATACAGACTTAAAAAGAAGCCACTGCTTAAGGAACTTCTATGAAGGAAAATGAAGAGCCTAAGAAGAACACAACGGAAAAGGAACTCAAACAGACAAATAAGAAGAAACAGATCAGGAAGCCCTGCTGGCCGGAAGTTTACGGCGACATCAAACAGAAAGCAACGCATGATGGTGACTAAATATTGGATGCTTATGTGCTCGAGCTCATCTACTATAATCATTAACTGAATAAGCAACATAATATCTGAATATCAAACTTCCTATCATCACCGTAACAGAGATTTGATTCCAGCTAGCCAAGAAAACATCAAGCTATGAGATGCAAGGCGAACTCAAGTCTAAGGAAATGCATCCTAGACAATGATCATAGATTTTACAATCAAATCCTCAAAAACAGTTGGCAAACCTGAGCATTATTATCCAGTGGGTTACATAGAAATAAACATCATTCTGTCCTTTAATTTAGGGGTAAAATACTTCTCTAATCATTTGAATCTTTATTCACACAATTCTGAATACGGCACACAACGTACACTCTTCAGGATGGACTAACATGTTTAAATAAATCAAATCTGAAAGTATATCTTATTACTCTTGTAACAATGTTCTTACAATCAAGACTCGATTCTTCAATCTTAGTGATCTCACGATCTGACATAACCTATGATCCTAAATCTACCAATGATTCTCACGATTTTAGTCATTGCAACCAGCAGAAACTCACCTTAACTTTGATTGCTACACACCGTTACGGAAGATATGATCAGCACCAGCGGTTAAATAAGCCTCCAACAACAAAGGAATTGGTTATAGAACCACAGATCTCCCAACAGAAGCTGGAACTTTGGCCAACTTCCTCTGTTTCATAGCATCTCTCATTCCCCCAACCTCTGTCCACATATTTTTACTCGCATAAATATTTGATAACACAACAAAAGCTCCATCATTCCAGGGCTCTAGCTCAAGCAAATGCTCAGCAACCCACTCACCCATCTTTATATTGCTATATTTTTCACAAGCACCCATCAAACAGCCCCAGATCGCCACATTTGGCTCCATGGGCATATTTTCAACTACATTTCTTGCTTCTTCAAGCAGCCCTACACGACCAAGCAAGTCCACCATGCATCCGTAGTGCTTCATTTGGGGCTTGATTCCATAAACATCACTCATCAAACTAAAGTAATGCTTACCTTTTTCTACTAGCCCTCCATGGACACAAGCACATAGAATGCCAAGAAAAGTCACATGATTTGGCACCACCTGAGCTTCGATCATACCATGAAAGCATTCTATTGCTTCCTCCACATGCCCGTGTGTAGCATAACCCACAATCATTGATGTCCACGAAGACACATTTCTATTAACCATCCTAGAAAACACCTTATCAGCCAAGTCCATCCTTCCACATTTCCCATACATATCCGTAACCGAATTCATCATCAAGACCTCATTTCTTGCACAGCTCTTCACCTGAATAACACATTTATGCAGTTGAAGGGCTAGAGTCAAGTCACCCAACCTCCCACAGCCCAACATTACACTCATCATCATAACATCATCCGGCATAAACCCTTCCCTCTTCATCCTCACAAACATCTCCACAGCATCCTCGGCACACCCACACCGAGAAAGCCCGCCTATCAGCGCATTCCAAGAACCCAACTTTCTCTCAGAATTTTCATCGAACACCTTACGGGCACAATCAAAATCCCCCGCTTTCACATACATACTAATGAACCCACTCTCACAAAACTCATCTAACTCAACCCCACGACGAACTGCGACCGCATGGAGCTGGCGCCCGGTCCGTATCGAGTAGATTTGAGTGGCCGCCTTTAGAGCGATTGGGATCGTGTACCGATCGGGGGCAAATCCAGCTTGTAGCATATCAAGGTAAGCTTGGACCGCCTCCTGAAATGCTCCTAGTCTAGTGTAGGATCTGATAAGGCTGTTCCAATGGAGTGTATTGTGCTGAGACTCCAGGAAGCGTGTTTTGGTCTGGTGGGCATGGACTCTGGTGAGATGGGGTAAGCTGGTGAAGTCTGGAGATTGGGTTGGAGCATTTGGAAGTGTAATTGCTTGTGGACAAGAATCACTACGAGTGTGGCCGGTGATCGTAGAGAGCATACAGAAAGACGCTGCATTTGTATTGACAGAAGGAATGCGTTTCAACCGCTCTACGAAATGTCTTGCAGGCATTGATCACTGACATTCTAGAAGAAATGGAAATTTTGCAAAAATAAGTAGAATGTGCAATTAACAGAGCTCTTCACAAGATTAGACACTAGGGGCGGTGTTTCGTTGAAATTGCAGCATCGGGTTAGGTATCTGAACGGGATGTGTAGTGGAGAAATTAGTCTATTGGCCAGCAGGGAAGTGCACAAACGAGGGAGACACGATTGGTCCGATTTGTGAAGAGCCTTAACATCCAAAAGGAGACGAAAAGATCCACCAAAAAGAGAGAGGCGGGTTCGGGTTTTACGTATTAGGCTCCGTTCGGACGTAGGAGTGTAATCCAACTGAGCCGAGTTGAACTTTATATTGTTTAAGTTTTGTTCATTTAAAAATATGTGAACTCGAATTCGAGTACAAACTCGCTTCGAGCTCAATCTTTTGTTTGGGCTTGGTTCGTTTAAGTGTTCATTGAGCTCGAGTCTGGTAACGATTCGCTCATCTAGTTTGTTCATGAGCAAACTAATCGAGCTAACATATTTACATAAAATTAAATGCAAAGAATTAGGTTATAACTTGTACGATTTTAGGTAAAAATAAAAAATAAACAAACAAATAAATATGCATACATGATATGTAGGGTTATGAAAAATAGTTACCCAAAAAAATCTAACAATATTATGTATATTTTAGATTGTTTATGAATATTTGGACGAGCTTGTTCATGAACAAACGAATCGAGTTTTCATGTGTTCGAGTTCGGCTAGTTTATCTTTTCGAGTTGTTTGGGCACGACTCGTTTACAAATTAAGCTGAACACGAACAAACTTTTACCGAGTCGAACGCCGAATATCGCGTGAACGACTCGGTTCATTTAAAGCCCTATTCGGATGTAATGTCTCGTGGGAGTTGGTTCTAGAATCACCGCGAGACACTACCATAGATGAATGTTCGACGACCAAGTAAGTAGACCAACCGAAGCGGGTCAAATAGCGGAGTTTCGTTGTCTACTACCCCCTCGTACCCCCAGCTTGCAGTAGTTTAGAGAGCGTTTTGGGGCATTTTCTCTCGTCGATGGTGTCAAATATTCCACCCTATAGCCTTTTTATTTTTTCACATATCGAGTCATTGTAAAAGGATTCAGGCGGCGACTTTGGAAAGGGTTAAAGAGCGACGAAGGTCTTAGGGCTTGAGGGAGCGTAGATCCAACCATAGTTTTCTTCCTAGTGAAGGTATATAATGTTATTTGAGTAAACCTATCAAGAAGTGTACTATTCAATTGAGGTGTGGTCAATTTCTTGCAACCTATCAAGAAGTGTATTATAGACTTGTGACTTTTGTCTTTCTTTTAATTGATTTCATATATTGTCTACATCATGGCCGTCCGATGACATTTGGGGGCCTTGTGCAAAAGTTAAACGAGTGTGTAAAATCAATTATACATAAATTTAGTTATTATTTCAAACAAGAAAAATTTATGATTAGAATACTTATCAAACCATAACCATTAACTATATGTCTAATTTATAATTGTCATTTAAAATAATTTATTTTTTATAGATATCATGTATAACTACAGTAGAAACTTCATACATTAATACTTGATAAATTAAGAAACAAGGTAAAAATTAATATTTTTATCCGGTCCCGACTTAGGCTAGTGTAAAATTTGATGATTTTCGATAAGATAAGAAGATAATAAATTTTCAAAACACTACTATGGAAATATAAGGTCCCAATAAAATCATATATTAATACTTATTATATAAGGAATGTAAAATAATACCAAACATTCAGAATTTGGTCAGAAGTTGTCCATATTTTATTTTTAGTAAATCCATTAATAGTTTGGGTATACTTTTATGACTTTTGCAGTTGGTGACAATACTTGTTATTATTTAATTCGAAGTATTTCTATCACTAAAATCTCTATAAATTAATAAAGTTTAATTTATCGATGAATTAATATCTATATAAAATAATAAAATACTCTGGTCCCGACTCTATTAATTTATAGAGGTTTAGCTATATAGAAAAAACTAGCAAAAAAAAAATTTATACTATATATGTATTTCATAAATGCAAATAAAAATAGTTAAATACATAATAGGTGTAAAAAATAGATGTAATTATACAATTAAATCACTAATTAGACAAATTTGAAAACCACCAACCCAACCCGAACTAGAAACCGTTGATGCAACCCTAAACCGAACCACTTGAAATCCATCGGTTTTCGGGTCGGGTTGGGTTATATTTCGGGTTGTTATCGATTACACTATATCAATTTAAATTTAATTCAAATTAAAACCAAATGAAGTACATCTAGTTGTTCAAAACCAGAACATCATACATCATTGAGATTCCAATGACCAAATCCAAAAAACAAAATATAAGAAGCTAAATAATAAGTCTAAAATAGTAGTATTGTCTGCATCTTCAATTCTTCACCCAAGATGGAGATAAGTTGTTCCTCCTTCAAAGAGAAAGTCCTATCATTCAAGAAAAACATTAGTATACGGTTAAATAAAATTGTTAAAACGATGAAATACGATATACAAAAGCTAGTAGCTACTTCACTAGCCATATAAATGAGTAGAAACATCACATGTTTGAGGCTTACATTGACACCTTCACTAGTATTATCGACTTCCTCTTCATCGTCAATATTAGTACCACATGCTTGAGATTTTTCGAATTGTAATCATTGTAAACAAATATGAACATTAGTACATGGTATAATAAAATGATAGAATAATATGATGTACAATCATAAATATTATATGGATGAGAAAAATTTACCATTGAACTCATCTATAGCCCAATTTTGTAAACATGACAATGCTTCCACAATATTCGTATGAAGGTTAGCACGATGAGGGCTGACCAATCTACCACCCGCACTAGAAGCACTCTTAGAAGCAAAAGTAGAAGCTGGAATTGCTAAAATATCCTTAGCAAGCTTACGTAGAGTTGGATATTTCAAATCAAGCTTCCAAAAATAAGAACATTAAAGCCATCACTAGGAGGGCGGGGAGTCACCTCAAGGTATAGATCTAACTCATGTCTAGCTGACATCACATTGTTTCTACATGCATTCCTACTCGCCACATCCCATCGAGTAACTACAGAGCTCTTGCTAGATGGAGCACTAGTCACTTGTCGCTTTGCAGACACAAAATCAGCAATAGGAGTAGAAGCATTAACATTCTCCTCTAAAGAATTCTCTTCTTGATACCCAGCCACAAGATCATATAACAAAGACCTTATCCTCTGAACTTCAATCTCAATCGTATCAGGATAAACATCTTTCAAGTAAAAATACACACAAGCAAGTTTTTTCTTAGGATCTAAAACAACGGCAACGGCTAAGATATCATTGACAATCTCCCAATACTTCTCAAACTTGTCCAGCATAGAAGTAGCCA
Source organism: Polygonum maritimum (assembly GCA_963924305.1). NCBI lineage: Eukaryota > Viridiplantae > Streptophyta > Magnoliopsida > Caryophyllales > Polygonaceae > Polygonum > Polygonum maritimum. The sequence goes on along the minus strand of OZ002732.1, from coordinate 33,243,100 downwards.
TTTTCCTAATGATTTCTGGTTCATGAACACCATATAAGCACTGCTGCAACTGAATCTTAATCTCACAAATATGCGTGAAGAAAAGATTAGATGTTGGATACTTTCTACCAGAAAATAATTTTGTCACAAAATGAAAGACCTCGAGCTTATTACACACAATGGAAGCAAACTTCCATTCTTCATCATTAGGAAGATCAAACTTAATACTAGGATCATGAATTTTCAGCTTAGCAAAAACATCCTTGTAAGGCAAAGCACTTCGCAGCATCAAAAAGGTAGAGTTCCATCTAGTTTTACAATTGAGAGCTAGTTTTTTCGAACAATCAAGTTTCATAGCTCTTGCTTTTTCTTCAAACTTTTCAACTCTTTTTGATGAAGCTGACCAAAATACTACACAGTTTCTTATCTTCTCAATGCTCTTACAAATCACATCCAAACCATCTTGCACAACCAAGTTTATACATGTGCACTACAACGAACATGTAGAAATTTTCCATCCAATATAAGAGATTCTGAATCAAGACGGTTTCTTATCAATCCTATCATAGCATCATTAACAGTGTGATTGTACACGACAACAACTGAATTTTTTTCAACATTAAGGTTGAACATATTAAGGCTGTTTTCGGTGCACACTCCTTATCAAAAAAATAAGCTATTATGTTGGGGAAAAAATTTCAGTCCAAACAGCCCATAGCCTATCAAGTAAAAAAAGTGGGCCAAGTGGCCCATTTTTTCACACTCATCACATCAGTACATATGCCTTGTTTGGTTTAGATAAGGGCTTTTGAAAAAAAAAAGGGCATTATTGGGCATAATACCCTATGCAGTATGCACCGAACAGGCCCTAAGAGATTTAAGTAAGACTTGAGTCAAAACCTCTTTTGTGTGAGGGGAAGGAACATAATCAAACCTGAAAAAAAATTATAATTTTATATTTCAATACGTAAACAATCATAAAAAATCAATAAATTCAAAATATATGAACAATTAAGTGAGTGCATACTAAATGACATAACAGTTTAATCAAGTCAGTGCATCAACCAATTCAAGTGAGTGCATCAATTAATTTGAAATTGGGTCAGTACCTAAATCAAAAAACAAAACAATCTATAGAGAAGTTACCTCAAATCTTTGTTATGCAAAATCCACTGGTCATCGATAAAATGAGAGGTGATCGCCATATATCCCTTCTTTTAGTGAGATGTCGTCCACATATCCGTTCTTATTGCAATCCTCCCTTTATGCTTCTCACACGTCTTTTTTAGGACAGCTTTGTTGCTTTCAAAATTCTTCATGATATCACTCTTCAAAGTATTACGAGAAATCATCTTGAAGTTTGGATTCAAGCTTGCCACAAATCTTCTAAAGCTAATATGATCAACCGCTGCCAGCGGATACTCGTGCATGGCAACCATATGTGAAAGCTCTTTCCTTGAAAATTCTTGATCAAAACTGTAGTTTTCCAGCCTTGATTTACCATCGGCTTTTTTACTGAAGTTGAGGAACTGTTGTTGAATGTCTTGTTTCATATACTTCTTGGTGCACCTTCTATTGAGATGCTCCCGTAGTGTCGTAGTCCCATTCTTATTCCCAACAACATATTCTTTTTTGCAATGCATACATCTTGCCATTACTTTTCCATTGGACTCGAACTTCACAAAGTGATTCCACACAAAAGACTTGATCCTACTAGATGTTTCAGAATCCTTGTCAAGCTCTTCATCCGCCACATTACTAGGTTTTTCAGCTTCTATGGGAGTGGGATTAGAAGATTTGCCGGATTCTATAGTGTTGAGATTCGGTGACGAAGACAACCAAGGGCAAGAAGATTGATCCTCTGGAGTTTGATCAGTAGCCATTGAAATCACAAATTTCTTGTTTTGATAATCAAGAAGCTTAAGTTAAACTCTAATTTTAATTGAAACAGCAATATGTATTTGATTGACAAACAATTGATTAACAGATCAAATGTAAAGAAGCAGCAGCAAAACTCTAGGACCACAGGATCTACATTGTCACTCAGAGAAGCAACAACCGAGATCTAATACACCTTTAGGAAACTAATTAAGTTGAATTTCTCGCCAAGGAGACAGCTGATGCAAAATAAACAAAAATAGTGAAGATGAGAACGGGCGCCGGAGGAGGAGGCGACCTTACCGGAAGGAGTTGAGAGCGGGCGCCGGAGGAGGATGAGGAGGACCGAGGACCGGAAGTTGACAAAGGAATGGGCGGCGACCGAGCAGGAGAGACCGAGCGACGTTGAGAACGGGTGGCGACGTTAGACTGCACCCAGCAGGTTCGACCGAGCGAGGCGGGCCGAGGTGTCGCAGATGCGAGGGAATAGAGGCGTCGGACCACTCAAACGTCGAGCGCCCGGAGGGTTGCTTGGTCGGCTGTGTAGTGGGTAGTCGGGGTTACTACTGGGTAGGGAGTGGAGGCGGCTGGAGAAGTGAAATTTGGACTAGGGTAAAACTAAAGCACGAATACTAAAATACACTCACAAGGTAGAAAATAGAAATATAGAATTATTATTTTTTAAGTAAAAAATTAATATATAGTATATTTTTTTAATATATAACGGGTTGGCGGGTCGGGTTGGTGGGTCGGGTTGGAGGGTCGAGTCGGGTCAGAGAAGTTATAACCCAAAACCGAGACCGAACCGTAACCCGATTACCCGCAACCCGCTTCAACTCATATTTTTCCGGTTTTTTTGTCCACTTTGTCGGGTCGGTTTTGTCGCGTACCCATCGGGTTCGGGTCCGATTGCCATCCCAATCTCTAGGTGCATCATCTTGCCCTCATTCTAGCCTCAACAAAGACGGTTGGTTAGAGTCTTTGTAATCCTCCTCCAGGTACGTATCCTCAACCTTGTACCGGATAATGAAGTTGTAGATGTAGAAGCATATTAGGATAAGATCAATTTGCATGTCGATGTCATAGCTTGCAATATTGGTCAATATGCAAAACCTTTTCTTCAACACACCAAAACACCTTTCAATATAACTCTTGAGCGATGAATGAACTTTGTTTAAGGCTTGTTTGACATTCCTCAAAAGACCGTTTTGGAATTGTGACAAATGATACTTGACTTTGTTGTATGACATCATATATCTGGTCTTATCTCAAAATCCTTGATCCACGTGATAATGCTTGCCTACACAAAATTGTATTCATCTTTTGTCAATGTTAAACAATATAGTAATCATTACATAGTAAAGAAAGTGAGTTAATTTCTATACCCGGAAGAGGGTGCAAAAAGTTCATCTTTGGTATCTTAAGGGTAAGGTCGAACACATGAGAATCATTGGCACTCTCAATCTTCCCACCCATTTGATAACAAAGTGAATGACATCTTGAATTCGCAGACTTCCATCACATTGAACGAGCACACACCTTTTCGATTCTGATTTGGCAATTTATCGGTTCAGGGTATACAACATGAAATATGTATCCATCAATACACTTAATCGAACACTACATGTGTTGGTAAGTCTGAAAATCAAGCTAAGAAAATTATTTATTTAAATTAGAAATTTAATTTCTAGAATAATAAAACTGAAAGAAAAACCGTCTAATTGTTGTAACTGATTTTAACTTTCCCAACTACTTTGAATTAACTATCTAAAAGATTCAGATGAAATAAACTATAAATACAGATCTCTATAGGAAAATTAAATTAAGAGAGAGTTTTCAGATTTATTGTTTGATTATTCTAGGGGCTATGTTGTATGTTGGGAAGTGAGTTTGTTTGAAATCCTACAACTTTCTAATAGAGGACAAATATCACTTTAAAGAAAGTAATCTTTTCACGGCTTAGAGAAATTAAAATACCTAGATTTCCAACAATTTTAAAGTGATATTTTGTCATGGAGGCGGGATCACAAGCAGCGACCCTAATGCTTATGAATCAAGATTTCTTCAAACTTGATCGGTTTGATGGAACAAATGATAATCGCTTGAAAAACCAGATGAAATTCCTGTTGATTGCTCTAAAGATTTCTTATGTTATAGAAGTAAATCTGGCGGTTACCCCTGAACCAACCAAAGGAGAAAGCCAAGAGATTAAATAGCAAAGGAAAAGAGAGAGGAAGATGAAGTTGTCTACAGATGCCACATTCTAAATTGTCTTTTTAACAGGTTGTATAATTTGTCTATAGCCATCAATTCGCTTAGAGAATGTATGGGCTACGTTGGAAACGAGATACAACAACGAAAAGCAGGAATAGATAAGTTTTTGATCATGAAATACTTTGATTTCTCCATGATGGAGTTAAAGCTCGTGACGCAAATGAAGTACATGCCTCTCCATTCTAATAGCATTCATACATCTAACCTCCGCACTCGATTCCATTATGTTTTATTTTCTTATTATTTTAGACTCTTTAGTTTAGATCTAGATTCTCTTCTATGGAGAACTAACTCTTTTAGGGTTTATTCAACGGTGAAACTTTGATGTATGAATTCGTGAGATTCTGATAATTGATTTCTATCCTTTGGTTAATATTAACTTTCTTGTGCTTCATTATTCATGAATGTTTATTGATTTTACTTGAGTTGCTAACTTGTTGAATTGATTAGTTTTCTATTGTTGGATCTGGGTTTGGACCATGGACTCCAAACCTGCTCTTTGAAAACAACTTGATTGCCTAGGACCATGGACTATGAGTTAAGGAAGATATTTAATTATATGTTTCAGCAATTGACTCATAGTTTGATTGTTTTGGTATGTATCCTGCATATCGTTATTTGCATTGCTAGTAGTAATTTAAGCGTCATCTGTTAGTATTAAGATTTGCCTAGACCGTGGACAAGCGATTAAATAAGATCAAGATAGGAATTAGCCATAAGAGTAAAAGGAATTAGTGGATGAATCTATGATCGAATGATTATTCCATAGTGGATCTTTTGAATGAACTTGTTTGTCTAATTGTTTGATTAATTGTTTGCTTGTTTATAATTTGATAGTTCAGCTTAGTTTAGAATCTCTCTTTAATTCCACCTTTTCTCTTTAGTTGATAAAAATAGCAATAATAGAAGCCGCAAGTTCTCTTGGGTATGACCCCGACTTACTCGTTATACTAGCTTGTATTAGGGTTATTTATCTTTGATCTTAGCATAACGACCTAGGTCGAGTCATCGTTCTTTAGAGATTTCAATCTTCAAAACAATGGCCATCTCTTTCTCAAAGGTTTTGTCCTTCTCCCTTTTGTCTTCATAAGCGCACAACTTCCCAACGATTTCACTCATTGGAATAGCCTTGTTGGTAGGGTTTTCCTTGAAGGACATCCTATCAAAATTCCACTCTCCAGTCAGTCCATCAATGATCTGTTGGACTTTTATCTTTTTGGTGATCTCTTCATTAGTGATTCTCATCTGGTTGATTTTGTTGCATAGGGCCTCAAAGCGATAGGCATAGTCCTGGACAGACTCATCTATCTCCATTTTGAAACAGAAGAACTCCCTCTTGGAACTCATCTGGTAGTCCTCCTTCATGTCCGTCATTCCTATGTGAAAATTTTCTATAACATCCCATATATCCTTTGTTGAGGGAAGGTTCCCAATCCCGGTAGCGTCCCTTTCACACATAACATTTTGAAGAAGGTTGACAACCTTGTTGTTTGTCTCCATGAGCTTGAACTCTTCTAGACCCCATGTGTCTTCCTTATCAACTTTATCAGCTGCAACCTTGAAATCACCTTCTTAATGACTATCCAGCACTGGTAGTCTTGACTCCTTATCCAAGAACTCATTCTCTCTCTCCAACGGTCATAGTTTCCTTCCATCAGGCGTGAAGGCTTGTTTTGGTTGTTACCGGCTGGCTCCAAGTCCATCAGTTTCACCTGCAAACTACTAAGAATCTAGAGCAACTTGCTCTGATACCAACAATTGGTATCAGAGCAACAATTTGAAAGATGCATTCCTAATGCTTTCCTATAGATATAGATATAATTTGAAAGATGTTATCTTGATTTTATTTTAATTATTCTAAAAAATATATAAAATAATATAGAGATATATGTTGTTAGATAGAAATTTATTTTTAATTAGATTATTTTCAAAAATGATTACAACTTATTTAATAAAGGAGGGTCCAATTGATTATTTATTATAGAAATGACACGTGGTGAAATATTTTGTGAAGACATTGATTCTGCTTTATACTATAGTAATATAGATTATTAGATTATTTCCAGAAATTAAGATTACAACTTATTTAATAAAAGACGGCCCAATTTACTATTTTACTATAAAAATTGCACGTGGTGCAAATTTTTGTGAAGATATTGATTCTGCTGTACACTATAATAGTATAGATATACAATGGTTTAAAGTAATTTCAAATTTAGGGATGAACTAGTATCAGTCCTGTACCTTGAAAGCACGATTTTGATATAACTAAAAACTTTCTTTAGGTTTTATATAATGTTATTCGAAATGATATTTTATTTTTAGAAAAAATAATTAACGTGCAAATATTATGTGGGGTTTTGGGCATAAAACGTGTAAATTTTGATTATTTTATGATTAGATTTTTAATGAAAACGAAAAAAAGTTGTTTTAAATGAAGGTACGTTTTTTATGATAACTTTTTATAATAAGGGAAAGACTCAGGTAAGAATGAGTCTTACGGTAGGAATGGTAGGAATGAATCTCATCCCTTAGATCATGCCTCTTACTTCCCTAAAAAAAATAAAAAATTCCTGAAACTATGCGTACACGGCACACGTGTTCCTCTTCATCCTCACACGTCTTCAATGGAGAAAAAGCCCCAAATCCCTAGACTCCGACCTCACCAATCAAAGACGATTCCCAAGCCCTCGCCGTCGCCGGACCCCAAACCCTCCCGGCCCGCCGTCTGGGACTACGGAAGCTCTGACTCCTTCGAGCGCACCTCCTTCCAACGCTATTCCTTCACCTCCGAATCCCGATTCAGGATACCGCTTCCCATCCAAGGCGATCCCGGCGCTCCTGAGCGAGTAGACGAACCAGGCCTCCGATCTGGGATCGTAGTCGGCGATGCTCGACTCCGCCTTGGGGACGGGGAAGATGAAGAAGCGGATGCGAGTGGGATTGGCGGAGGCGAGTGTTCGATCGGTTCGATGCCAACCGCGACGGCCTGATCTCCTCCTCTGAGCTCTCCACCGTGCTCGTCGCCCTCGGATCCCGCGCCTCCGCCGACGAGGTCAACCAAATGATCGCCGAGATAGACACCGAAAAGGACGAATCCGTCAACCCCCAGAAGTTTGCCGACTTCCGGCTGGAAAGTCGAAGACGACGGCCCCGTCGACGGGATGAAGGAGCTCAGAGACGCCTTCCAGCTCTACGACGAGGACAATAACGGATTGATCTGTGCCACCGAATTGCACAAGGTTCTCAATCGATGATCAAGTATGTGGACACCGATGGCGACGACAAAGTTAGCTTTGAGGAGTTCAAGAAGATGATGACCTACGACTCCCGGAGTTGAATTCTTCCTCCTGATTAGCAGGTTCTCGTAGCTCTGATTCCTCTTCGGAATTGCACAATGGTCGTCCGATTGTGTTTTCCTTCTAAGAGCCACGGATCTGTGGACGAATTAAGTGTTTTCACTACATTTGGTCATTCTTCTCAATTGTATTGATGTGTACAGGATCTCGTTTGCTTTGCATGTTCCATTGATTTTGATAGAGAACAAAGATCTCATTAACAAATTGACCATAGAGTTGAACAAATTAACCATAGAGTTGAACAAATTGGCATTAAATTTGAACAAATATGGATGAACAAATTGATCATAGAGTTGAAAAAATTGACCATAGAGTTGAACAAATTGACTATAGAGCAATAGAGTTGAACAAATATGGATGAACAAATTGACCATAGAGTTGAACAAATATTGATGAACAAATTGACCAAAGAGTTGAAGAAATTGACAATAGAGTTGACAAATATTTATGAACAAATTAACCAAAGAGTTGAAGAAATTGACAATAGAGTTGAACAAATATTGATGAACAAATTGACCATAGAGTTGAACAAATATGGATAAACAAATTAACCATAGAGTTGAACAAATTGGCAATAGAGTTGAACAAATATCAATGAACAAATTAACCATAAAGGTGAACAAATTGCCAAAGCAAAACAAATTATACGAACTTCGATTGCTATAAAATATAACATATGTGCACAAATTGACCATAGAGTTGAACAAATGGGCAATAGAGTTGAACAAATCCGGATGAACAAATTGACCATAGAATTGAACAAATTGGCCATAGAGTTGAACAAATTTTGGACGCGCGCTAGTTTCCCCAAAAAAACGGAAAAAAACGGAAAAAACGAAAAAAAATGAAAAAAGAAAAGAAAAAAACTCGAATAATACACGCGCTAGTTTTTTGGGCTGCTTTTTCGCGCGTGATCAACGGCTGAGATTTATTCATATTTCCTACCCTACGACTCATTCCTACCGGATCCGGACCCAATTGCCAAAGCAAAACAAATTATACAAACTTCGATTGCTATAAAATATGACATGGATGAACAAATTGACCATAGAGTTGAATAAATGAGCAATAGAGTTGAACAAATATGGATGAACAAATTGACCATAGAGTTGAACAAATCAGCAATAGAGCTGAACAAATTTTGGACGCGCGTTACATCCGTGTTTTCCAAAAAATGAGCGAAAAATTCGGCCGTGCCGCTTTTTTTTTCCTGAGTGCTTGATCTCCATCTAATGGCTCTTGTTTATTCCTATTTCCTACCCTAAGACTCATTCCTACCGGATCCGGACCCTTATAATAATATCTTCTTAATGTAGAGTTCTAAAACCAAATATTATCATAAATAGCGGGCATGTTTTATTAAGGAGAATAATTAAAATAAAAACTAGTAGATAAGAAGCTTTATAGAAAATTTATGTATAAAATTTAAAGTTCAATTTTATCGAAAAAATTAAAATGGAAATAAGTAGATAAGAAGATTTGTAAATTTGTAGTATGTGTTCTTTTTATTAAAAAATTAAGAATGATATTGAAATTAGTAGAGAAGAAGATTTTGAGAAACAATATATATATAAAATTTAAAGTTTAATTTTTTTAGGAAAAAATTAAAATGGAAATCAGTAGATAAAAATAGTTATAATGCGAGGTCTACAATGAAATTTCGACCAATTAAACAGATTAAATTATTTTAATAAAGATGGATGATGCGGTCGAATGAGAAATCGACACGTGTTGTACTAAATATTATTTTCAACCTTCGCTTTATTATATTGTTATGATGATAAAAATAATTTTAAATTTTATGGGTAATTTTATATATACATCCTTATTCTACATGTGATTTGTGAAATTTGACAAAAATAAAAAGGGTATTGCGATTTTACGCACCCCTAAATCTCGTTATAGCACACCCCTTCCTCCGTCCATTAAAAGGGATGGACGGTTCATACATGTCCACAGAAAACAGGTAGACAAGTTAATATTGTCCATACAATGTCCATGACAAACACTCGGCCATTAAGGCTCCGTTCGTTTTGAGCTTTTTGGAGCTGGCCGCGGCTGGTGGGTTCTTGTCAAGCTTCCGGAAGCGCGTTCGGGGTGAAGCTTGAGCGATGGCCTCCGGAGCTGGCCGTGCCTGGAAAAAACGAGATCCAGCCCCAATTTTCCCAGCTCCTCTGAGGAGCTTTTCCCCATTCTAGCTTCCAAAATTCCGGAAATTCCCCCCCGATACCCCTAGGGTTTGGAACACAATTTGGAAGAAGTGAAAACTTTCGAAGGGCTAGAGAAGCGAGAGGCCATTGAAGGCGATTTCGAAGGCGATTGAAGAGTTCAGAGTCGATTGATGGCCATCGACGGTGCAAAGGTATGGATCTCTCCTTCTTCTTCGCTTCTGCCCTTTCCATGACCTGATTCCGTCCTTCACTTAACGGATTCCGCGTTGGTGGTTGATGTTGGCACAATACTCTTGGATTCCCGGGGTGAACAGCGGCGAGCGTCAAACGGAGGCGGCCGGTCCAACAGATCTGGGTATATATCCTTGTTCTCACCCTTTTTCGAAAAAACCCTAAAAGATTTGACCACTGATTTTTGATCCATTCCAGTTTTTTTGCGTTGGTGGTTAGGGTGTTGGTGCGGTGGAACAAGGTTGGACGAGCGGCGACTGCTATTCCTAGTTCAACAGTTGTCGTCTCAAGCGTCTTACAACAGGTAATCCGGCCTCGAATTTTACTTGGTTCTGCTTTGCTACATTCATGTGTTCCTAATGCCGCGTCTTTGGCTCTGTTAGGGTTTGAAGGTGTCGTCATCGTCGATACAAACCTGGATCTCCAGGTTCCCACTACCAATTGCAGGTATATGTTTGATGTCTCTCCAAACACCATTGTCTTCCAGTTTGTGCAGGGTGGTCCTTCACCATTTTTTGTGATTACCTGTATCTTTACTTTGTAATTTTGCAATCTGCTTTGTAATCTTAAAATTTCTTTAGTGAATTCACAGGTTTTAGGGGGTAGAGAACAATTTTTGTGATTACCTGCAAACACCTTTTTTTGGTAATCTTGCAATCTGCCTCCTCAACCGTTCTCATTGCCTTAGCTTTATGTATACAAAGTTGTGATAATAATGAGAAAGTGAACAACATACACAATCTCTGAAGATGTAGACAACCTGGTGTTGAGTTTATGAATCCACAAACAAGCTGATTTGCTTAACCATCATGCTTTCATTCCTCACATGGTTTTTGAATCCACAAACCTGTTGTTGAGTTTATGAGAAATTCACCAAAAATGTGTATGTTAAAAGCATCCTTTACTTGATGATTGCATATATATGATGCATAGTGTTGTATATAACATAGTTGTTTTTGTAACATCCCCGACCAAAGTGCATATGTCATAGTGCATTCATTGCATACGCATAGCATATTTGCATAGTACGTGATAAATTTTTAAAAGTAATACTTGTTTTTAAATTAAAGTTATTTACGTTTTAAAAGTTTTTAAAGATAAAAGTATTTTATTAAAGTTTCTGGGTAAGATTTGTAATAAAGGAAATTTTTAGGTGGAAATTGTGATTTATTACAAAGTTTTGCCGACTTGAATTGGCAAGTTGATATGTATGTGCACACGTTGATAGACATCAGTATATACGTATTTGTGTTCATATGAGAGAGCGAGAGAAGACGAAGCACACAGGCACAGCTCCATGATTTCATTTGATCCATCAATATGGTTGTTCCATTTTATTTGTTTTTGAAGTACAAGAATCACTATTTGGTAAGTTTTAATTAGTATGTTTAGTAAGATCTAATTAGTTATTCATTTATTTGGATTTACTAATTTTCTAGATCTAGATTTATAATTGATATGGATCTGGAAACGGGTTGAATTATAGTAATCAGTGGGCGTTTTCAATAATCGTTATATAATTTGTTAAAGATTTAGAAATGATTTTAGGGTTTCGCTGTAATAATATTTCGGTGGCCTTCGGTCAAGATTTTCGAAAGGTTTTCTACTAGAAAGATGATCTTTTATATACCTAGTATATGCTGGTAAAATTTCACAGTAATTGGAGCTATATGGTGAAAGTTATAATGCTTATGGGCATTTCATTGCATTTAGGGTTAGAGTTTGTAAGAGTTTATAGGCTAAAAGTGCATTGGGTTATTATATAGGAGCACGAGGGATAACTCGTGATCAGGGGAAGGAGTCCGAGCCTAGAAATCTTTCCTAGAAGGTGAGTATAGATCGGAGATTCAACCTTATGTGTTATATGATGTGCTACAATGTGTTTATATATGCTATGTGCTATATAGTATATTATATGGATATATGTGTGTGATTTGTTTTCTCTGGAATGTCCATGATTGTTTGCATAGAGTGTGCAATTGCAAATGATACGTGATATATGATGTATTTGAGCATATCACATTGGCATGAGATTAAAGGCTCTGTGGCTGTCTTGCCCTGAATTTGTAATCACAGGAGACCTAAAAAAAAAAGGTCTAAACACATGGGACCTATAAGGTCAAATCACAGGAGGCCTAAAAGGCCAATTCATATGAGACCTACGGGTCTAAATCACATGGGACCAAAAGAGTCCATTCACAGGAAACCCGGGGCAGATTCAGGCTTGCACAGTTCACAGAATAATAATTGGACACATGAGCATTTGCATATGCATAAGTTTATTCATATGGAATATAGATATGTATATGTATATGTACAAGGATTAATTAATTGAATTGGCTATGAGTGAAATAATTGATGATGGTTTATATTCACTGATTATGCGACTCACGTAAATCGCAACCAATTTTTCAGGTTCAGCTAGTTATACTAGCTTGTGTTTCATAGATGTCAGATTTGCACAGGTCGGCCGGCTAATGCCTTATGCAACCTTCTCCTCCTCATTTTGCATCATAGACATATGTATTGTAATAGAAGTCAGAGAGTTGTTTTAGTACAAGAAGTATCTAGATACAAGTGTGTGTATCTGTGTGTTTTAACTTATGGTTGTTAAGTTTTGTTATATGTTTATGTGATCAGATGTTAAATTATGTGCATTATATGTTTGTATAATAAGTAAGTTATTTATAGCATACGTCAGAGGGGTGTGAGGGTGTCACAGTTTTTGTTTTATAAATGGAGAAGGATATTACCAATGGTGTCTCAAGGCTCAATCCGACAAGAGGATGCTGATATCGATGGCCTCCCGACAGATCTGTGGAGCTCGGATCCTAGCACACCTCGAACACCGCACCCATCGTCGGAAGAGGTAGAACACTGGACCTTGGAAATTATGATGTGATCTAATGTGGTGTGTTGTTACTGGGTTGTTATGTGTTGTCTTATTATTTTGTTTGCAAACATGAAATGAAAACTCAAAAACGATGAGACCTCTCATCAAAATCTGTTTGACTGCCTTTGATTTTAATGTTGTGTTCTTTTATCGACCTCTATCTGTGTTGTGTTATTCTGTTATGTGCTGTTTTATTTCATACACATTGCGTTGTAATGTGCAGGGTGACCACAGTTCGGATGACAACCTCATGTATGAGGTCTCCGGATGCCCAATGATTAGGCGTCTGCAGCGTGTTGCATTACGCCACAAGAATAGGAGTAATGAACTACAGATAGAGGTGGATATTGCAAGGGCTGATGCTGCAACGTTGGAGGCTGAGGCTGACCGGCATGCCCACCATTTCTCAGAGCTGTCGACCTACCTAATTACCGTCGCTCTGGAGAGGGACCAGGCCAAGACCCATGGATTCCGTTGGAAATTATGCGCTTTAGCGCTCGGGTTTGTTGTTTTAATTTGTATGTTTGTTTAATTAAGTATTCGGTGCTTGGCTGTGACTAGGGATTATTATGTGCTAACTTTTTGTAACACTATGACTTTAGCACTGTGATGTGATTTTTTGCTGTGATGTTGTGATGTTGCTATGGTTATGTCATGCATTGTGGACAATATATTATGTGTCTAGGAATCTACGTTTGTGCTGTGTAATATTTTTATTATATTTTATTGTCACCCCTTTCTGTTGCGCATTTATGAAGTAGTTGGGTTTTGTGTATAAATATGTGTTCATTGGGTGCTCATTCTATCTCATAGAGTTGCCCTACTACATAAGTTTCTGATCTTTGAATGTGAGAAAATGTTTTCCAAATATTCTTTCATTTTCATTTTTAGGTTGGTATCTTCACCTTATTCTAATCAAAGTATGTTGGGTTGTCATTCGTTTATGTGTTTGGATGCTGCGATTACCATGGGGTGATGATGATAACAAGACTTTGTTGACCCTTTACCGACATGAGCTGCGGAGGGCTTATCCAGACCCGCGACCGGATTGGAGAGTTGTGGCGAATGCATATCAATGTGTGACTGAGAATGCAATATTACCAAAAGTTGTGAAGCATAGAGTTGAGTACAATAAGCTGCAGTGGCAGTTGTGGAGAGATTTCAGGAGAGTTGCTCAATTTTTCGGTCCTTTTCACCATGACCCGACATCCGGTGTCATTAATGGTGATGCAACCTGGTGGAACCGTATGATCTAGGTTATGTCTTCACATAAGCACAATTTTGGTTAATAACAGGTTCGACTATTATTAATGGTGGCCTTGTAATTCATGTGTTCACGACAGGTTAATGAGGCTTTCAAGACATTTAGGACTGCTCCTCTACACTACGACACCACATTCTTGTGGGAGGAGATATTTGGTGACGCGGAGAGCTCAACACGTGGAGGGAATAATGAGACCTTTGGTACGCAAACTGCAGCGACAACCATGAATGATCTAGGGCCATCGGACGACGATTCTGCTTAGAGTGTTGAAACTGAAGTGTTGGTTAATGGGGTTTAGACATTTGGGGCTTTCTGTGTTGTTATGTTTGGATTATAAATGTTGTGTGTACGCTTTCGTGTTTGAACGGTTATGTTATGTTTGGGTAATTATCTAATCACGTGATGCGCATAGCCTTTACCAATTTTCTGTTGGATACTTGAGTATTTTCTAATCAAGTATTTTGCCTTTTTTCCACAGGTTGTATTCTGGAGAGCTCAGGCTTTTCCCTGATGGCTTTGCACCTCTAATCAATCTCGGTTTTTTATATGTCTCAGGATTCCAAGCTTTGAGGAACAGCATGTAAACAGGGGCGGTGGGTGTGGAGGTATACAACTAAACTATATAGTTTGTAGTTTATTAAATTGATATAATAGTGTTCTTCTATGACAACTATATATGTTTACACCATTTAAATTGGTGATTGCAGGCTTCGAGTGCTCATGGGTGTGGAGGTATACAATATATGAACCTGTAAGTACACTTTGTTGTTTAATTCCTTCGTTGGATTTTTGTGCCTTCATCTCTACTTGAGTTTCTATGTACGCCTAAAGGATATATATGCATATGAAGTCCTCATCCATTCACATAAAAATAGATAGATAGACGGATAGAGAGATTAATAATAATTTCATGGTTTGTACATAGTTGAGCAGATTCTTGCTTTTGCATTCAATAATGTCAGTATTCACTGAATTTGCATTGAACAATACATATCTTGAAACCTGTGTATGTTGCATCTTCGTTCATGCATGCATTGAGTAGTCACTTAATAAGTTGTAGATAGAGTTTACATTCTTGATAAAGTTGCAGCCGTGTGTGTTTACATTGTTGATAAAGTTGCATCTTGGTTCATATTTTGCATTAAGATGAGGTGATTAGATTAATGGTTAATGTTATGGTGTTTAGGTGAACCTAATAAGTTGTACATAGGCGTTTTTAGATATTGTTATGCGTTTACACTTTACATTTAAGGTGTTTAGGTGAACCTGCTACATTGAAAGCATGCATGCATTAAGTAGTCGTATCACATTGAATACAAATGTGGAAAGGGGTTATTGAATTTTTTTGGTAAAAGGAAAGGAGTTATAAATTCGTTTGACTACTGTAGGTAAGAAAATCGGATGCATTTAATTGTTCACGAGTACATTACCCGATTTGACTTATCAATTTTTCCCTCGGTTTTATGTGTGCCGATTTGGGTGACTTATCAATTTTACCCTAATTTCCTTCCATCATTTAATGTGGGCCGTTTTAACCCTAATTGCCTTCCATCGTCGCCTATAAAAGGCATGCATCATCGTAATTCCGAGGCCACAACAACCATAGACATCAAAACTTTTCTTAAACAACATTTGTTCCCTAATCAAGAACGATGTCTTCTTCTTCTTCTAGGACTTCCGTTTCGAGCAACATGCCGGCATATTCTCAGCCATGGGTGCCGAGCAAGAAGATCACGATCGGGATTGTGGATCAAGTTTGTGTGCTACGATCCCACATACGCGACATATTTACATGAGAAAGTGAGCAGTTTTAACGTTGTTATTTGTGTGGCAATAGGGGGACAACAAGACTTGCTTTGCGATGGGCCCTAACACCCCTATCCTCAAGCTGCTCCAATCGTACTACGACGCCAAGGGGGTTGAGTTGGGGACCATTGTTTTCCTCTACAACGGAAAGCGTATCTCCCGCACTAACGACATTGTGACCCCGAAATCCGTAAGATCATCTCCATTCCCGATTTAGCATTTCATTTTGCGTATTGACATTTGCTATAATCCGTTCCTTATAATGGACAGCTTGGCATCGACACCGGGGATGAGATCAATGCAATGGAGCACATGGTTGGAGGGTAGATGTTGGACTCGTGCGGTGATGCTGCTGCTCTACCGATGGTTTAACTATGTATTGTGTTTAGGTGTCTCTTTTTATGTGTTTTTATGGACGATGCCGTGGAGCACGTGATTGTCGGGTTTATTTGTAATGTTTGTGTGTCGTTGAACTTTTATTTCACATGATTGTCGTTGAACTTTTTATGTGTTTGTATGGGATGGCAGTGTTCATTTTGTAATGTTGGTTTAGTTTCAAATCTAATGCAGTTATGGTGTGGTTTTGTTTTGGACTTTGCTTACTTACATGTTTTTGTGTAGGGTGGTCTTCACGAAAACATGTGCCTCGGGTCTTTCTGTCGTGCTCGACAATATGCACCATGCCAGGTGCGTACTCTACTCTTCTAGTTCATCAAATCACGGTGTTTAGGAACTTAATTTGGCGGTTGCACTTGAATCCACAAAATGAAAATTAGGAACAATATTACTAAAATGTTTGAAATACGGCTAGGATGCAACTGCAAATGGCTTCTGAAACTAATAAAATTGTATTCATTCAACACTTTAGTTCAGTTTGACTGGATAGTTTTGCCAACCAACCCATAAGAAACTACTAGTTGGCCATGAAATAACTTCACATGTCGGTATGCACTCAAGAATCTCACTATTCACAATAAGATGCTCAATATGTGTGGTAAATGTCATGCATCTCTGCCTTGTTTGAAGGGAAGTACTAGTATGAGTACTCTAGCATTGTAGGTGTGTCATTATGATTCTCTACACCATGTTCCAAATACAAATATGATAATGTCAAAATTTTGTTGTGTAATATATAATCAGGTTGCACGTTTCATTTTGGGTAAGCATTAGGTGGGCTTGGGTAAGCATTCAATTTATTTAGGGACATTGTACACGTTTCATCCTCCTTATAGTTATCACAAAAAGGACAAAAAATAACCATTGTAGTTTTATATTGTTTTTGTGCAGTAGTCAATGTTCAAAATGAGTGAATGAGGACGGGAGTTAATGGCCTGTATTTTTTGGCATCCGTGTGATGTTGCCAATGCATGGCTGGTGGGGGAAAAGACCTCCCAATGGAGAAACAATCTGACCAACTTCCACTTGAAAGGACCTCCTAATGGGTAAGTAATAGTATGAGTACTAGGGTATCTAAAGTTGCCTTTTTCAAATGGGGTTTTTAAGGGAGCATGCACGTGATGGTGGATTCCATTTTTGGGTTATGTTTTATGTGTGTTCGTGTATGTTTACATATATGTCCCTACCGTTCTTTTTGGGGTCCCTACCGTCTATATAAGCATATCACATATTCACAATTGTGGAAAGCAAACACAACAAACACCTAACGATAGACTTGTCTTCATTTTCAGTTGTCCTAGAACTAATCACACCTCTACCATCATGGTGTCGGGGAGCAAGTTCGGAAAAGCGTCGGGGTCGAAGTCTAGAGTGGGATTGGGATCTATCTCCTACCAGTCAAGCAACATGGCTGCATCCGCTGAGCCATGGGTAACGTCCACTTTCATCAACGTTGTGATTACGGATCAGGTATGTGCACTCTCACCCAATGCTCGACCAAGTTTGCGCACGTTCTTTGAGCTTCGGTTCATCAAAGTGTGATAGCATGTTGTGTGACGATAGGTGGGGGAAGGACAGAGTTCAGGATGGCAAAGGACACCCCGATCGTCAAACTACTTACTAGCTACTGCATTTGTCGCGAGAGGACATGGGGTACCGTTGATTTCATCCACAACGGTGCACGCATCAACACGGAGGACACGAATGCGACCCCAAACACTGTGAGTTTCATCCTCCTGATTTTATGTTGTTAGCGAAAGTTTTGTTGTCAATGTTTTTGCTAATCCGTATCTTGCATGGTCAGCTTGGTGTGGACGAAGGGGACGAGATCCTTGCAATGGAGCAGAAGATCGGAGGGTAGAGATTGGACGTCGGACCTCATCGGTGCTACAGCATTGTGTGGTGTGTCGGAAAGTCTAAGGTTTAAGATGTAATGTGTGCTGGCCTGTTTCGTGTCGTTTTCTGTTTCAGTCATTGTAATGTCGTTTCCTCATGTTTGTGCTCCTATGTTTATGTGTCTTACTATGTCGTTAGTGTTTCGTCGTGTGTCGTTGTCTTCGGCGTTTGTATTACGCCCAAGGAATGGTTGTTATGTGAACCTATGTGTTGAACACAACCCCTAATAAATATGAAGACAACGTTTGTGTGTTTACAATCCTCTTCTCACACGAGTACACGACTCTTTCTATCAACTGTATATATATATACCTTTGTCCAAGTCAAAACCATCTTTATGCAAGCAGCAAGGCACCTTTAATATTGCCTTGCATACACCAAATCCAATATAAACAAACCGCCTAATGATAGTGGAAAACAACCTGCTCCTTAACCGTATGATGACACTTCCAAAGCCAAACATTTCATGAACCAACTTATGAGTTGTACACAAGCTTAGGATTGCAAACCGAATTACATACACAAGGTTAGGATTCTAAAGCGAATAATAGTTAAACATAACCATGTTTCACCACCCACTTCATAAGGGGCCTTATTAATTTGACATTTCATGCATGAAATCCCCAATTAATAAGTGTAAAACGTACAAAAAAATCAGCCACACCTATAGTGTACCCTCCAAAAAATGACCATGCTAATCACCCTATTACCTACAAAAAATTACTTGCTTCAAGAGTTGCCATTGAGATACTACAAAAGCATGCTAATCACCCTATTACATACAAAAAATTACTTGCTTCAAGAGTTGCCATTGAGACACTACAGAACCATGTTAATGCCATTTCTAAGCTCAAAATATCAAGGCCTTACTACCAAAACCTTCGGGTCTCCCATATACGAGAAGCTATTGCATCTCTTAGCTCCCTCATACCCCCAAGTTCGTTGTCTTCCCCTTCTTCTAAGACCTGGGCGGAGGTAGGTCTGGGTCCTCGTCCAAGTACCCATCATGCAATTTGTGCTTAAGTATGTGGTTGTGGACGGGAAAACAAGTCACGATAAGAGCAATTTGTGTTTCGATCGGGTAACTTGTCATGAAAGATAGGACTCGGAAGCGCTTCTTTAGAACTCCAAAGCACCTCTCAATACAAGAACGTAGAGACGAGTGTACCTTATTGAAAGCTTGTTGGGCGGTCCTTGGGAGTGCATTTTGGAATTGTGACTTGTGATAAATCACCTTCACGTAGGGCACCATGTATCCTTGTTTGTCCGGATATCCTTTGTCCACCAAATAGTATCGCCCTTCATATAATGTTAGCTTGTAAGCCAAATCCCCCAACGACAAACAATATGAAGTTGTGGTGTACTACCTAATGGAGGATGCGGAAAATTCAACGAGGGCGTCTTCAGTGCGTGGTCGAAGACACGTGCGTCATGTGCACTACCTTCCCAGCCAGCCCTGACGAAGGTGAAGAACATGTCAAAATCACACGCGGCCATAACATTGAACGAACATACTTGTTTCCGGTTTCTAAACGGCGTTTGCTCAACTTGGGGGATGCACGCGGCAATATGTGTGCCGTCAATGCAACCAATTGCACCCTAAGGAGTAAATGGTTGTTTAATATAGTTGTGAAGTCGTCAACCATGACATGTATAGACACGACATCGTATCATACCTGGAAAACACTGTAACACTCATCGTCTCGGACCGCTCTAGGGGTCCTACTGAAAGTAGGGTCGTGTGGCCTAAGTAAACGGCTTGCAAGGCCCTCCACATCGGAGTTGGCGCCGGTGAATGCATCTAGTACCTCGTGCAAGGTTCAGCTTACGGTGTCACCGGATCTTTGAAACCTCTCGCACGTCGCCCTATTCGAAGCCCCGTGGGCAAGTGTGTGCAACAATATACCAACTTTTTCCATTACTGTCATATTTCGGGTTTGTCTCAAGCCGTGGTGTTCCTGAAGCTCTACACATAGACTTTGAAGAACATGTCTCTCCATCCGGAACGCATTGATACACCTAACCTCCTATCCAGAAGCCATGATTTCCCTCATCCATTTGATCCCGGTGAATGGAGAGTTAAAGCATGGAGTCCTCGGTATGAACCTATTATGTAAGCTATCATCACCACGCAACCCGGGACAAACATATTCACGAACCCTAGACTTTATGGAAATGTTGGCCAAAGACATTGGACTAGTTATGTACCTATTGTGGAGTGCAGTGAAGGCCCAAGCATGAATCCTTATCACTTCATGCCACAACACTAAAATCCTGACCCGCCTCTTCAATGGCTTCCGAGGCATCTCGGTACCTAGACCCTAAACGAACAAGACGAAAACTTGTAAGCAACATCCCCACTAACGACACCCTAAAAAAAAGACACAAACACAACTACTATAGTACATAACATACAACCTAAGAAAACACAACAACAATTGAAGAAATAAGCACAATTTCATACACATTGTTTCCATCACAACCATACTCCCCCACAACATCAGGGAGTTTATTTAAAAAGTCATAAACAACTCTTAAAGAAATGTAAATGTCCACCCCCCAAACAACAACATAAAACAGTTTGTCAAATTGCGGCTCTCCCACCCAAAGTTCATCACACTCAAGTACTCAACCCTATTTGCCAAACTTGTACTTCAGCCACGCCATCCTTTGATCATCCGTTTTAAAAGTCATGAATAGATCACGACTTGCTTCATTTGTCAGCTCATCCACTTCATAGCACCACATTGGTTCACAAACGGGAATTTTCCCCGCACTCACCAACCGATCCACAACGTCTATAGCATGTTGCAGTTGGAATCCCTTTGCCTCGGTTGTGCTTCCCGTTTCACCTATCTCACCCTCAAGCAAACTAACAACTATAGTGTTTGCGTCTTTAAAAGTGGTCATCACATCATCGTAATCACTCGCAGTTGAATTACGCCCCGCTTCCTCTTCTGACCCGCTACGGGCCTCGCTCTCACACCTGGCCGCTTTTGCAGAGATTGACGTGCACTAGAACAACCTATATTGCTAGACTTGTCCACTCTAGGGTCGACTTGTTCGCTAAATTGTTCATATGCAGTTTCTTCGTGGGATCCGACATAGATTTGACCATCGCCCTGCCCCGCATCAATCCTAGCCTCCGTCCCACCATCAGTTCCAACCTCAATCCTACCGTCAGTCCCCACATCGGTCCCTGGTTCTGCCTGCGACTGACTTTGACTTTTATCCATGTTGACCGACCTAGCATATTGGCCGGTGGCACAGATGCTTCCGTAGACCGCATCCCACAATTCACTAAGCTCTGGATCAACTATTTTTCCTTTGAACCTCCTATACTTGTCACTTTCCTGCGTATGAAATAAATTTGCACAACACATAGTTAATGAGTGCATAGAATCTCGACCATATCACAAAACAAATCAGAAATAAGCCTTACCCCAAGCTTCATGTCCCACCACTCAGGGGTCGCGGAAATTGTTCCTTCTCTCGGATCCCACCCAGCTCCGGTTTCATTGAATCGTATGTCCGTCCATGCTCGCCATATAGGCTTCATGTAGTCGAACTTGTTCTTCACCTCTTTCCACGTAACTTTCCTCCCACCCAATGCCGTAAACCTCTCAGCTATGTCGGGCCATGAAAAGTGTGTGGCAGTTCCATTGCTTTTGTGATACTCGCGGCAGATAATAAGGAGATCCTTTTGCTCCTTATCGCTCCAAAGAAACTTCTTGTCCTTTCCTTGGCTCTGTTCGGATGTCATTTTCCTACTAGTGTTTTCCCAAATACTTTCTGAATTCTTGACCTTTTGCATGCCCATCCATTATCCAAAACCGCATACATATACAAAGAACCCAAATTCTAATTACCACAACTTCTCCTGAATCAAATAACTTGCATATGGACATATGCATATGGAACGGAACACATATAAACCGCACACGTATACAAAAAATTGAAACAACACCCTAATGAATCAAATAACTAGCACATCATGACTAATGTTCTACATACCCCTACCATAATACAACTCAAAAATCATAACAGCGCCACCAAGTCCGGACTACGCCTCTTGCCTACTAATCTCTGACAGTGTTCAATCGACCCTAAAGATAAACTTAATTTTCATTTATTACCAAACTCGAACAACAAAGGTGTTCAATCTACCATCCCTAATTTCATTTATGAGTTCCATCCATCCCTAATTTCCACCCCTAATTTCGAAACCCTAGACCTAAATTACCCTAAACAACCACACAAATGCTCAAGAGTGCGTACCTATTGGGTTCGGCCACTGTAACTAGCCCTCCGTCGCCGTGAATGATGTGGTCCTCGACCACCAATGATGGGTTCGTCGTCTACCGACCTGCACGACGCTTTTAGGCTACGATTTGGCCTCGAAATCGCCTAGTCCTACCGGACCTCATAGTGCAGGTCGTACTTGCCGAACCCGTAGAAGGAAGAAGCCCTTACCGTTAAACGCTTCGAGGAGGTCGACTCAGAGGGGCCATTGTCCACGGAATCGCCGGGATCGAGAGAGGGGGTTGGACGAAGGAAATCTGCTTCCACCCTCGCCATATAGGGTTTTTCACGAATGCACACGAGTCACGTGCCTCCCACGTGACACAAAATTGCAAGGGCAAATATATTTTAATGTGAGGGTATAAGTGTCATTTCATGTCCTTAGTTGAGGTCCTTTTGGTAATTTTGCGTCTTAAAATTTTTTACCCAGCTCGGTCTACCGAACGCAACTTATGCATTCCAGCTCGTAAATGAAATTCCAGCCCCAGCTAGTTAATCTAGTTCCAGTTCATATCCAGCTATCACAAAAAGCTCCAGCTCCGTTCCAGTTTGATGTTACCGAACGGAGCCTAAAAATGTATGGACATTATTAACTTGTCCACTTGTTTTCTGTGGACATGTATGAACCGTCCATCCCTTTTTAATGGACGGAGGAGGGGGTGCGCTATAATAAGATTCGGGGTGCGTCAAATCCAAGAGCCGAAATAAAAATCCAAATTTATCGTGAAATATAAATAAAATTCCATTTTTACCCTGCTTCTTAGCGTCTTGAATGGGGACCGTACTCAGTTCAGTAACAAGTCTTCCATTTGCAGTCGTCGCCTTCATAAAACTCTTCACAAAACCCTGCGATCGTCTCCCTCTATCACATCTGAATTCCATCTAGCTATCAATGGCGGCCTCAGAGACCGCTAAAGAATCGTCTCTAAGCCACGCGTTTGGGAATGTTTTCGCCTTCTTTATCCTCATCTTGATTGGAGTTCTCGCATTCTCGATCCGGCTCTTTTCTGTGCGTCTTCTCTCTCCAAGATTTTTCCCGATTTCATTAGATCTGATCGTCTTTTAGGTTTTCTAGATCTGTGCTGATCTTGTGCTTGTTCGATTCGTAATTACCGCTAAATATATATGTGTCGTGATTTTTCCTGTTAGTTGAATTGTTCTCACAGGCTGTTGAAAATTGGATCTCTAACTTTTTTGTTTAATTGTACGTTGCCAGGTTATCAAATACGAGAGTGTCATCCATGAGTTTGATCCTTACTTTAATTATCGAGTCACTCAGGTCACAATCTCACTCTTCATTGTGCTTCCTTTTATGCAAATTTAGCCTCTTATCTTGTTTGGGCACACGTTATACTTAATGGATTTGTGGTGAAAGTGGTGTATTTAGCTAATAATGTGCATGATCTAAACTTTGTAGCTAACCAAGTACTCCGAGCATGAGTTGAGGAGACTTTTGTCTCGTATGGTTTGAGGTTTAGCAGAGGGGATGCTTTTGTGTGAAGATTTTTCAGTGGTTTTGATGATTTTTTTGATGGCATTGGAGGTGCCAATTAGTTTTTATATGCTCATTATTCAATTGTATTGTAAAATGGCAGCGCCTGGTTCAACCAGTTTTCTGAAAAACATTAGGTAGATCCTTGGTAAAAAACGTTAGGCCAATCTTAGACGGAGAGGGACCACCTAGCACCTAGGTGGCCTAGATAGATACCTGGACGGGTTATAAGGCTAGGTAGATGGGGACCGCCTAGCTCCTAGATGCGGCCTAGAAGGGATTTTTAAAACAGTGGGTTCAGCTTGATGTATTTTGCTGTATTTGCCACTTAAGGTTAAGGACAAATGAGATTGAATATATAGTGAACTTCTGTGCTCTAATTCCACATTGGTGTCTTGAAGCTGATGAGCTGAGATAGGGCATCTGACTATCCAAATATTGCAAGCTGAATCTCAAGGAATTATTTGTAGTAATCCTGGCCTTGAACACTAGGACCATAAATAGTTGAAGGAAGTTTTGCTCTGGGGTTTTCAGTTTCTTGTTTAATTTTATATTCACCAAACCCTTTGTCATGGGCCCTTGCATTTTATACCTTTTGTCAGAGTTAAGTCGGCCCATTTCAGACAGTTGTCTTCATCTGGGTTTTCGAAAAATAAAACTGCCAATATTATTACAGTCATTTGTTTTCTCATAAAATTATGATTTTATAAAATCTGAACCTTGAGTATAGAAGAAGCATTAAACCGTTTCCACTAATGCTGTTACTATATCTTTCTATTTCACTGCATATGTATCTGGCAACATAATTACTTATATGTTGGTTTGAACTTTTAATTGATAGCTATCTGACAACTGGCTAAATTTGGGCGTAAATATAGTCTTCATATGCAATGATCTATGGTTCATGTTCCAATTCCTAGTTTATCAATCATTCCTTAATTTGCCAGCTCTGTAGGAAAATTATAGCTATGTGGTATCTCTAGTGTAGCAATGCTTCGTTTGACCTTCTATTTGCAATTTTCTTGTTGGTTTTCACTTCGCCCTAAAGTGAGATCGGTCGTCAGTTGTAACTATGGTGAAGTAGGCTACATGATAACTATCTTTCATGGCGGGTTCTAGCTCTTTGAAACTTGATACAATCAAGTATAATTTATTTTCAGATGAAACATTTCCTTCTACAGAACTGTGTGTTTCAAAATGATAAACTACAAACAGGACTTGTAATCATTATTTTCTATTTCAGTTCTTGACGAAGAATGGAATATATGACTTTTGGAACTGGTTTGACGACAGGACCTGGTAATTTTTTCATTTGTGGAATGTCTCCTTAATGCTAAAATTGGCTGTTTACTCTGATTTTTTACTTATTGGTGCTCTTGCATGTGTCAAGGTATCCACTAGGTCGTGTGATTGGTGGAACCGTGTATCCTGGATTAACATTGACAGCAGGGACACTATGGAGGTAGGTTAATACATGCAGTAGGTTTCTGATGCTTTCTCAATGCATTGAAGGTGTTGAGGCTATATGGTTACTTTTATTTTCTAAATTATTATAGATCCTTCCAGTATGGTTTGTTTAATTTCATGAATGTATTCTGGTTCCAGGGTTCTCCATTCTCTGAACATTCCTTTGTCTGTGGAAACTGTTTGTGTGTTTACTGCTCCGATATTTTCGGCTTTTGCTGCTTGGGCTACCTTCCTTCTTACAAAGGTTGATTTCTGAATCTGTTCATTGCTTTTGCCGCCCTACTCCTTTCCCCACCCAAAGACAGAATGAAACAACAGAAGTATCTCTTGCAAATTTATTTATATTGGAGTGCATTTGGTTGTAGGAAGTGAAGGGTACAGGTGCAGGCCTGACTGCAGCAGCTCTTTTAGCTATGGTAAATATGCAATTTTTTGATATGCACCATGTCTTGGGTGTTTGTAACAATTTAACTGTCTAGGCTCATCCTTTCTATTACTCTTTTTCAAACACAAAATAACTGTCTTTTAGTCACATAAATTTTTCAAGAGAGCCGACTTGTGAATTTAATCATAGCTTAATGAATTAATTAAAAGGTTGTATCTAAACAAGAGAACAATTGCAATTTGTCATTAGATTTTTTATTGATCAGGGATAAACACGTCTCCATCTTAATTTTTCTTGTAGGCCTATATATTGGTGCTAGACTACTTGTATTTTGTTTAGTCAACAGAATCATGCATTGCTCTAATAGAACACTGCATCTTTTTGTTTTCCATTGACAACCTTCTCTTCTCTATATAATGACAAAAAACTAGTTTGATTAGCTACTCTATTGCAGGTCCCATCTTATATTTCTAGATCTGTGGCTGGGAGCTATGATAATGAAGCTGTAGCAATATTTGCATTGATCTTCACATTCTATCTCTATGTAAAGGTGCGTTGAATAAGATGCTCAAGTGTATCTCGACTGATGCATTAAATAGTTGATGTGTGGTGAACTGGATTTCCTTTTATTTCTGTAATTATGTTCTTTGTTTTATGCCTGAGGAATTGACTGTTAGACATGAGAGAAGGGATCTTGTCTCTCTAACTTTTATAGATGTGATGGCGAGGGCATGCCTCTTTTTGTAATCAAGTACTGAGGTTTTTTATGTGTGTAGTTGGGGTAACCACCTCTTATGGATCATTCATTTGCATATATGAAATATGATGCCATTTCCCACATATTATTATGAGCTCTTAAAGTAAATCCTCAATAAGAGTTTCCCTATACAGATATGGTTGTCTCTCTGCCCCTGTCTCTCTATTTATTCTTTCTGTACTATATTTCCGCTATTTTTTGTTGGAGAAATTTTGTCCTTGGTGTTCCAACAGAAACTATTAGCTTCCTTTATTTTCTTGTCTATTCTTGTATTTTGACGCATTTTACCAATTGCAGACCTTGAACACAGGATCTCTGTTTTATGCCACTTTAAATGCCATAGCATACTTCTACATGGTAAGTTCATGTTCAATTTCACCTTGTTTGTTTTCATTCCTGCCAATAAACTTGTAATTCCATTTTATGTTTATTTTTGTGCATAATTTATCTATCATTTTTATTATAGGTTTGCTCTTGGGGAGGTTATACCTTCATAATTAATCTTATACCCATCCATGTGCTTCTCTGCATCGTAACTGGTCGGTATTCGTCTCGGCTATACATTGCATATGCTCCTTTTGTGAGTATCCTAACCTCCTTGTGGTTTTGTTTAGTACTGTATGATGTAAAAACACTCATGCATATAGAAGCTTGTTATGTTTTATTCAACTTCACTATCTGTTAGTTGATTCTCAGCCTAAAGCATTTTGTTGAATGGCCAGGCTCTTCATACTTTAAATCAGATAATGATTGGAACTTATATCTACTACTGCAATTTTCTAAACAAATATTTTTCAGTGTCTCTGTATATTCGGTCTTCTGATTGGCTCAGGTCAATCTATGATTTTCCGCTTTCAAAGGCTGTTGTATTTTATCATGAAATTCAGTCTTCATAGCATTTGCACATCTCAGGGATTAATCCTTAACTTATTGGCTCAGCTCTAGTTCAGATACATGCAACTCTTTCACATGCTGAAACAATCAATATTTAGAATTCTTGAACAACTTTCTTGGTTCCCCTTTCTATGATAATCTATAATACTTCATTTTTTTTTCTGTTCCCTTTTATCTCTTGAGTCTGCAATCTTTGAGATTAACTTTTCCAAGGAGTCTATAATCTTTGGGATGAACTGTTGCCAAACCGTATGTGCATAGGTTAACACTTTATGGAAGCCAATTTGGCAAGTTATTAGGAATTAAGTCGTGCTGCCTTCAATTATGGGATAAGTACAAGTCACTAGGTTATAGCATATAACAGAAAACCCTTTATGTGCCCCTATCTTGTGTTTGCTGGGTAACTTTGCACTTTTATCTATTTTTTTGGTTTTGTTGCTGATTTAATACTCTTGCCTTCTGAAATGAGCTTGACCATTGTAGGTTGTTCTGGGTACATTATTAGCAGCGTTGGTTCCAGTGGTTGGATTTAATGCTGTTATGACATCGGAACACTTTGCATCATTTTTGGTAAGTTTTTATTTAAAGTTAGTCTTCTCTAGCTATAAGATATCAAATAATCTGTTAGTTTTTGTTCATGACACTCCTATCATTGCTCATTGTTTTATTGTGTTTTATTTCAAGAAATTATGTTCCTGGGAGGCATCTCCTACACTGTTACACTTTTATTTTTTTACTCTCCATGTATTGAATTGGTAAGCCCGTGTGATAGCGACGTTTTGAAATTAAGGTAACCTATATGCTTCACAGAGCATTATAATATACCTTTCCACTTTTGTTGGTGAGGTATGGTTTTCATGGACCATTTTTATACCACCTCTTGAATCTGAATGTCTTTTAGCACAGACTGTGATTGTACCTCTTTTCAAAACTCTTGTGTATAATTTGCGAGAGTTTGTATGGTCCTTTCAACACACTTCGGCTGTATACTACGAAATACAGAATTGATTGCTATTTCCCAACTGCCAATGGAGGCAACTCATAACATTGAGATTCAAGTAAATGAACTTTTAAAAAGGCTATTATCTAATAACTTATTATTACATTTTGTTTTGATTCAGCTTTTATTCCCTGGAGTTTAACAGATATAATGTATTTAATTGGGTTTGTCATCAATTTTTTGAATGCAGGTGTTCATTGTTCTCCATGTGTTTGCTCTTGTGTATTACATTAAGGGTATTCTTTCTCCAAAAATGTTCAAAGTTGCTGTTAGCGTTGTGCTTTCTGTTGGCCTGTAAGATGTCATTGCCTTTTTTTTTTTCCTCAGTTATCACATTATTAATTCCAGCTTCTGAGTTATGACCTCTTACTTTATGTATATATACTATGTTTATTTATACTTGAAGGTTTTAGTTTCTTATGATTTTTTTTATGTGGGCTGCACAGGGTTGTATGTGCAGCTGTGGTGGTTGCACTTGCGATGTTAGTGGCTTCTAGCCCGACTATGGGCTGGAGTGGAAGAAGTCTAAGTCTTCTTGACCCGTATGTTGCTCTTTTTCTGCTTCTGTGTAATACTTTTTGCTCTTCTTGTTTTTCGGTCTTAAGATAGGGGGAGTAGAATTTCCATGAGATCATTAACTATCAATACATCACATTCTTCTTGGTTGATGTTAGTCTTTTTTTTATAAGCGACACATGGACTTCAAAAATATCTATATGCAGATTGGCATTATGTGAAGGTCTTTAATGAAACGGGTCATCCATTTGAGTCCCCTCAAGCTCTAGAGCTGACCTGTCATGTGGGTTGGACTTTGTAATCATTGAACTTGTTTGGGTATATTTCGTATTTGATCAATCCCTCTGCCTTCCCGCTCACTGTAGTCTCTCATTACTTCTTAAAGATTTTCGGTTCCTTCGTTTGATTATTTTACCCTAGATGCTTGAAGTTTTATCGAGTTTTAAGTTTTGGTGTGCATTCCACATTTTTTGTTACCCCCTTCATGAAACAATTATATGGAAATATTCCAAATTTCATTCGGAAACTTTGTATATGTTG
The DNA here is from genome assembly GCA_963924305.1 of Polygonum maritimum. NCBI lineage: Eukaryota > Viridiplantae > Streptophyta > Magnoliopsida > Caryophyllales > Polygonaceae > Polygonum > Polygonum maritimum. Next base: position 33,213,600 of record OZ002732.1, on the reverse strand, counting down.
ACAAGCCTTTGGTTGTATACTATACAACCATTTTCTTATGACAACCTGGTCTCAACCACTTTATTTTGATGCTTTGAAATGTGAATTATCCGAAGAAGATCGTTTAACCGTAGCAAGAGCCCGAAAAATTGAGCGTTTCTAGGCTTCTTATCGAAAGCAAAGATTGGACTCTTATGTTAATTTTCTTAATTAAAATTCTCAAGCTTATTCTTATCCAAGTCTGAAGAGGTCGAAGTATCAAGGCAACTATGCAATAGGGTGTGTCGGTTGGGTGGGGATTTACCCAGTCCTGTAGGCAAAATTCTCTTCAAATGTGGCCATCATTGGTATCCAGTTTGTCCTATGGTACAAAAGACTAGGGATAAAGGCCTTCTCTACATCATCTGCTTTACACCTACTCTTTCTTTTTGTTTGCTTCATATAGCCTATTGATCATAACTCTTGTCTCAGTGTAATTGCGTATATATCAGTATGCTTGGATTCTTCTTTTTGTTTGCTTTCTTGAACTATTGAAATGATTTCTGTATTTCTTATCATTAGTGAGGATATACGAATTTTCATTTAATAATATATCTTTGGTTTCATGTAATAGAACATATGCAAGCAAGTACATACCTATCATTGCTAGTGTTAGTGAACATCAACCACCTACTTGGCCATCATACTTTATGGACATCAATGTGTTGGCATTCTTGGTTCCTGCTGGAATAATTGTAAGTTATCATATACTATTACATCCATGTGACTAGTATCTTTTCTCTTTATACTATTGGGATTTTGTGGCTAAGAATGTTTTTCCTCTTTTGGCTACTGTCTTTTGTAGGCATGTTTTTTTCCACTGACTGATGCAAGCACCTTTGTGCTCCTCTACATTGCAACGTCAGTTTATTTTTCAGGGGTTATGGTGAGGAGATCATATAAGACAGATGCTTCTAATTCTTCCTTTTCACAATAATCAATTCTCATCGCTCCTTGTGGGATGCACACGCAGGTTAGGCTTATGCTTGTATTTGCACCGGCAGCATGCATAATGTCTGGAATAGCCCTGTCAGAAGCTTTTGATGTTCTTACGAGATCATTCAAGTTTCAGCTGCTTGGAACATCTGAAACTTCGGATAATGATGTGAGATTAGATTTTCTCTTCAGTATACAGTATACAACTAATACGAACTATTGATGAGCTAAAATATCTTATCTTGACTAAATGGTATATGGTTTTAATTGCAAAGGCTGGGGAGGCCACTTCAGGCAGCAATCAGAAACAAAATGATGTAGCTAAGACTGATTCTAATGAAGAGGTGGTAAAGGAGCGGCCTTCAAAGAAGAACAAGAAAAAGGATAAAGAGAAGGATTCTGTGGAGAAACCTAAGTTGAGGTCACGGATGGCGAAAAGACTACTCGTTTTGCCATTGGAGACATCTATTCTAGCTCTATTATTCCTGCTTACATTATGTGGTTTCTACGTGGTATGCAAAAGCGTTCTTTATTTCTTGTACTCCTGTATGGTATAGTAACTGGAGATTAGTACCTAGTGTAGATTTCGTTATAAGAATGGAGATTTAAACAGCTGCTCTCCTTTCTCTGAAAGAGAAGCAGGATCCTGTTCCCTCTCGCGAGTATGGTTGAAAGGAAAAAAATGAAAGTATCTTGCTTACTGATGTGATGGATGCCTAGTGTAATCAATCGAATTCAGTAGAATGTATTTAATAGGTAGTAAGCATTAGTAACTCAGAAATATAACAACTGGAAAAGGATTTCAAGTTTAACCTATGCAAATTAAGAATGACCTTTGAGACTAAGCTTTCGGTGGTATATAAAATGATATCATGCCTTTTTATCCTGATCATGGATATTTTATTTCATTTCATGTGCAGATACACTGTGTCTGGGCAGCAGCTGAAGCTTACTCTGCCCCTTCAATTGTTTTAAGCTCTCATTCTCATGATGGAGTGCATGTTTTTGATGACTTCCGTGAGGCTTATGCTTGGTTAAGTCATAACACTGAAGTTGATGATAAGGTCAGTCATTTCCTTCCACTCCATCATTACAGTAATGTCCATTCAAAGTATGCATCCTGTGTGTTGCATCTCTTTTGTTTATAGACCGCTCTGGTTGATGTTAATGGCTCCTTGAATTTTTGAAGAATGACGGTGGGGCCATTTGGCCCACTCCACTGCATTGGTAAACGTTACTTGTGACATACTCTCTGAATGACGTGGTCAGTTGACCATAGATTTAACTCTGTAGCTTCTGTTGCACCAGTGACTTATTCCTTGTAGGGTTCAAGAGTATCTATCCATAGAATCTTAAAGCAGCTTATTGCAAACACTTCTTAACATTAAGCTTAACGGCAGGTGGCATCTTGGTGGGATTACGGTTATCAGACAACTGCCATGGCTAATCGTACTGTTATTGTTGATAACAATACCTGGAATAATACTCACATCGCTACTGTTGGAACTGCCATGTCATCTCCTGAGAAGGCAGCTTGGGAAATTTTCAACTCTTTGGACGTAAAATATGTCCTTGTTGTTTTCGGAGGTTTGTTTCTATGGACATGATTATAAACAAGAGTGCCACCCTATCATTCTTACTAAAATGAATAGATTCTCAGTAGATGTACATATTAGCATTTACTAAAACATGGTGTAATCTTTTGGCATTTTTACTGCAGGGCTTGTTGGTTACCCAAGTGATGACATCAATAAATTCCTATGGATGGTTCGTATTGGAGGTGGTGTATTTCCTCACATCAAAGAGCCTGATTATCTGGTAAGGGCCAAGGGTTGAATTATGATACTTATTGTGCTTCTTTCTAAAGACAAGAAGAATCGTAGACCCTTATTCATCATTCCATTCCACTTCCATTGATAGAAGATGCTGCTGTAATAGTAGCCAATTGCGATTATTAATCTATTGCTTTTATATTTAAGTTAGAAATCTTCATCTTTTGACCCAACCCTCACAAAAGATAATGCCAATTCTCAAGTCCTCAATATATCTATTTTCCTCCAAAAGCTGGTATATTTCGCATTGGTTTGCAATTAGCTTTTGCACTTCCTGATGAGATTTTCTTGGACCAGAAATTTAAAAAATCTTCATCTTCTGCCCTACCGAAATCCCTTTTGCATTAAAGTGTTTATATATTTTCCTATGGATGACCTGGTTTTTTTTAGTAAGTTTGATTCGCTTCAACTCAAAGTTTCTTACTTGCCTCAGTTAATGAAATCCCTGCTGTTTGGAAATGGCCCTGCATGTGCTGTTTTGGTCAAAATTTGGCTGTTCAATCTAATTGCAATTCACTTCTGCAGAATATAACCACTTGTCAATATGACATTCAAGATTCTAGTTGAGCTTTTATAAAGTACAAATATGCCTATGGTGGATACCTTGATTTATACACAACTAACAAGTTTGGTAAATATCTTTATCTTTGGCGTTCAAAAGAGGGATGGACAATACCGGATTGACTCTCAGGCCACTCCAACCATGTTAAACTCCCTGATGTACAAGCTCTCATATTACAGGTATGATGAAGTGCTTTGGATTTGTCTACAATCATGCAATGTTTCTGTACTGCCTTATGCAATGATTAAAAAAAGCAAACATAATTATTTGCTTTGCCCTCTACTTCAACATACTCACATGGTTTTGCTGGGTGTAGATTTGTGGAGACAGATGGTAAAGGCTTTGACAGAGTAAGGCGGACTGAGATTGGGAAGAAACATTTCAAGCTCACACATTTTGAAGAGGTCAGTATATTTTTCTTCTCAATTTGTGAATTCTGCATTAAGATTTAACCTACAGCGATGTTTATCTTAAAAGCTCAATCCATGTAGTCTACAATGAGATAACCAAGGCAGTTAATCCTGGATTCCTGCCTAAAAGTTAGCTGCTGAAGCCGGTTTCCTCTGATTAGTAGTTTTTCCATTAATTTGTGTTTTCTTTCTGGCAATATATGTAGGTTTTCACTTCTCACCATTGGATGGTCCGGCTCTACAAACTAAAGCCTCAAAAGAACAGGATCCGTGGAAAAATCAAGAAATTAAAACAAGTAAGCTACATTTATGAAATGCCCTCTTATCATATATAATCATAAAGTCATCTACAAAAGATCAAGTTGTTTCTAATTTGTTTTTCTCCCCCCCTGTCACATCAACAGAAGTCAAGCGCAAAACGAAGTGGAGCAAAGAAACAGAATCCCTGGCATTAGCTTTCGCCTTGCTTTTTATACTGTAGCTTTGAACCCTAGTAGACATTTTTGTACCCACAGCTTCATTGTAGGTTTTTGACGATAGCTTTCTTGTCTGAATGCCACATAAAAGTATTCAGGGATGTTTTAGTGAGGCTGACGACACAAGGATGTTCAAGCATAATCAGGAACATGGGCGGTCTCAGTAATTCATACTGTCGTTTTGTTCTGTCATTTCACCGTTCTATGCATTATGGGTGTTTATTTTACAGGGCCTTTATTTGACACATGGGTAAATCTTGTAATAGCGCATATCCGTGTCCATCCATGAAAAATAAGTGGACAAGTTTGTATTGTCCATCATAAATGCATGGACAACTCTAGATTATCCATACTATATTAATTGACGAATGTATCATTCTTAGTTTAAAAACCTTGTCCATAAATTTTTAATGGACAATTAAATATCGTTCGATAAAAACAAATGGACATTATTGACGTATCCATTAAATGTTTATGAACAAGTGTGATTTGTCCGATTATACGTAATACATTTAAATATATTACAAATAGATATTTACTTGGTAATTTACATAATATATTTGATGGAGTCTAATTAATAATGAAAGCAATTAAGGGCAGTTTTGTTATTCAGATTTTATAAGGGAAGGGATCAAATGAAAACATCACTTAACCTATAAACTATAAACTACTCTCGTCCGTTAGATCTGCTAAATGAACGGCCACGATCACGTGCCCTCTCTCTTATAATTTTTAAGTGTCTGGGGCAAAGTTGTCATTTTACCTATTTTTATCTTCCTTCCTCCCCAATCCAACAATGGCGTCCATTTATCCCTCCTCGTGGATCTCTCAAGCCCTTCCCTCTGGCTCGTCGACTCCGCCTCCGGAACCCCGATTCCGTCCCTCTCAATCCCCCACTCCTCCGCCGGCGACTCCTCCCGACCGTCGCCGCCGACAACAACCACCTGCACCGTCCAATCGCGAAACCCTATCTCGAAACTATCCGGAAGGGGCGAACTCATTTCCGACTCGCTCTCCCTCCCGAGTCAACTCGCCCTAATCGGACCCGCTGAAGACTTCCTCTTCGTCACCGCCCCCAAATTCCTTGCCCACGGCCTCCCCGACGGGGCCAGGCGGTCTTCGGCTTCGGGAGAGCCATATATCAATAGTAATTACTCTCATCCATCAGCTTCCCGTTCCTCCGAACCCTAGGGCTTCGATCAATCATGTGAGTGCGGAATTGCGGAATTGACCTAGTTGATGATGCTTGTTTTTCGTTTGTAGTTTGCTTTTTTAATTGAGTTTGTTTGATTCTCAATTTGATTTATGTGTGTGTGGATAGAAATCTGTGCACATAGCCTTGTCCGGTGCACTACGATCGATTCTTGAAGGCCAGCGGGATTCAATTGTTTGAGTATTGAGGCAAATTTTGAGTTTAGTACTAGACAAGGAATATAGAGTTGATAATGCCTAGGCTTTCCCATTGCCCTATGTACTTACCAGCTCCTTATTTACAACATTTTAGTGCCACCAGTCAATTTCTACTATGATTGTTTCATTCTTTATTGGTTCCTATCTTATTTACACGTGCTAAATATTATTAAAAAAAAATCATTACTGTGCACTATCTCCTAAGATATTACCATTTGTTGATCTGTGCTACAATTTAAACATCTTTGTTGTAACTTCATTAGGTGGAAGGGAGGGCACACATGTCTAGAGATATCAATAGTAGCTTAGAGTTTGTGAAGCAGAAAAGGCTTCAAAAATTGAAATCTAGAACTAGTTCAGAGGGTTCAGGTGTCATCAACATGATGACCACGAGTGGTGGTGAGGCTTTGAGAGGTTCAGCATCATGTGGGTTCAGATCACAAAATGATGAAAATGTATTTTGTCGATCCAATGAGCAAGAATACAATATAACAAGCTAGTCTTTTTTGGCAATCAATTGCAATTAGGGTGCAATTTCAACATTATGGTATATGCTTTTCGTGAGTTAAGCTCACTTTGCTTCAGTTTTTTGAGTTTTGAAGGATGAAAAGCACTAGTTTTCCTACTAGGGGAGTTTGGAATCTTAGTCTGCATTGTGGTTTGTTAATGTATACTTAATTATGATAAAAATGTATGTACGTAGTTGTGATCCTCATTTGTCTTTACATACTAATGGAGTTTTGAGGACTGATTTTTTTCGTATGGTTTTGTTCGATCTTAAGTCATACGATCGACATAGTGGCGAACTTTTGTACATTCATGTTCAATCTATATAACCATGTTTAAACAACTGGAAAAAAGGATAATTTTTGGCGATTGCTAACTGTTCTTTACACGATACATCCGAACTTTAATTGATCAATTTTTCTATGTGCGAAAAATATAGCACACAAGAACCAATGGTTGGACTAGTGGCCGAGCGACATACTGCTGGATGGAAACAATTTATGGATCTTGAAATGTGAACACCGGTATGAAATATATTAACACTTGCATGAAACATGTGAACATAGGCGTGAAATATGTGAACATGTAAATATATGAAATATATGAACATATTGATATAAGAAATATATGGAAAGAAACATGGAATATGTGAACAAAGGCATATAATATCTGAACGAGATTAATCTACAATCTTTAGTAAGATGTGACCTACGACATAATATATGTGAACAACCTCATCAAATATGTGAACACCCAAAGAAAATATGTGAACATGAAACCGGATATAATAAATTGTTTCTTCTTTCATGTACCATCTTTACAAATACGTGAATCACGACATAAAATATGTGAACAATCTCATCGAATATGTGAACACCCAAAGGAAAAAAAAAACGTGATATAAAAACGGACATAATGAATTGTTTCACCCATTGAAACTTATTTATACTTCTATATGTGTCATATAATGCATGAACTTGAATGTATTAGAAATTTAGCAATCAACTTTTTTCTCTATCTCTACTTGCTATCTCCATCGAATTATCTTACAAATGCAGCCCCAAATTGTCATGTTATAATTATATATATATAATTTTATATATATATATAGATAGATCATGCTTTGTAATTGTGCAAATTCAAAAGCTTTACATATGTGTGTAAGAATTTGAGAGCATTAATATGGACATACATAAAAAATACGTGAACATAAGTACTTCATATGTGAACGTACATCTACAATACGTGAACATGATACTCAAATACATGAATACAACTACTTCATATGTGAATGCACATCTAAAATACGTGAACATGATACTCAAATATGTGAACACACATCTAAAATACGTGAACATGATACTCAAATACGTATTAATGAACATTATACTCAAATATGTGAACGCGCATCTAAAATACGTGAACATGATACTCAAATACGTGAACATTATACTCAAATATGTGAACGCACATCTAAAATATGTGAACATGATACTCAAATACGTGAACACTATACTGAAATAAGTGAACGCACATCTAAAATACGTGAACATGATACTCAAATACGTGAACATTATACTGAAATATGTGAACGCACATCTAAAATACGTGAACATGATATTCAAATACTTGAACATTATAATCAAATATATGAACGTACATATAATTAGGTGTAATTTAAGAGAAGCTTAAATAGCTAGGAAGGCGCACACAAAGTGTAGTACCACAATTGTGAATTTGTGAGGGCCCCACTAAAGTAATACAAGTACTCCGGGACACAATCTGATGAGTAGGTGTAATGAATAGGAAACTTAATTAACCAACTCGAGTGAGAAAGAGAGAGATTCTCAACTCTGCCAAACCTCACACAACTAATAAAATTAGCCCCAAATTAATCAGTGAAATCACCACTCCATGTTATATGCACCTTATTCTATATCTAAGACTAAAAGGAATATTGAAGTGTTAAGGCAAAGATGGGCATTCAAGAAATGCACTGTAGTTCATATGTGACAACAAGAACCTTGCTTCATAATCAAAAACAATAAACAAAAATAATGATTAAGGCTTTGAGATTGCATTTTTCTCAGGCTTTTGAGAGATCTGGACTACAGTTTTTTTGCAAGGTGCATTGCTTTCTACACGTATTGTCACTTAATCTTTAGTGTGTGACTGAAACCACTGTTTTATAAAGACATTAAAACATTTCAGGCTAGGGGAATTGAAAGGAAGAAAAGAAAAGTAGAAAACAATGCCCATCTAAGCTATATATCTAAGCTTGTACTTGCTAATGAATTATGTGCACATATATCAGTGAACAAAAATGGAAAAGGGGTAAAAATCAAGAATGCCATGGCATCAGTTCAAAGCTGCATTATCATCCATTTCAGGAGGCTAATATAAAAATATAATAGCAATTTCACAAGCATGAGTCGCTTATCTCCTACTTATACTTTACTTTCTAAGATTAACAAGGTGACACTCTTTTACCCGTGTATGCACTAAGTCTGATCTTAATTGGAACTTCTTTCAAAAATATGGTGAATTTGCATAGGCAGAGAGGCAGTACATCCTTGTTGGATAGTAAATTTTCCAAGATCTGTAGAAAAAACCTCTAGTGCAGCAAAATTTAGACATTTGGACAATTTAATGGCCAAGATGTTTTTCAAGCTTTAGACAGTCATTTCCAGTTATCAATCATAGTCTATGACATGCTAGAAATCAAAGCAGCTTATACATTAGTTTAACATCAACTGAGCATTTGAGCAACTGATTATAAGAGTTTAATCTAAACTTTCCAACATCCTTCACTGAGAAGTATTCTAAAGACAGTTTTACATACATATTGTTCATAATTAGAGTAACAAATTTATTTCATTTAAGCACTGTTCATCAGTGATTCGGCAACCAAAATAGAAAGGAAATATCAAGCACCAATTGAATCAATTACAGACCGGTAAATGCTAGAAAATCGGGCTTCTCAGCATCAATCAACCTCCGAACAAAACGCGTAGTGTCCAGATCAGAGCAATCCTTGAACTGAGACCTCGAAACGTCTCTACAGCTGGTCGTGATTCCATTGCCAAAGTGCATATCGGCCACCTGAGTAGAAGAGAACAGAAAGCGCTCAACAGCCTGATGATTTGATCTTCAATTTAGCTCCAACAACTTTGCCTGATCTGCAAACAACACCGTCTTCGCGATGCATCCAGACTCCGTCGGAGCTCCGGTTTGCGGCCGCCAAAAATCCCCCTCCACGACGCCGTCGCCCCTCCCGGACATCCGAGGCACTCTCGCCTGCTTCAAGTGCAATTCCCCCTCTCACGCCCAACGGCGTAGCCCTAAACACCTCCAAATCGCCCTACCTGCCTGAACCCTAGCTCCAAGCTCTTCGATCTCTGCAAATCGCAACAGTTCTAGGGTGGCGGCGGCACAGAATCGGTCGATCGAAAACCCCATCTCTCATCCTCCCAACGCTGAATCCCAATCCCAATCGAAGAATCCGACCCGATTCAACCTCGGCCTCCTCACTAATTGCTCCGGCTATCACCCCCTCTACGACGACTTGTGGCCTTACCTCGCCAACCATGGCCTCAACCAGAAGACTTACATGCTCGAACTCATCTTCCCCTGCGGGATCCTCGAGCCCCTGCCTCCACTAGGGAAAAATCGTTGTGCTTGAAACCACCGCCTCCCGTTTCCCAATTGTTTGAACCTTCAAAGGACAATTATGCCATAAAGTTTCTTATAATTACACAAATGCCACCGCGTTTTTTAAACCCCAATTCTATCATTTATCTTGTCATTTCAATCTCAACCGTAGATTCTTTGAAGATATATATTTATAGTTTTTATCTTAAGGGGTGTTTTCATGAGAACCACCCTCATTTTATAAACCACTCATCCTATTTTTTATAATAGATATTTATACTAATTTTCTTTTCATTTGTATTTAATAGATTACAAATACATATTTACCTGATAGTTTCTATATTGATTTTCTAAAGATAAAAACAAATCTTAAATGTGGATTAACATATCAAAAGACAATTTATCTAGATTAATTAACCGTGGATGTGTGACACTCCAATTATGTGCATGATGTTCCATTAAAAAGATTATAAAATCTTTTAAAAAATATATATTGAGATCAAAGTTAATATCTGATTTTAAATAGTTGACTTTTATACTAATTTTCTATCCGATTATACGTAAGAAATTTAAATATATTACAATTAGATATTTACTTGGTAATTTACATAATATATTCTGTGGAGTCCAACTAATAATGGTATAAATTGCAATTAGGTTATGAGAACATTATATCTATATGTTTGCACGTTTGCAAGATTTGTTTTTTTGGGTAATCATGTCATTCATAACTTATTTTCATATTATCGAGTACAATTTGCATTTTGCATTTGTATATAATCAATTATTTTATTTTGAAAGGGTTTTGTGTATGATTGATTAAATAATACGAAACTTTAATATTAAAGTTTAGGCCCCGGTTTTGTGTACATTTACTACTTCGTATACATATTTATATTTCTTATTTGGATTTATCAAGTTAATATTGTTACATTAAAATTATTTATAAATGAAATTAACATTATTAACACGCGAATATTTAATTACACAAAATATTTTAAAATTTCTTAATATTAAATATGCACTTTATCATAAAAGTATAAAATATAGAATGTGTATGGAGATGATTTTACAATTGAAAATTAAAATTTTTATGAAAAGTTATCAATATATCCAGAACGAAACTATTTATTTTTTAATAAAAAATATTTATACTAATTTTTTTGTCATCAATATCTATTACTATATACTAAAGCGGAAGCAAATTCTGCCACTATATTGCGCCACATCACCCCCTTATTTAAAAGTTTATCTTACTAAATCTTGATTTTATCATAATCTTATACATACTTAATTAAGATATTAGTTTTATCTTAGAATTTGAGTTGTTTATTTAATAATTCTATCCATATTTAAAATCTCTATCTTATCATTATACACATTTAATTAATACATATATCTATCATAAACTTTATTTAGAAAAAAATTTCTTTCGTCATAATGTATAAATCATAATCATAATATTTTACCCATTTAATTAAATATCATATTAACTATAAGTTATTTTTTATTATTTTATCATGGTAATTTTTTAAATCATCAATGTTAGCAAATTCTACCACTATATATGAGAAAATATTCATTATATTAAAATAATATATTAAATACATATTTTTACTATCATATCATATTAAAATAACATTAAAAAATTAGATTCTATATGTAATATGTGTTTACCATATATATCGCTAAAATTACATATTGATTACGCTTTAGAAAAGGTAGATTTCTTAATTAAGATAATGATTCATTAACGTTTTTATTAAAGATTTCAATATTTATTTTTTTTTTTCAAAAAACAATAACATATATACGAGATAATTTGGTTTTGTAATTAACTTATTAAATATCATCTATATCTTTAATACTATAATGTATAATCTGAGTTTTTATTTAAACTTATTGATTTTTATTATACGTTAATTTACACAATTTAATTTAAATGCCAAGATTTGTATCGGTTTTTAATAAAATGTGATAATGCATCTTTTCTTATGTCATTCTTCCTTAATTATTTACATATATGTTTATGTATGTACAAAAAGTAATATATAAATAAAATTTATATATATATTATGATATACAAGAATTATGTCATTTTATCAACCGAAGAATAAACATCATTTTAAAATAAAGTATGAATATGACAATATTTGTAATTGTTACAGTAAATTCATACATAAACTAATAAATAAATACACAACATTCCCGTACAAGGTACGGGTCATCTGCTAGTATACTTCTAAACCTGAAATAGTTAAGGGCAGTTTCATCAATAAGTATTTTTGAACAACTTATCATGTTTTTAATTAAGTGATTTATTATGAAGATATTCTATCTATTTATATATATATAACATACTACAAATACGGATTCAACTAGATCACTTATATTTTATACTAATTTTCTAAATAAATATATTAAACTTACCACATATAAGCGTATGAAAAATTGATGTATAGCCAAAATAAGTAACATATATGATAATTGTATCTATTTATAGTTTTTAAATTAAATAGTATTTTTAATTTTCAAGACATAGGAGTTTAAGATCTCAATCATAGGAATTTTCAATACGACTCCCAATTTGTCTTTTTTGTGCAGATAACTTTCTTTTTTGTGGTTGTACCTGCTCTTGATCGTTGTGGCATGCACCGCATAGTTGGAGTATCATTACGTCTAGGCCAGACATGCAGTATCTAGAGTCTACCAAGAGTGGAAGGTCCGCTCACACGTTTGAGGGTCGGACAAAATGAAGAGGCCGACTTTTGTGCGATCTGCTGCGATGTTATGCTCAATGACCAGTACGTAAAAACAATGAAGGAGGATTATCTTTCATTTATTCACAACAACAAGGATTTCCTCGAAGAGGTAAGAGAGTGTTAAGAGGATGATAAATCCTTATCCTTGCACATGCTCTAAGCCACTTGATCCATATTTATTGAGGTCACTTTATTCAAATTTGGCAAGCTTTGATAAAAATATAAAAGTAAATGATCAATAAATGTTAATCTCCATTTACTAATTCGCAAAAATAAACACACAAAACCCACAGCAATATACTAAAACACGTAAGCGGAGGTGCGTTATAATCTTCGTTACTCATCGTTATTACATAGTCATTGCTCATTATATATTTAAAGAGGAGGTACATTCACGCTTGCAAAAACCAGAAAAAACACAGAAGATCATCGAGAAGAGGTGGGCTCACGCCATAAACTTCATTCCACAAAACACACAAAAGACATCTGCCGATCTGCAACAATGGGTAGCACGAGGCCACTTATTTTAACCCAAGGTTTGTGCTGCTCTTGATCGTTTATCTTGTTAGAATATCACTTTGTCAGTCCAATTATTCAGTATATATCAGCCAGTTTTGTCTCAACAGATTCCTTCATTTTCCAATGGCTCAATCTGTTTTTTTTTGTGTAGAAAACCTTTCTTTTTTGTGGTCGTACTTGGCGTATCATTACGTCTAGGCCAGACATGCAGCATCTAGAGTCTACCAAGAGAGGAAGGTCCGAACCACACATTTGAGGGTCGGACAAAATAAAGAGGCCGACATTTGTGCGATCTGCTGCGATGTTATGCTCAACGATCCACACAATAAAACAATGAAAGGAGATCCTCTTTCATTTATTCACAACAACAAGGATTTCCTCTAAGAGGTGAGAGAGTGTTAAGAGGATGATAAATCCTTACCATTGCACATGTTCTAAGCAGCCTGAACCATATTTATTGAGGTTACTTTATTCAATTTAGGCAAGCTTTGATAAAAATATAAAAGTAAATAATCAATAAATGTTAATCTCCATTTACTAATTCGCAAATCTAAACACACAAAACCCACACCAGTGTACTAAAACACGTAAGCGGAGGAACTTCACTCTTCATTACTCATTATATAGTTAAAGAGGAGGTGCATTCACAATTTATTTAATTATTCAGTATATATCATGTATGAGATTTGTCGACCTGCGACAATGGGTAGCATGAGGCCACTTATTTTCACCCAAGGTTATTACTGCTCCTGATTGTTGATCCTGTTAGAATATCAATTTGTTATTCCTATTATCCATTATATATCAGCCAGTTTTGTCTCAACAAATTCCTTCATTTTTCAATGGCTCAATCTGTCTTTTTTGTGTAGAAAATCTTTCTTTTTTTGTGGTCGTGCCTGTTCCTGATCGTTGCGGCATGAGCCGTATACTTGGCGTATCATTACGTCCAGGCTAGGTATGCAGTTTCTGGAGTCTACCAAGAGAGGAAGGTCCACCCCCCACATTTGAGAGTCGGACAAAATGAAGAAGCCGACATTTGTGCGATTTGCTGCGGTGTTATGCTACGACCAAAACGTAAAAACAATGAAAGAGAATCCTCTTTGAAAGAGGATCCGCTTTCATTGATCGAATTTTATAATCCAACTGTTTCTTATAAACATCAAAATGAATGAAACGGTTGCTTAATTTGCACAAAGTTGACAGAATGTGTGTATCAATAGGCCATTGATCCCTAGAATAATTACCTGAGCCGCAGTTAATCCCTTGATTTGAACCACATTGTTTTTCTAGAGGGTTTGGTTGGTGAGTTGTACATGAATGTGTTTTAGTCCTTCGATTTCGTTAATAGGCCATTGTAGCAATTGCCTCCCATTTGGGTCCAACCGTATGTTTCTTGGGATTGCCTGATATTTCGTTATTACTTTATTACAGATCCTATGTTTATTAGCAAAAAAGAAGTACGGAACACTACATTGATGAAATATTGATGATAGATAATATATAGTATCTGAATACCAACCCATCGTTTCTTCACATCCTTTGATACGGAGTCGGATATTCATTCACCCAACCCCACAAAATCCTACGATTCGTCTTACTATCAATGAATGTCTTGGATGCATAAAAGTTTCCATAGTCATACACTAATCATTTTTTTAGTCATGATGTATAAATCTTGATCTATCATACACTAATCATTTTACCCATTGGCGCATCAGCTCACTAGCTGAGTACTCATGGCAATATCATGAGGTGTCGCGTTCGAGACTCCAGGGCAACAGTTTCCCCTATTTTCTTTAAAGCTGGTTAGTAACCAATCCCTTGTGGATGCTCTAGGCAAACACAAATAGTACTTATGACGACCCTAATCACTTTCCTTATTAATATTAATAATAGTAATTGCATACTCCCTCCATCCCATTATTTCGTTCCCATTTCACATTTTGCACAAGAATTAAGGAGAAAGGTAAAAAGTGGATAGTATAATGATTGGATGGTAAAAAGGAGGAGAGGGGGATAAAATGTAGGTAATTTGAAGGATTTAGTAGGGGTAATATAGTAAAAGGAGAGAAAAAAGGGATAAAAAGTAGGTAATTTGAAGGATGTAGTGGGGGTAATGTAGTAATTTTGGCAATCTAAAAATGGAAAGAAATAGAAATGGGAAGGAAATTTTGGGACACTTTTTATGGAAAGTGGGAAGGAAATAATGGGACGGAGGGAGTATTAAATATAAATTATTTTTTCGTAATTTTATAATGGTATTTTATCCATTTAATTATAACTTACATATTGATTAGCTTTAGATAAAAAAGATAGATTCTTAATTAAGATAATGACGTTAATATTTTGTCAAATATTTGTATATTTCTTATTTAATTATTTTTAGAAAATAATAACATATATGCGAGAAAATTTGGTTTTCTATTTTATCTTATTAAATATTATCTATGTATTTACTATAATAATAAATTAATTTGATTTTTTATTTAAAATTATAGATTTTATATAATAAGTTAGTTTATGCAATTTAATTTAAATGTCAAAATATTTTTATCAAATTTTAATAAAATTTGATAATGCATCTTATGTAGAGGTGTCAAACAGGTCTGGTCGGGTTGATTCATGTTCGGTCTTTTCGGGTTCGGGTCAATCGGGTTACAGGTCAAGTCGGGTCGGGTCTTGACAGGTTATCGTGCGAGTTTGGGTCGACCTAACAGGTCAAGAACTTGAATTTTTATGATTATTAAAATTAGAAAATATTATAATTAGTAACAAAATATTATTTTTAATAGATTTTTATAATAGTATTATATTTATAATATGTTTCATTATAAAATATATTATAATATTTACAATATAATAGATTTATTCTGCATATATATAATATATCAGGTCGGTCTCGGGTTTTAACCCAATCGGGTTCGGGTTCGATTTTTTCTTTGCTCGCTACTATTCGGGTCGGGTTTCAACCCAAAAAATTTCGGTCGGTTCGGGTCGATTTTTCGGGTCAGGTCAGGTTTTGACAGCTCTAATCTTATGTATGTCGTTCTTCCTCTATTATCCGAAAATTCTGTCTCCATATTGTGTCACATCATCACATATTAAAAATTCTTCTTACACTTTAGTTTTATATTATATAATCTTAATCTTACACTTATTTAATTAAAATATTAGTTATATCTTAGATTTTGAGTTATTATCATATATAAATCTCAATCTTATCTCAATTTGATAATGCATTCGTATCTTATACAATTCTTCATCAATCATATGAATATATGTTTACTTATGTACAAAAAGTTAATATATAAATAAAATATATATTATAATATAAATATTTGATGTTATTTAATAATTATGTTATTTTATAATCCTAATAAAGATACATGATAATATTATAATAAATTCATAGATAAAATAATAAATAAATAAATGATAAAAATCCCACAATAATCCTATTTTCAGTTATCAATTCCAAAAATATACCCCTATCTAATACTAATTCCAAAACTATATCTTTTTATTGGATATACCAAAACACCCCTATTAAAGAAGTAATAATACCCATTAATTTCTCGCCTCATTCAAAATACGTATTCAGCCTTGAGCCGTCTCCGCCGTTTGTCCCTGGTGTGCATGCTGATCCAAGTCGCACCGATTGTCACCGGTAAGCTGAAGCCCCTTCTTCTTCCTTTCCTATCTTTTTATTGCGATTGGGCACCCGTTGGTCGGGGTAGTGGGTGGTGTAGAGTCGAAGTCGGGATCGGGGTCGGTTTGGGCGTCGTTGGGTTGGGCTTCGGGGCAGGCCTGCGCAAACCCGAACTGGAGACGAAGGGGTGGTGGCCGGAGCAAGGGTCGGGCTGGGCTAGAGGGAAGGGTCCCGTTGTTGGCGAAGTGGTTGTGCCGAGGGAGGAGCGCCGATATTGTGAACGTAATTGATTACATGAAAGCTACATAAAAACCCAGTTTTGAAACAAGCGTACAAATTGATTACATGAATCAACACTAGGGCTACATAAAAAACAAAATTTTGAACGGCCAAGTGTGAACGTAAATTAGGGGATCATGAAATTTTCTGAACGTAAATTAGTGATTTTAACGTAACAAGATCCTAGTGTGAACGTTAACTTGTTTTTATGTAGTTTGAAACAAGATTAGCGTAAAAACTTGATTAGCGTACGAAAGTTTAGAAACAAGTATTGTGAACGTAAAAACTTGTACTTCGAACTTAGATTTAGGGTTACATAAAAACAAGATTTGCCTATAATAAATTAAGTTTATGTAGGGGATCATGAAATTTATGTAGTATTTTTCTCTATTTTTTATGTAGCTTGATTAGGGTTACATTAAAATTAGTTTTAAGATTTTCATACATTTAATGTAACAATTTAACATAAATTAATGTAATACTTAAATAAACTAGACTAAATCATCAATATATATATACTATAAAAGCCGACCGTTTTCGAGCCACCACGTTGATTCTGGCCCCACTTGATTCTAATTTTTTTTCAAATCAAATAGATAATAACAACTTTATATCTTTTATTTTCCTTAATTATCTTATCCTCAATTTTATCTTTAAAGTCATTATATTCTATCTATCTTGAATTTTACTTTCCTTAATAATTTTTAATTTTTAACGTTTAATAATATATTGCACATACGTTGATATCTTTGGTGAGATGAGAATGGAGGATTTTCTGAAAATTTGGGACCACGTTCATATTCACGTTGATTCAATTGGTAATATACATATATTACCTACGTTAATATTAGATTCTATATACCAAACATTAATTTTATCCATAAAATTGGATAGTCTTTTTTTCCAATCATTTTTAACTTTTTTATAAAATAATTCCACAATTTTCTCAAATGATATAAACGCCTCTCATTTTTCTAATAAAAACATACAAGTGATCGTTTTCAAACCAACACATTAATTTTGATCATACCTCATATCTAAAAATAAAATAAAAAGGATCTATTCTATAACTATATACTAAAGCTGAGACCTTTCTAGCCTCCACGTTAATTAATTTTGGCCTCATCTCATATTAAATTAATTATGAATCAATTATATTTTAATAATTATATATCCTTATTTATTTTACACTTAAACATTTCTTATATGTACTTATGTAATTACCATAGATTAATATTTTAAAGTAATATCTACATCCATAATATATCAAAATAATATATTATATTTATAAACTATCTAAACATTATCTATCTATACAATCTATCAATATCGTACTTTAATAATATATTTAGATTTAGCCTAGAAGAATATTTATTTTTATATCATATCCAAACAATATCTATCTATACAATCTATGAGTATCATACTAATTAAGAAAATATTTAGATTTACCTTAAAAGAAACTATATATATTAACACATTAATGGATTTATCTACATGAAATATATAACTTTTTCTATTTATCTATAATAAAATGTTATTTTGGATTACATGATAAAGTTAAATATTTAGAAAATATGATCCGCTATGACATTATTATTATATTTATTTGTATAAAGTTTGATTAGAAAATATGATTTTGTACTTTAATTATGGCCCCGCTTGATTTAATTTTTTTTTCAACTCAAATAGATAATAATATATCTTTTATTTTCCTTAATTATCTAATCCTCAATTATATCTTTAAAGTCATTCTATCTTGAATTTTACTTTCCTTAAATAGGCCACCACAATAATTTTGAATTTTGAACGTTTACAAATATTTATTCTATTATTTATTCCTACAGAATCAATAGGCCATAAATGACCATTTTTAAGCCACCACGTTAATTTTGACCCCGCTTGATTTTATTTTATTTTTCAACTCAAATAGATAATAGCAACTTTATATCTTTGATTTGCCTTAATTAGTTAATGCTCAGTTTTATCTTTAAAGTCATTCCATCTATCTTTAAATTTATTTTTCTTAAAAAAGTTTATGTTCAATTTTCTTCTATAAAAGATAATTTAACAATTTTATCTTTAAAACCACTCATGCATGTTTAATCTTTGATTAGTACTAGCAATTGTTATTTTATCTTTAGAATATGAAGATAGAGCCACTAATTAGTATTAGCAATTGTTTAATATTTGATTTCAACTAATCTCTTTAAAAACATACTCCTTTAATTTATTTTATCTTCAATTGTTATTTTCCTAAATTAATCAATTTTTATTTTCAATTTTTCTTTAAGTTAGTTTATTCTCACCCCACCTTGTATTTTTTATAAATTGTTTTTAACAATTTTTGTCAATTTCCAAATACTTTCTATACCAATTTTTTTAGATTTAGAATATTATGATCTTTGAAATATACTATATTTTAATAAGACTTTTTTGGTCTATACAAACATATAGAGGCAAAATATTATTCTATTTTCAATCGATCATTTAACTTTATTTTTTGAATATACTTTATTGTTTCCTAATTTTTTCAATCAATCATTTAAAATTAAAAATTCTAATATTTGATGAAAGTATGAAACCCAATTATGTTAAAACGTATATTATATATTTCACATTATTATTCTATTTATTATATATCAAAAACTAAATTTAAAAATAAAAGTCGTGCATGGCACGACGGGTACAACTAGTCTACATAAATCTTATCTACATACATTTAATGTAACAATTTAACATACATATATTATTCTACATAAAATTTACTGTTACAAGATCCTAACAAATATTATGTAACAGAATCTTAATAACTTTATTTTACATAAAATCTAATCTACATAAAATTAATGTAACACATACACAAAATTACTCTACATAAATTAATGTAATACTTAAATAAACTAGACTAAATCTACATAAATCTTATCTACATACATTTAATGTAACAGTTTAACATACATAGATTATTCTACATAAAATTTACTGTAACAAGATCCTAACAAATATTATGTAACAGAATCTTAACAACTTTAATTTATATAAAATCTAATCTACATAAATTTAATATAACACATACACAAAATTACTCTACATAAATTAATGTAATACTTAAATAAACTAGACTAAATCTACATAAATCTTATCTACATACATTTAATGTAACAATTTAACATACATAGATTATTCTACATAAAATTTACTGTAACAAGATCCTAACAAATATTATGTAACAGAATCTTAACAACTTTAATTTACATAAAATCTAATCTACATAAAATTAATGTAACTCATACACAAAATTAATCTACATAAATTAATGTAATACTTAAATAAACTAGACTAAATCTACATAAATCTTATCTACATACATTTAACGTAACAATTTAACCTACATAAACTATTCTACATAAAATTTAATGTAACAAGATCCTAGCAAATATTATGCAACAGAATCTTAACAACTTTCATTTACACAAAATCTAATCTACATAAAATTTAATGTAACAAACCCTAGAAAAATTATTGTAACATACCAAAGTTGCGAATTACATGCTTACGCAATTCGACCTAGGAGGTGGAGGGGTGGCCGGCGGGGGGCTGGTGCGACCGGCGGGAGGGTGGTGGCGGGCGGGAGGGTGGTGGCCGGCGTAGATGCGTAGATCTGGGCAAGGCTATGGCGGCGGTAAGGATGCAACGGTAGGGCGGTGGTAGGGCGGGAGGATGGTGGCCGGCAGATGGAAGGTGGCCGACGGGAGGAAAATTGCAGGACTGAGAGTTACGTAAAAACTGTAGAAGGGAGGTTTCTAAATTTACGTAAATTGGTTTTGGAGAGCAATTTTGTCCAATTTTATGTAATAGGTTATTTTTGTCCAATTTATTATCTAGGGGTATATTATTGGAATTTACTAATAAAAATAGGCTATTGACGTCTTTAACCCTAAATAAATAACACCTCGTAAAAGATGCGGGTCATCTTTACGTGGAGGAGAATGACAGCAAAGAAGATTACAAATACATATTTACTTGGTAGTTTCTATATTGATACTCTAAAGATAATATCAAATCTTAAATGTGTATAAATATATCAAAAGACAATTTATCTAGATTAATTAACCCTGAATGTGTGACATAGTCCGTGGATGTGTGACACTCCAATTATGTGCGTGATGTTCCATTGAAAAGAACATAAAATCTTAAAAGAAAATTTATGGAGATCAAAGTTAATATCTGATGTTCCACGGCGATATTCCTACAATCCACTCAACTTATAACACTTTTTTTATTTCCAGTCTAACACCACCAACTCAATTCACATATTGGTATATGTACACAAAACCATCCTTGTTTCATGCGTTTACTCAAAATCTATCAAGTTCTAATCTTGGGTCTGGTCTGGAAAACTCTGTTATACCAGATTGAATGCAGGATCATATGAAAGAGATCATATTTCAAAGGCCTAGCATGCCATAGAAAATGCCTCTGGACCTTCCTCACTGCAAGTTGCATCTCCAAATACCTTTCTTCCGGAATTGACACAAGAATCTCCCTCAGCCTTGGCACATCCTTCTCAGCCACCACAACCGAAAATGCCTCCCAATTCAACACCTCGAAAAAGGGTGGAACAAAGTTATCCGATATAATAACAGGGACGCACTCGTAGTACACGGCTTCCACAATCCTAGGGCTATTCACCTCAAACCCCTTTGGACAAAGGCAATACTTGCTACTCTTCATGTGCTTGATGTAACTCATCTTCTTGGACACCGTTTGGGGCAACCGACCATATATTTTCATGTCTGGGTAGCGGTTATTCCAGCGTTTGAGGAGGATGGGACGCAGGTAGCCGTGGTTGTTACCTGAGTAGAAAGCAAGGATACTCCTTTTGGAAGGTAGGTTTCCGCCTATGTCTCGGAGCGGGCTTCTTGCAAACCGAATGAAGGTCTCCGGGAGAGAGACGTCTCGTCCTATCTTGAAACCGATGGTTATGTCTGCGTTGCAGAGCACTTTGATGCAGTTGTCCATGTGGTGCCGTGTCTCATATAAGGCCTAGAAGAATACCATGAAATTATTATCCACAAGAAGTTGTCCATCAGAAGTAACTGCCATAAAAAGGAAAATGTACTATCCCCATTCGCAACACTTGACTTTCTTGGTTTGTACTCACTCCTTAGGACGATATGAAAAGTAAACTATACTTCAAGTTAATCTTTCTACTTTCTTCAAATCTACTACTTTTGGTTGAGGGCACTGCCCATGAGAGTCGAACCGGTGACCTCTGGGTACTACCCTTGGAGGCTTAACCGTTTTGACTAAATGCCCGAAGGCTCTTCAAATCTACTACTTAGTATTTCAACTTCTTCAATGAATAATGCTACTAATAATAACATGGGCAAATAAGGAAAGTGGATGATAATTGAAACACCATTAAGTTGTATATAAAGGCATGTATGGAGAAACAGAGGAAGTATCAAACCAAAAAACTAGGACTTGAAGGGGAAAGGATTCTAGCATGTACCCAGTCATGGCATGCAACAAGGAAATGATCCATTCCACCAGTTCTGTTCCAGAAGGGATATTTTGCAGCAATTTTTTGAGAGTATTCCTTCACAAACTCCCGCAAGTTTGAGCGGTTGTGAGAGTTAGGTACATACAAAGTGTGCTCCAACATCCTTGAACTGAAAGGCATGTAAAACAGGTGGGCTTTGTTGGGATCATGTGCTACAAAATGCCTGTTCTCTTCCAACAGCTTCATGAACCACCCCTCGGAAGCATAAAGTCCTTTCAGTATCGGGGTATGAAATATTGGCTTTGTTCCATCTTTGTAAATGTAGACTTTCAATGTACGCTCCATCAATTCATAGCTCCTGCAATTCCACGGCAAAGAAAGTTCAAAATTTCCAAGGGTGTAATACTGCATAAAAGCAAGCAAAATCTGATATACCGACTGCTAACAAGACCAAGCTCATTAATGCAACTACAAATGTGCAAGGCTATACTTGGCTACAGATTAGATGTGCCTTTTTCTTATAACAACTCACTATGTTATATGTTGGCAATTCTTGCATTTTGATTAGGAAGGTTGCATTGAAAAGGTAAAAATCTCAACTAGACCAAACATAGATTATGTCAGGTCCTTCAATCTTTCTATAATTAGTGACGGACTTACCGCATGAACATAGATATATTCCTGAAAATAGGGGCATCGAGTTCACTCTTTTGGGGAATATGAGCACTCATGATCTTCTCCTTTGCACCAAGAATCTCCATGTCCTGTGGCGAGGTTGCCCATCGAGGCTTCTATTTACATCACACGTATAATCCATCAGAAAAAGACGTACTAGCCGGCAGCTTATCAGAAATTACATTTCAAAATCATTGAAAGAAAGGCATTCATACCATTGAGCGCGGAGATTTAAAATGCCGTGCCAGTATTTGATTCATTCTATCTATAGTCACAACTGATTTTGGTGGTATTTCACTTTGCATCCTTTTCCTCGCACGGATTTCCCTCTCCATGGAAGCGTTGTCTTCAGAACCAACATCACTATGCAGAAACTCTCTTTCATTCTGAAATCTTACCACTTCTGTATCCCTCACCAAAGATCTGTTATTTTCACCAAGGAGGGAGCCTTTGTCGAACTTGGCATCACTCTGAGTTGTATTTTGAATGAGCAGATGTTCTCTATTCAATATAGATGCCTGTAATTCCAAATGAACCTCAGGGGTTCCATTTTTATAAGAGACAAGACGTCCACTCGAATCTGAATGATCAACTGACAGATTTCGATTGTTTGGCTCCAAAGTCTGCTGTAATGAACTCTGCCCATCCTCTTCCAATACCGAAGCCTTTTCCGGATTTGTGTCGCTGTCTGTTGTAGCACTGACAAGCATACCAGTTACACTGTCCTTTGAACAGTTTTGTCCATCAAAGGGGTTTTCACCATGATCTATGTCTTCTAAGGCTACAGTATCCTCTATCATTTTATCTACTCTGCTCCATTTCAGCTCAGGATTATGCTCATTAGTAGGGAAAAAACACAGAAGAGCACTTCCGTAAGGCAGTGCTAGAGACTGGAAAAACAGGTGAGTTAGAGCTATCAAGCATACGGCGAAAATGAATCGCTTCGCCCCAAGATGGCATAGCCTTCTAAACTGAACTAAGAACTCCATTATCCAGAAACACAATCACTCCTGCCACAAGACAGAACCCAAGTTGGAAATTCTAATATCTCTGGATTTACCTAATGTTCCATTAGGGTTTGATGAAGAATTGCCCAGAAAATTCCAACCACAGTCCAGAATGGGAAAGCAGATACATAGACCTAAATTCACACCTAGAGTCAGCAAGAATGGTGAAAAAACAAAGATCAACAGAAGCATCACATAGAAGAATGGTTAAGCAAGCACAATAAGCAACAGAGTTGCGATGAATTTAGAGCTCAGCTTACAGAGCAACTTACATGCAAACCAAAATGGGTAGTGAGTGACAAATTGAGATTTACCCAGAAGTTCAAAAGGGCTTCCGCTCCAGAAAGCTCAATCCAAGAGATGATGAGTTGAGCATTTGTGGAAATTTCATAATTGAGCCTGAAAACTGGGGTTCAAACTTCAACGAGAGTTCAATTAAATGCTTGTGCAGTATAACCTGTATCGCAGAAAAGGCCCACTATGAATTAACATCACTGTTTCTTTAAATATTTTGGATTTCTTCGTATTAGCATAAGTTTGAAATTAAATAACAAATATAGTTTATTAACCAATAAACTCGTAAAAACCTTGATCTGATGACTAAATGTTAAAGGAAGCTGTAAAACATATTTTTGCACTAAGATTTTGGGCTAGTAATTCACATTTTCTTTTGTTATTATGAGTTGCATATTTACTTCGCTTTTGAAGTACAGCTTGTTAACTTCAGTACAGTTGTCTTGTGATGTGGTTACATGAAAAATGCATTATATTGTAGTACTAATCCTTTGTTTAAGATAAAGAATTACAATTACAAATATATCATCAGGTTGAATCAGGTGTGAGGTGATCTCTATACCAAACACAACATCCTTGGCTCACCTTTGCCTGGGTTGTGATTGCAGAATTCAAAATGCAACAATAAGATTCACATCATTCAATCCAATAATATCGTAAAAATCGTAGTTTTTGCTGAAACCACAATTAGACCAAAGAAAGCACAAAGCTACACATTATTAAACATGTCCAATAATTCAATCGTGTCCTTTTGCTAGCAATCTAAATCAATCTACGGTTCAGGCTTGGTGTTGGTGGCGCCTGTGTACGCCTTGACGTCTTCCTCCCTGACATAGCGCTTCCAGAACCAATGCTTTCTGAACAACAGAATCACTTCCTCGATCGGGACCTGCTTCGTCTCCGGCAAGAGGAAGAAGATGAAGGTGCTCATCACAAAAATGAGCCCTCCAAACAACAAGAAGATCCCAAACTTGAGGTAGCACAATGCTGAAAGGAATGTCTGAGCAATGATAGCTGTGAAAATCATGTTAACACAGACCACAATACTCTGCCCAGCAGACCTCGTCTCTAAGGGGAAGAGCTCGCTCGGCACCAGCCACCCGAGTGGGCCCCATGACCGCCCGTAAGCCAGCACAAACAAGAAGATGCAGAGCACTAGAAAGTACCCAATCCCCTTTGGCAGATCCTTTCCGTCTCCGAAGTAGAATCGCAAGCATATGCCAACCGCTATCTGCACAAAACAAACACAAAAACATAAAGCGTTAGCAACTATAGTAGCCAAATGGCCTAGATACCAGTGATCAAAAGGCCTATTTGCCCGAGAATTGCAAATTATTTCTATTCGTACGATTTCTAAGAACATCTCGACGCCTGCTTCAAGGAAGAAGCTCCTTCTACCAAACTTGTCCACCAAACACATGGAGATAACCGATGCAAACAGAAGTGCTCCGTTGGTAATAGTCGATGACCACAGGGAAACGTTCGAGCTGAATCCCAACGTCTGAAAGAACACAGGCGCATAGAAAAGTATGGAGTTATTCCCAGTAAGCTGCTGGAATGCAGGGATGCAGATGGCTCCAATAACCAGCTGAGGCCGGTTCCTCCTCTTAAGCAGGTTCCTGAACGGGTTCTTGACAGAACGCGCCACCTCACTCGCATCAATAAGGTCAGCGAACTCAGCGTCCACATTCGGTGTACCTCTGATCCTCTCCAAAACCCTTCTCCCTTCCTCCAGCTTACCGCGCTCCACTAGACTATTCGGTGTCTCTGGCAAAATTAGGCCTCCACAGAACATCAATGCAGCAGGCAATGCAGCCAAACCGACGGAAAGCCTCCATCCCCACGGGTGAATCTTTGCAGTCCCATAGTTTATGAAGTTTGCTACCAAGATCCCTGCACAGGTTGTAAACTGGAACAGCTGATTAACCGCTCCACGGACTTTCGCGGGCGCCATTTCTGAGAGGTAGAGTGGGACGGCCTGGTTTCCGAAGCCGATGCCAAACCCGAGAAAGATCCTGCCAGTGATCAGCATCAAGACGTTTAAGGCAGCCGCGTTTACCAAACCGCCAATGAAGAAGCTTGTGGCTCCGACGAGAATGCTGATCCTCCTGCCATGGTTTCGGGTTACGTAGGAGGCGGCAAATGTGGAGACTAAGGCGGCGTAGTAGAGCGATGAGGTGAACAATGTGAGGATTTGGTCGTTGTATTTGCAGTAGTCGGTTTCGTGGAGATGGGCGTGTTTCCTCTCGTACACTTTTGGGAAGAACTTTATCAAGAAGTCGTCCATGGAAGTAACTCCGCCTGGATTTACAGTAGAGCAATTTAGGAACCAATTAGCAACAAAGTAAGAGCAGTTTTCTAAATAAGTCATCCATGTGAGTTTTGAATCCCAAGGCAGAAGAATTTATGAACCAATTTGCAAAAGCATTACTCGCCCAATTTGAGATTTGGGTTAGCTTAGTATCTAATATAATGTGCTCAAAGAGAAATTACTCAAAGCTTGCAATAACTACATATAAGGCCCTTTTAGGTAGTTTTATCTATGATCATCAGACCATATCATAGAAGATTAAATACACTTGTGAAAGGGGAAAAGGGATAAATTTTACAACTAGACCAATGTTTGTAAGGTTTGTTCAGTAGTGAATCAAGGGAAAAAGGAAGGGGAATCCCAATTTTCCATAGTGAAAAGAAATTACTTGATCTTTCAAAATTCAGGATTGAACTTTCTGACTTCTTAGTATGTACAGAGTACAGGTGGTGTTCTTATTCAAGAATCATGGTTGTTCTTATCCAGAACAAAAGTGACCTTTTCGGCAGGAGACCAAACAAAATTGAGACCACAAAGTTGCAGATAAGACAATAAAATTAGTGGGAAATCCTTGATTAATTGCAAAACCCAGATTAGATGAGATTAGAGAGGAAACACTAACCAGAAACACCGAGATCATAGCCAAAGAGTGAGCCTCCAAGACCAGCAATAATACAGGTGAAGACGAAGTAGCTTGTGATCTTGTACTCGTAGTAGGCTGCTCTTCCTGACGGCCCTCCATTCACCAATCCACCTCCTGCCATTCTAAATCCAAACCCTAATAATTCCCACTCAACCCAAGAAAACAAAAATCCTCTTTTATGAACTATGGATTCGGATGAGGGGACAAAGCTAGATGTTCTTCAAGTGATGGGCATTTAAAGAGTCTCTTGCTAATGATTTGACGAAAATGTAGGAGATTGGACTAATTATTATAGTCCAACTCTGACTCTCTTTTGGTTTTATGTCTTCGAGTTGCAGAGTTGGAGGTGTGGGGGAGAGTGGGCGTCTTTGATTCGTTTGTCACACTCTAAGCAAGACGACGACAGCTAATATATATATACTATACGCAACGCAAGCAATGAAGATAATTACGGTTGGGATTTGGGCTAAGATCTGTAATTTGGTTTTTATTTTTTGTAGATAATGATGCTCAACAAATCTATCTATACGAGAAAATTATTATTTTGATTTTTAGTCGTCCGATTTAGATAACTTTGACGCTTTGTTGGAGGAAACTACGGTTTTTGGTTGGCAGAAAGAAAATAACGTTGACTGATTATTAATACGGGGAAGGACTTATCCACTGGACCACTAGTAAGAATGTGACGTTATCCTGATTATTTTTCTTTTGTTTAATTGTTTTTTGGCAGAAGACATTATCACGTAGTTGACTAAGAGTCCGTTTGGCAAATCATTGCTGATGCTGATGCTGATCGATTGCTGATACTGACCGATTGCTGATGTTGATATAAACTGCTGATATTGTTGATGAAATTGAAAACTTATTTTTTGATTAAGCAAATGGGTGTTTAGTAAGACGGTTTGCTGATTTTATATGTATAAAACTTGTTCGACGAAATTACCCTTAAAACAAATTTTAAAAAAAGTGAAACAAAAAGTCTTTGAATTCCAAATTCCCCTTTACAACTACACTACTTCCTCATCTTTGCTCTACATCGATTACAAATGTAGCAGGTGAAATTAAAGAATCAAAGAACACGCTGGCTTTTGGCTTTTGGACAAATTAAAGGGAGCTAGCTTAATAACTTCTTTTTCGTTTTTTTTTTACACAGTAAGAAGAACAAAATCGTTTTCTTATACAATCAGTCGAACAAAATCCATATCAACAAAATCCAGAACAAAATCAAGCCAAATCCAGATCAATTGTCAACAAATTGATTTAATCCAATATTCCAGAGATCTCGATCGATTAGTCTTCTCGAATGCTCGCTACTTCTTCAAAAATCCCGCGGGGGAGTTCGATGCCCTGTGACCATAGCTTGCTCAGAACGTGGCTCGGAAACCACCGCAAGAACTCGCCGGCGGTGACCGGCCTCCTCAGCTTCTTCACGTGGCCGTTTCGGTGCACGATCCAGACCAGATCTAGAGCTCCGCAGGGGAGAACGCAGCCCCACAGGCCGGAAAAACGCCGGAATGGACGATAACGGCCGCTAGGGTTCTCGCCCGGTGCCAGATTTGGAAATGTGTGAGGGAGAAATCGGGAGAGATGGAGGAATGGTGAAATGGAAGAGGGGTATTGCTCGGGAAAATGGGGTATAATGGAGGTACGAAAGAAGCTGTAAGGGTAGGAAGAAGAAAGGGGTAGTGGGTGGAAATTGGGGGATAAGCATTGTTGATAATTCCTTGCTTATTTCGATAAGCATGGGTACCCATGCTTTTTTTTTTTGTTGCTTATAATCAAAAGTTTGCTTATAAACACTTAAATGAAAAAAATGTGTTTGGCAAAACTCAGTTGCTTATTTTGTGCTTATAAGCAAAAATGTGCTTATAAGTCTTTAAAAATAGAACAGCCAAACGGACTCTAAATACAACGCAGAAAATAATACAGCACTACAGTATAACCAGTAGTGGTGCAATACCGGTTGCAAAGCAGAAAATGCACAGCTTGGGAACAATTGAAACTCAGCTTCTGGTCACGGGTAGAGCCAGAAAATATTTAAAGGGGAGCGGAGATGTAAGGCCATTCCCAGCCATAATCAATCAACAAAAAAAAAAATTCACAGCCGTAATCACCCTGAACTTCAAAATTCTATTATTTTATTATTATTATTTCATTCACCTCAACTCTAATCTTTTCTTTATTTTCTCTTCTCAATCATGAGCTCCATGAACATATCTTTTTTATTTTTAACTTTTTAATACTACTCCCTCCGTTTCATAATAAGTGTCGTTTTAGCACTTAAAATTTGTTTCATAATATGTGTCGTTTTAGGTTTTTAAAGTGATTTAATAGGTGTGAATGATGATAATTTTTATTGGAATGTGTATTTGTTGACTAAAGTTGTTTATGCATTGGCCAAAAAAATGTAATGAATGGTAAGATTAAGAAAAAATTGTAAGTTTTAAAGTGAATGATTGCTTTTCTTAAAAACTGTGATAAGAGTTAAAACGACACTTATTGTGAAACGGAGGGAGTATTTATCTCTCCAACCACAATTACATATATATATATATATATATTATCCTCAATTTTTAATATATATCACAATTTATCGTATTAAATATATTTATTACTACTAGTTATAATAAATTACATATTTAATGAAATTATTATGAACTATAAAATTCTTGTTTAAAAGGAAATTGATTATTTTATTTTTTTGTTCTATGAGAATTTGTTATTCTAACTTACATAAATGTTAATTAAATGCAATTATAATTAAGGAAATATTAATAAAAATAAAAGAGACAAACCGATTTCATTTCTTGAATCGAGCATATAAAAAATGGATATACTTATAGTAGTATTTTGTACTTAAAACAAGTTGAAATTATAATTCTTTCAACAATGAATATTATATATAGAATTGATATCTATAGAAATATGAAAGGAAATCATGATTTTTGATATAACTTTTTTAAATTAAAAGAATGGGTATTGTAAAGAATGTATTTTTTTTTGTCAAAGTATTGTAAAGAATGTATACATATGTGTTTGTATAACTTAAAATAAACCAAATAAATATATTTAATTTTAAAAGGATTCAAACATATCCAATATTAGACTATATGGATCCATAAAAAAATTACGAATTTTGGTATAAGATTTGTTTTTTTATTTATTTAAATTATATACAGGCCGCGTGGCGAGTCCAAAAATACACATCATTTAATTTTTGTTCAAAATATAGCCGGTGTGGATTTTTATTTCATTTCTCTTTCTTCTACCTTTTTTATGCTTAAAATCTTTTCTCTCCTGGGCTTGAAATTCGATCTTTTTGTCATTGGTCCAAGTGTAGATCATTGAATGTTTACATGATCTTGCCTTGATATGTACTTGAGCCCTCCCATTGGGAATGTCCTCAAGTCGATTTCGTGTAATGATAAGTAGGAGAACACGTCAACATTGATATCTTCTTTAAATAATAAACTAGCTTGTGTACCCATGCCTAAGGCATGGGCTCACGATTGAATTTTATTTAATTTATATAATAAACAATAATAAAGCTATATACATATAAGTTTTCATGAATTTTAAATCTAATCCGAGTTTCAAAATCAGCACATATAAGTTTTCATGAACTTTAAATCTAATCCGAATGTCAAAATCAGCACCATATTGAACAAATTCTAAAAGCAGTTATTTTAATTTTCCATTCTCACTATTTTGGTATAGTTATTATATTTGTTTTTAATTAGTTTTAATTATCAAGTCTTCCCTAACTTTAACTAATACAGTAAAACATCCTTAAGGGTGACCAAGCTGTTTGATCGCCTTTGTAAAAGCAAAAAAGGGTTAAGATCTATGAGAAGTAGCGAGTGATGATTGCTCTAATTATCGTCCCAATCCACTGACATAGACATGACAATCCACCGACATAGACATGACAATCTTGGTAGGCAAAAAGAGGCAGTTCATCTTCTAGCTCAACGCTCGTCTTGTAAATATCCTAATTGCAATAGGCTTCTTCCCTCTTGCATGTATTATCTGTCACTTTGGAATTGTGTTGAGAATAAATGCAAAATTTTCAACCTTCAATTGTGGATTCAGTTCACTTGATTATCGGTGTCAGAAACAAATCCATTTTGGATGTCAGCATTGGGATCTTCTCTGTATGAACATGCAATAAACTATCAAATGACTTTCTCAAGATTGCATTCAATTCTGATACAAAAGCAAGACTTTCACAATTGAAAATTTGAGAACTAAATAAAGATTTGGTACATCTTTCCCTTCATAAGTTCTTGTTCAAAAGATAGACGTTAAACTCAACCATGGCATTTACATTCTCCTTGTACATTCTTGTTCTTCTTCATCTTAGAAGGAGGCCATCTTCCCTTCTTACGCAAATGCCTTGCACACAAGCCGCTTACTACGGAGCCTGCTCTTCTTAGCCAGCTTCATCCTCAACCTCTACTCCTGAATCATCTGTAACTTTGACTCCAGTGGAAGGTTTTCAACTGGAACACTTTCCTTTTCATTGGATTGATTTCCTTCATCTTCAAGGGCTGGAACTCCATCCAAACTTGAAACTCTTACGACAACAGCAGCTCTTTGGGGAACGGAAGCATGGATTTGGACTCCATAAGAAGCTTTAGAATGCAGTGAAATACAGTTCAACTGCAACCTATGTGCTGAAATGTGGAAATTTTCATACTTGTATCAGCCATGGGCAGAAATACAGAATGCATAGCTATTGCCAATTTTAGAACTCACATATATGATATTACATACATAATAAAGCAAATACTGAACAACAAAGTAGACACTCAAGAAACCATAGGTCCAATTTCTATGATATAGTCTATGCTAGCTCCATTCAGAAGAATATGAAATTTATTGCAAAAAAGACAATTGCCAATGTCTGAAACCAAAGTTTAAGATCCATCACTTCCATAACACATCTCATCCACAAAATTCCAGAACACAATAAAGCAACAAAATTGAACAAAAAACAATTCAAGCTTGGAGCTTTGAGGCCAAGTGAATAAACAATCAAAGCTATCACAAGGCTTCATAACACTAAATTGTGCCCAATTGATCGAATTGGATGTTTAGGGCAAACGTTTTTCAAAATTACAGGAAACAAAGTCAATTGAACACCTTGACAAATACAAAAAGCTAGTACATAGCAAAAAAAAGATAGATTGCTGAAATTACACAAGAAAGAGAACTTACAGAAACTCGGAAAGAAGATTACGGAAGAGGAGGGAGGAGAATAGAGCGCAGATACAGGAGACACAAGGGAAGCCATTTCTGCTCTTCAGCAATGGAGCTAGTTCTGGAAAAGCATTTTGGCCCTCCAATAGGCCTCTCACTCTTTCATGATACCAGCCACATTTATTTCTCACTCCATCTCAGCAGCATCAAAATCATTTTCCAAATCATACAGATGATCAAAAGTCCTGTAAGGAAATTTAATAGCCAATGAGATTGTAATTACAAATATAAATTACAAGGAAGTGCAAAAAGAAAAGATCAAGGAAACCTTAAGAGGCTGGCTTCCTCGGATTCATTTGATGTCAATGGGGCTAATATAGAAGGGTAGCTCTCATTCCACGGCACCAAATTTAACATTCTAATAAATGCATCAACATGCTTAGAGAGATCTTCAGATTGCCGCAAGAACATAAGAATCTGTTGGACTTGCTCAGTTGAGTCCAAGGCACTGGGATTTGAAAGTAAGCCTTCTAATTGGGAAACGCAGAAGCTTTTCCCTAAAAAGAAACCCACGATAGTGACACATCAAAGATCATATGAACGTCTCAATATAAACAGCAAAGGAAAATAAAGCATGAATATTATAGGAGATAACTACCCACCAATATGCAACTACTTACCACAGTTTTGGGTCTTAGGATTTTCACAATCCAATAATGCAAGGCCCATGTCAATTTTTTGGGATATTGACAAGCAAAAGGCATCGGATAGATTATCAAAAAAGTCCATCTTTAACGGCTTTATTTCTTACAAACTGACAAAATAATGTGCTAAAATTGGGTTTCACCAAAAGATATTTGAAAAGTGATACTATAGATGGATTTATGTGAACGTTTTTGAAGTTTGTGGCATAAACATCGATGTGGTCAAAGCAAGTATACAACAGTAAAATGCTTTCCTCAGTTCCATCAACAAACTGTCAAAAATTATAATTTCAAATTATGTTACTAAAATTTATATAAATGATAAATTGTGCAAGTAAATGTGCCCATAAAACAATAAATCAACAACCTTTACTCAAGAGTCCAGCAAGTAAGCAAAATGATCCCTGGTGCTAATGTTTCTGCTTCAACTATACTCTCAGTTCATTCTTTTATGAGGAATGGTATTGATTCAATACCATAGATGAATACAAAACCAACAAAAAGAATGTTCTATATTAAATACAATATAGGACCACTTCTTTTTTTATGCTTAAAATCTTTTCTCTCCTAGGCTTGAAATTCGATCTTTTTGTCATTGGTCCAAGTGTAGATCATTGAATGTTTACATGATCTTGCCTTGATATGTGTACTTGAGCCCTCCCATTGGAAATGTCCTCAAGTCGATTTCATGTAATGATAAGTAGGAGAACACGTCAACATTGATATCTTCTTTAAATAATAAATAATAGAAACAAATGTAAATATATAGGTTAGTTTGTAAGAAAATACTTCTATATAACAAGTAAATACAAATTTAAGTATGTTTGAGAAAATCAAATACTTATGTATAACCTAATAGGAAAAAATATATAAATAAATAGTTAAATGTTACTATGAAGTATTACTATTTACATTTAACTTTAAAAAAAGGATAATATTTTAAACTTATGAAACTAAGTAGAAAATATTTTAAACTTATGATAATATAGTTTATCAACTTGTTAGGGATCTCAGTGGCGTTGGCTTAGTGAAGAGAGAGCTGGATGGACAAGATCAAGGTTGTAGATAGCTAGAAGTTGTTGAAAGGGTATAGCTCGATACTAACAAGCAAATGAATTTATAGATCAAGACCCTGCTGAGTATAGCGAAGTCAGGTTCGTCCATGGAAATTAGAAGAATCTTAAATCTAGCAATCAATCCTAACAAAATCTAAGCAAAAACACACAAGAACACTTCTCAAGATAGGTCGGTACCGGCCTTGTCTGCAAGGTCGGTCACGACCTCCTACTTCACCTTCACTAACACACAAATCCGGTAAACTGGTGTGGTTGGTTACGACCTTAGGGGGGTCCCTAACGACCTACTTTGGGTATACAAAAAAAAATTTAAAAATCAATATAAAAGAGATCTAGGACAAAGGATCCACTACAACATAATCATGCATGCAAACAACAATCAATGATCAACCAACCAACAATCTCATGAATGACTTCCGCCACAAATCAACAAGTCAAAATCTCAACTTTCACAAAGATGGAAACTTGCAATTCTACTTGTTATCTAAAGGTTTTAACTTTCGCTTCAACCAAAATAATTATCCAAATTCATAATTTAATCTTTCAATTCAACTGCAAACATGAACTTGCCTCAATTTTCATCAAAGAATTAAGCACAAAAAGAAAGATAAAGGAATAGAGATTAAAGATTAGGTTTTGATCAAAGACTCATGCTTTAACATGCACAATCAAATTGGGTTTCACCCCAATCCTAAAGGAGACTACTCACTACTCATCAGGCAATCATCATTCAAAGAGAAGAGAGAAGACATGATTCAAAACAAGCAAACTTCAATTGAAAAGGGAAACAAACTTACAATCTCCAATGATCTTCTAAAACTCTCTCAAAATTGTCCAAGAGCTTGGAATAATCCTAGATAATGTTGTAGATAATGAGGCATAAGTCTAGAAAAGGCACCACTAAGGCCCTTTATATAGAGGTAGGAAGGTTCTTATAAGAAAACTACAATCTATCTTTAAAGACCATAAAAAACATCCTTTAAGGCAACTACTTAGGCCGCAAGTTACTTCGTCTGTCGGCTCTAGGGATGGTCGGTACCGACCTAGGGTAGGTCGACCGTGACCTCCAACCGACCTTGATTTCTTCTTCGTCTTTTTTTTAAACTTGCTCCAAAGCTCAGCCTTTTTTCGATATTTCTTCTTTGATGGTTCTCGGTCTGCTTAGACTTCTCATAACTCATTTTAAGACATCTTTGAACTTGCAAATCTTCTGTGTAAACTCTAGCAAACTCCAAATCTTCACTTCACTTCCCACTAGCTCATACCGCCATAAGTGCACACCAAAGCTACCTCCTAGAAAACGTGGAAAAAGCTGGAAATCTCCTCCTCAATGCTTCAAATACCTATAAAATGCAAAAACAAATACAAACAACTCCAACCCTCGAAACCTGAAATAGAGTTGAAACCATATGCAAAACAATAACAAAAGACTATAAAAGACCCAAACTACCTAGAAAACAACCTATAAAAACTAACTAAAAAGCATGATATTAATAGCCGGGATGGTGGAGCAAGCTTTTTTAAGCGGGAGGTTAAAGTCAACGTGTTAGTTTTAGCTAGTTTTCTTTTCTTAAGCTTGCTTTGAGTTTTAACTTTAGCATTTACTTTGTTAGTTGTAGTTTTGATTTTAGTTGTAGTTTTTAGTCATCTTTGTAGTAGCTTTTTGGTTGGTGCGCATTTCTTGGGTTATTTCAGGCGTATATCATTCAAGTTTGGAATACCCTCATCCTGACCCCCCAGATCCTACACCTGTGGGACCACTTGGATAAATATTGTTGTAGGTGTTGTTATCTAACTAGTTATAAATAAAACAGAAAAAAGAAGCTAATAATACCACTGTACAACTAGAGCCACTATTTAGAAGTTATTAATTGCAAAAAGAAGTGTATTGTACACTATAATTTAACTAAAAAAGAGGCTAAAAAAATTAACTAAAAAAGATGTTTTTACTTGGTTTCGAACGCTCAGAGCGGGAGAGAGGGGGCTGGTGCCCCCCTTCGCCCCCTCGCTCCGCCACTTTGTCTTGTGCGATACCGTGTGCGATCTATGGAGGTTGTGAGTGCGTTGTCCTCGGTAGATAAAACAAAAGCTTCTGCAAATAAACCACACGCGTGATAAGGGAGCCATGAGCGCGGAAATGGTAGCTCGGACATAGTCACATCTGGACTACACTGCGTGCGTGGTTTATGGAGCGCTGACGCGGTCAAGGAAAAAACAAGCTCGAACAATATCAACGAACACAACACTTGAACGAAACTCCCGAACTGATCTCAAGCACTACAATGTAGCATGAAACTTGAAGACGAAGACTCCCTCATACCTGAATATCAGCATGAATGGCATGAACAACTCCAAAGAATGGTGGAGGAAAGATGGATGATTTTTTTTCGAACTCACATGCGACCGTACGAGCGGAACAAGTTCCACGTGCGCGGTACTCGTACTTGTACGTCTAGAAATTCTTGGTATCAACTACGCGTGCGGTACAAGGAACGCGTGCGCGTTTCTATGACATAAACAACCTTCCAGATTAGTACCTGCACGTTAGTCCTAAGAACCAAAAGAAACTAAACTAAGTAAAAGAAACACAAGGGCGAAGAAGCTCTACCTACCCTCAGGTTGCCTCCCGAGTAGTGCCTTGGTTTAACGTCGATGGCTCGACGTCATTAAGTATGACTGTACATAATTGCCGTCAACTTTTGGGGCTTTACTTCGAGCGTTGTCTTCCAACTATGAACGCAATCTTCCAATTACAAGCGCGAATGTTCAGTTCCGAAACCTCCGTCATAGCATGCGTGAGGCATGTTGCAACGAGAACGTTCGTCCCACAAAGACTGGAACTGCTCTCCTGGAAGTTCACCGCAGGTGTATGACAAGGGTCCGTGTGCGTTGTCTTCTTTAAGCAAGCCATTCACATCATTAATGGACCGAGTGTTGGACTGTGTTTTTTTATTTCTTGCCTATTTAGCCAAAATGTCAATTTTCTCAAAAGCTTGTCTAGGAGTCAGATTCTCGTGGCTTCCACCGCAAGAAGCATTCACCATGCGCTTATCAGCATTACATAAACTCTCAATGATGTAACAAATCGAATACAGGTCCAATTCATTTGTTCCCAGTATTTTCACAAAAAGTATTGTGATCATGTTCTCACTCGCCAGTCAACTCTTCGATGATAACAATGACCTTGGTCTTCAAGGGTATCTCCTTCTCAGTGGTCCCAAGACTCATCACGCGAGTGTTGAGAATCTTGAATCTGGATTGATACAAGGAAACTATTTCTCTTTCATTTATGGAGAAGGTCAATAACTCTCTTTTAGCCTGAAAGCTCAAGGACTCCTTCATCTCTGTGGTGCCATTGAAAATCTTTTCTAGTGCATTCCACATGTCCATGGCAGTTGCCGCCAAGTTGGACACTTTGCACTTTGACCGGGCTAAAGCCGTTATGCCAAATCAAAAATTATCATAAATTACGAACTAAGTGTAGCAAGTAAGTCAGGGTCGAACCCAAAAGAATCTAGGCTTCTAGAGCTAATACTTTTATTAATTGTAAGGTATCAAGGGGGCGGGGTTAGTGTTTCAACTAAAGTTAAGAATAAACACGATCACAATAACAAATAAATCAGGGTTTAATTCAATACTTGGGAAACAAGCTCATCCATACATATCCTCTTTGATAGGTTTGTTCGATCATTGGTATTTCAGTAAATTATTTTTCTTCCTATGGTTAATTAGAGTCCTTTTCACAAGGGGGTGCGATAGCAATTTTAGAAATAAGTGAAAATTTCTTACGGTGCACTGTTACATGAAAAGTACAACGGTAACTCAAAAAAATGCACCACTAAGGAGCAGAAATGAGCGTTGGAAAAGTGCATTGTTATTCGATTTCTTCTTGAAATTTTTCAATTTTGTGATGCACTTCTTCGACTTAATTAGGAGTGCATTTTTTCGATTTACGAGTGCAAATTTACACCGACAAAATTTCCACCTATTTATAAAATTGTCATCGCATGTCTTTTCTCCCCTTTTGATCTGGATCACTCCGTCCTCGTATTGGATGACCTCATTTTACACCTTAGGAAACTCCATAATGTGATCCTAATCAGTCCTTATGTTGCTAACTAGTTTTAAATGGAAATCGCTTGCCTTTTAGGCCATTATTTATGTTTATCTCCCCGTAACAAAATTATTAAAAAAACCGAGTAGTATGAAATGTAAGGAGTATGTCTTTTGACCCTTGTTTCTCCATACAATGAAAAATAAAGGGAAATTCCGGATGGTGCCCTTGAGTTTTGGGCTTTTCCGGTTGGTGCCCTCAAAATAAACTTATTCCGCAAAATGCTCCTGAGGTTTTGAAAAATTCCGGAACGTGCCCTTCTATGCATCTTCCTCAAAACTTCCGTTAAACAGCAGTAAAAAAATTATTAAAAAAAAAAAAGAAAGAAAGAAGTGGGAACGAAGAGCCAAGAGGGAGCGAAGATCATCGAGCGCAATCCGAACCGGTTGGGACCACCATCGACGGCGGCGGATTCCGGCGCCAAGCGAAGAGGCGGGTTGGACGCGGGCTGGAGGCGAGCGAAGAGACGAGCCGGTGGTCGGGGTTGGCCTGGCGGACTGCGGAGGTGGGCGGGGCTGCGGAGGCTGC
This sequence comes from Polygonum maritimum, assembly GCA_963924305.1. Lineage (NCBI taxonomy): Eukaryota > Viridiplantae > Streptophyta > Magnoliopsida > Caryophyllales > Polygonaceae > Polygonum > Polygonum maritimum. The sequence goes on along the minus strand of OZ002732.1, from coordinate 33,174,526 downwards.
TGCGGCGGTGGTCGGAGTTGTTGCGGAGGTGGGCTGTGGGCTGGCGAAGGTGGATGAAATTAGATGGAAGGGCTTGAAATTTACGGTTTTGGGTGTGATTGAGTAAGATGGGTGTATAGAGTTCACTTTGAGGTGCATGATTTATGATTGGTCCTCACTTCCTCTTCAAGGGAGATTTCAAATTTGTGGTGGAATCTTCTGCAGGTTTGGTTTAGGTATTTGGGTTGATTTCAGGTTGTTTGGGCTTACCTTGTAAATTTGAAGAAGCTGTAGGTTTTTGGGATAAGATTACTTCTGACCTAACTGACCAAATGTGTTGTCATAGGAATTAAAAGAGTTCACTTAGGAAGTAGATGACAAGTTCTAAGGAGGGGAATGAATACCACTAGTTCATGGAGTTGCTTGATTACACATTGAGTGGGATTCTACAAGTTGTTGGTTCACTTGTTGCAGATGAATCTGTGGTAGGGTGCATTTTCCCTTGCATGCATGTGTAATTGAATGATTTGCAGATTTCTGTTGCACACCCTAGACTATGTTTTGTTGTTGTTGTTGCATTTGATCAATGAAATATTTAGATGCATACATTGACACTTCTGGTATCTAAAATATCACAGATTAATAGTCTGAACCCATAAGAAGATGGCGACGTCTCCAATGACACTGAAGACAAGGAAAGAAATCGTAGTGCTTGGTGTGCAGCTTGGAAAGATGAACATTGCCGCTTGGGCTAGCAAAGATGACCAGCAGAAGAGTTTTGAGGATGGACTGTGTGACCAGAAAGAAGTCGAACGCCTTGAGTTTGAAAAATGTGCAACCATTCCTCTACTATTGATACTACAATTCAAACAGAAATCACAAGTCCTAAAGAGGAGGAGCAACTCTATTTTGTTTGTGATCATCTTGCAAATGGTAATCAGAGGCAACCACTCATCAATCGTGTAGAAGAGCTTTTTGATGATGACATTAATCATGGTGAGATCATTGCAAGAGAGTTACTAGACAATGTAAACGAGCTCATTAGCCTGCATAGCTCTAGGAATAGAGCATGAAGACCTGTTACCTGCATTATATGTATTTTCTGTACACAAACTATACTATTCTTTTCCCGGCTGCAGAAATATCATAGGAGATCAATGTATTGAGATCGTCTGGTTAGAACCTTCTTATTTTTAGGATTGAACAAGTCTGATCTTGATAGAACCCAGTATGTCGTAATCCAGTAAAAGCATTAACTGCCTTCTTGCGAAATTCAAGCTATCAAGTTTACCGACCACGTTGGAAAAATCACTCACAGGTGAATAAACACAGGAATCAGTCTGTATATTACTAACAGTGGCACCGTAGATAACATTGTTGTGCATCTACTTACAATGAAGAAGTTTAGAAGCTACTTACAAATCATTCTCCAACGTATACAAGCTACTTACAAATCATTTGGTTCTCCTGGTTCAAACCATCAATGTGTGTGAATAAACAAGCTTCCTGGAGACTTCAACCTGGCCTAGAAGCATCTCGGGAAAAGACCGTTTGCTGAGATTTTCATTATAGCATATCGGATCATTCTCATCCTCACGACTCATACTTTTCAAGACCCTATCTGCTTCACCAATTAGGCCTATAGAACGCCACGCCTTTGCAACAAGCTGAATTGTGCTCTTCTCATGCAGAACACCATTGACTTCCATTGTCTGAAGTAGCTCTTCTGCCTTCCAAGGCTGTTTGGCTTCTCCATATCCCCAATTTACAGTCTCAAATGTCTTTGGAGAAATGCCCACAAAGCACATTTTCTCATAAACCCTCATGACATATTCCATCTTTGGCATCCTTCAGCCCTAACTCCGTTAAGCCTCGAACCTCCTTAATGACCTTGATCTTGGAGGCGGCGTCGAACTTGTCGAGCTTAACATCGAACGCCGTCTTCTCCGCCGCCTTGGCGTCGGGGCCGGCGCCCTCTCCGGCCTGTTTCGCAGCGGCGGACGGATCAAGGCCGGCGAGAGCGGGTGCGGAGTTGCTGAGACCGAGTCGGAGGCGGAAGAGGATCGAATAGTCGTAGCGCTCGAGCTTGTTCAGAGTATGAGCTCGTCGGCGATCAGCTCGAGCTTCTAGGATCGGGGCTCGGCGGAGGTGGAGAGGTTGCGGGGAGGGAGGAGAGAGAGACGAGAATGGCGGCAGCGGACGGTGATGGGAGGAGGAGGATGCGATTGAGAAGGGATCTGGTGGGGGGGACGCCATTATTGATGGAGATTCGAGTAAATGTGGTTTCACTCTTCTTCTTCTCTCTCACCCCTCATTCGTTAGACTTTTGACAGAAGGCTAACGGAAATATCTGAGTAAAATTAAAAGAGGGGTACGTTCCGGAATTTTTCAAAACCTCAGGGGTATTTCACGGAATAAGTTTATTTTGAGGGCACCATCCGGAAAAGCCCAAAACTCAGGGGCACCATCCGGAATTTCCCAAAAATAAAAGTTGAATTCCTAGCTTTTGTTAGCTGTAGAATCTATATCATTAGTAGTTTAATGCACACGGCACAACAACGAAGCCCGTGAAACTAGGGTGGTTTATTTGAGATACAAGTATATTCACATTGAATATGGAAGTTGCAATAAAAGTTGAATATGGGCCGTATCCGTATGGCGTTATTGATCAACTTGCACTGAAGTGGGACCCTAGTCTGTGACAGACACAGGTAACCTGTCCGAATCCACATATCTGTCAATTTTTGGCTCATATAGCTATAGTCCAACTCAAGCAATGGTTATATTATACTATTATATCTATGGCGTTTGACTTTTACTACATGACGAACTATGAGTTTAAATATGGATATTTTTTTCAACGAGGCATCAAGCTAAAACTAAACTTTGATAAAAAAAACCAAAAACTATTTTCAAACTAATTATTTTTTCAGGTCCGGGATAAAAGCTGCACCGTATTTTAAAAAATGTTAAAAATGCAGAAATGCTTCATTAAGAAATAAAAAAATTACGAAAACATGGTATTTTTGTTTCTATAATTAATTTTATTGTTTGGTCAAACATGAAGTAATTTTTTTGGTCAAATTTGAAGTAATTAGCTAGCTAGTATTGAGCTGATGAAATGGAATAAAATAATTAATGTTGGGATGTAGGGATTAGAAGAATTAAACTAAACCCTTACGTATCTAGTCAAACATTTAAATTTTCAGACATAATATCAAGAAATTATCGATTCGATTTTTATGGACAATAGCTCAAAGAAAAAAAAGTCAAACTCAAGTAGATTTAGGGGTGGGTACTGCAAAGTGGATATTTACGTACCAATTGTGCTAGATAGATATAGATAATGTTCTTGGTTTCAATCTTGGCGTGCGTATTGTATTCTTGGGGGCCGGGGGTTTTCATATCACGCTTTTAATGTTTATCCTTTAATCACGTTATCTACTTCCTATGTTAAAGGGAAATTGTTAACTATAAAATCTGGGTTATCTTTTTCAACGTTTTAATCGTCATCGAATCCCTATTGATTTTTGCAGCAATATATATAATAAGTCAATAATACACTTTATAGTATTCATATTGTAGCTAGTTTGAATTTAGTTCTCCAATAATTTAAAATATTAACATATATACCAGGCGGAGAAGAAAATGTTCAATCAAATACGTACGTACGTAGCTTATTGCTAGATTAACAGCATAAGAGAGGTTCATGGATTCCTTGTGATTCGTTAAGCAACACGTATCCATTAAGTCCGCGGTGATCACGTAGAATCTACCATCTAATTTCATTAGTTATTATCAAACATGCATCATGCATGTAATATTTCTGCCGATCGATAACTTAAGGTTGCGTATTAATTGAGTACCATGAAAAAATGGGTTTTCCTCTTCTTCTACTAGCTAATGATGTTTTATGGAGTTGGAAGGTAAAATTAGAGATCACTAGATATCATATCATAGTTTTTAAATAGGGGTGCTATAACATCTATTTTCAGCTGCATGAACCCACTTTAATACCAATTATTACGAAATTCGCTCGTGTAATAAGATGGAAAGAAGGAAAACTGAAGAGAAAGACAACAGATAAATTGGTTCACCCAGTTGCCGATAAGAACTATGTTTGGGGGCACCACCAACTAAGGGATTTTCCAGTAGATTTGAGCACTCAAGGGTTAAAAGGACTTGATTTTTAGATCATCTACACTGATCAAATCAACCAAACGTAGTTTATGTCTTTTTCCTCAAGATTTCTTTGAATGCTTCGAGGTTGCACACAATTACAATAATCAATATGAGTATGTATAGAAGAATAGAGACAAAAGATAGAAAATCTTAACACGTTACTTGTATTCCAAGTAATTTCGTTTTTTATTAATTCTCGTGGATACGCTAAATAACGCGGGCACAGACTCAATGACACGGTCACATCTTGCCCACGTCTCTTCCTAGAGCTCTCTATTGCCAAGATAGGGACAAAGCTCCCATGTCTCGGTTACGTCATTCAAATCGCAGTTGTGCCTTGTATAAAAACGGTCGCATACTTGAAATATTTTGCGGTCTACTTTGTTGTTTTACCGTTCATCGTCTTCAACCTTGTACCGTCTTTGTTCCGCCTAATTCTAAATCACGCTTCATAACCCCAACAATACTATGATAATATATATGGTTTATTTGTCTAATTATTTAAATAAACTATTTAAATAAAGAGTCTATTGTTATATTTCAACCAATCTAAAACACTATTAAAGTTCCAACAATCATATTGATTTTAAAATTTTTGGTGATGTGCTTTAATACGAAACTTATTAACATATATCATTTTATATATTTTTTGGATGAAAATGAATCATTTGAAAATGATATCATTCTCACATGATTTATTTTCATCTAAAAATAAGTCGGAAAAGGCTTCCGAATCGTTTTTAGTTCATTTCGTGATAGTTCGTATCATTGGTAATGATTTTCAAACTTGAGATTACTTTTGGTTAAAATTGGATACTTGAGATTATTTTAAGTCATTTTTCAGTAGAGTGTATTTAAAATAGGTTTTGCGCCTTATAAATTTTATGACTGATGCGACCCTGCCCACCATGTCGGCCATAGAAGAAGAAGACGCTCTCCAACTTAAGTCCAAGGGTCCTATCACAAGGAGTCGAGCCAAAAGCATAGCCCAAGCTACTCAATCCTTAGTGGCCCGAGTCTCCCGATCTCAAGGTTCTTCGGACGTCTCAAGATGGATTAGCGTCTCCACTCAGCTGAGCTCGACCTCGACCTCAGCCAGCTCAGAATCCTGCCCAGAAGGGTCGGCCCCGACCCCATCCGGGTCGTCCGCGACCTATTCCAGGGAATTTTCACCAAGCTGATCTAGGCCGGCGCCGACCTCCATTAGGTCTCCTGCGACCCCCTCTGGCGGACGTCCGCGCACGACCTCGGTTTCGAATTCCTTTCGAACCGCCTATCCTTAGTTTGTTTTTCTTTTCTTTTAAGTCAAGTTATTATTTTAGGATAATTATTTGACTTAATAATAGATAGATTGTTCTTTTAATTCCATCTTTTTATTTTTAGGAACTTTTGTAACAAATCCTATCTATATCTTTCTATAGATAAAGATATGATTTGATAGCTTGTTTTTTTTGGAAACCCTAGCGGGTCGATCCCCCCTCTATAAAACTCTTGTGTTTTGCTCCTTTACAATTTATGCAATATTGAATTCCTGAAAAGTAAAGTCGAGTTTCTCCTTCTCTCGGGACACCGTTGCATCGCTCGTTCGTTCTACTTCATCAATCGCTTCCGCATCGTTAATACTTCATCAACCATCATTCAATTAAGGGAAAACGCACTTACGCCTACGATCTCGATCGGGACATTCGTGTTCTTGTCGACCACGAGGGGCAAGGACGCATCAACTGGCATCAGAGCCAAGGATCGTTTGAGTCTAGTAAGTACTTTTCTCTTACTCCACACGGGAATTTTTTTTTTCCCACATCCTAAAATTTTCGATCCTAGATCCATATCACCCTTCATCCATCTAGGTTTACCCGAAAATTTTGCTTTGAATTCATTAAGTTGAAACGAAAGCCCTATCCTTGCTCGAACATAGTATTTTCATTACTGGACATTGAATTCGTGTCTCTGACAATTTGAATCTTGCAGGTGAAGAAAACTCTTAAGTTCGGCACTTTCTTTCCTTGTTTTTTCGTGTTTTTTGTGTCCGTCGTAGGTCATCCCCGACCCCCTATAGGTCGCGGCCGACCCCCCTGCTACATTAGGGTTCGGCTATTTTCAAAAAAAAAAAAAATTTTTTTGTGAAGAATAGCCAAAATAAGGTAACCTTCACAAGATCAAAAAAAAAAAAACGGTGCATTGAAAGCCAAAATAAGGTAACTTGCACTCCAAGCAACAAGTTTTGAGGTGTAAAGAGTTCTTAAGAGGCCTCCTTGCATTGATCGTTGTCATTGTTCATTGAATCTCTTTGGATTGTTTTGTCTTTGCTATTGTCTCGAGTACGCCTTAAGCCAACCGATACCCTAAACCGTTTTCAAAACCGTGTGGCTAAGGGTTAAGTCATAGACTTAAAGCGTACCCAGGGCAACGTTCCTTTGTGCTCTTTGATCCTCTCGATTGGTTTTGTGATCATCCAGGTAGCGTTCCCGGAAGAAATCAATGGAGCATTCCAAAGAGACACACATCGATCCCACCCTCCTTCCCTTGCAAAACGACAAAGACGAGCTCATTCGTCAACTTCAGGAGCGTGCTCGGCTCGCTGAGGAGCACACGGCGCAGCTTGCCCAAGAGTTGGCCGAACTGCGCTCCCACATTGTCACACCACAGGTCGTGAACGACCCAACTCCGGTCGTTAACGCCACCGTGGCGCCCGAGTCCGCTTCGCAAGCGGCACACCTCCTTGCTCGTGCACTCAAGGGTAAAGATCCCGCCACTTCTCAAGCACCCTTGCATTTCAAGAAGACGAATGGCCAGGATTACCGCCCTGGAGTGACGATTCAAGAGGAAGCCATCGTGCCCGACACGGAGAGTGACAAACTCAAGGATGACCACGATGCTACGATTCGCCGTAGCCAACGCTCATCAAAAGTTCATCATGATCCTAAAGGGCACAAGCATAAAAGTAAGTCTTCTAAACATCGTCAATACACTTATGATACTAATGAGTTTGTTGTTGATGACTTAGAGGTTCATCGCTCTACAACGTCACCTTACTCCGACTACTCAAGTGAAAACGACAATCCTAGTGATTCGTTCGATGAGTTTGAGGAGGACGTTGAAGAGGGAGATTATGATAATCATGATGATTATCATCCACCATTGGGAGATCCACCTGAGCATCAAGGTCGTTCATCGGATTGGATTCCACCACCAAACCTTCCACAAAATCGCCGCGCCTATGACGAGGCGAATGGGACGCCAACACAACAACGGCAACCGAGGCGGCCGAGGTGGTCGTGGACGAGGAGGCGCCCCACCAAGAGGGGGAGGAGGTGACGATCCACATGATAGTGATGGCTCCAACCATGGTCCGCGCCATGCGCCATGCCGTGCGGCACCGGGTAACCAACATGCACCGCAGGCTCCTTTGCGGAATAACGCCCACTTGCGGCGAGAGGTTAAAATGAAAATCCCTTCTTTTGATGGTACATACGATGCTTCTAAATTTCTTGAATGGCTGCAGAAAACCGAAGGCGTTTTGAGATTTTTAGGGTATGAGGAACACGAGAAGGTGGAGGTCGTTGCGCTACACTTTGAGGAAGGCGCCCAAGCTTGGTGGAACCGGACTTGTTCGGATCGTCATCGTCGGGGCCAACCTCCTATTGTGGAGTGGCAGCAGCTTGTCCACGTCATGACCAAGAAGTATGTACCTCGGGCATTTAGGGACCACATGCGCACCGAGATTGCTAAGGCGACTCAAGGCTCAATGACGCCCGAACAAGTTTTCAACTCATCTTGAGAAATTGTACAACCGGGCCAACTCCCACGTCGCCCCTAGCATCTTGAGGACTCGCTTCATCACGGGGTTGAACCGGCCAATTAGGAAGCAATTGGAGATTCTCAACATCCGTGATATCGGTGATGTCATTCATACGGCCATGCTTATACACCAACAACTTGAAGAAGAGAAGACGATTCGAAAACGGTATGGAACTAACCCTAGTCAATACGGTTTATCTACTAATTCTTCCTCTTCTTCTAGTTCCAAGACAGGCCGTGATTCAAGGGACAAGCCCGTCAAGTCTTCGGCACCGTCATCGGCACCGACGTCCGCGGCGCCCGGCAACGAGCGTAGCCGTGACGTTATTTGCCACAAGTGTGGTGGCCGTGGTCACTTCCAACGGGATTGTCCAAATGCCAAGAAGATTCTCTTAGTAGGGCATCATACCTATGTGAGTGAGGACGACGTTTCCGAGCATTCCGAGGAGGAACCTTCGGAGGAGTACGACGTCGACGCTCCAGACACCCATGGCGTTGCCACTCTTGGGCTCTATGTTGCTATGCGTGCCCTTACTTCTAGCAATGGAATGGACAATGGCCAACGCCATAATCTCTTCCGGACGAGGTGCATCGTTCAAAACACTTCCTTGAGCGTGATTGTTGATAGTGGTTCATGTGCGAACTTTGTGAATGAGAAGGTCATTAGCCACTTCAAGTTGAAGACCACGCCCCATCCATGTCCTTACAAGCTTCAATGGATTTCAGAGTCATCCAACAATTGGGTAACAACGCAAGTACTCCTATCTTTTTCAATTGGTCCATATCAAGATGAGTTACTTTGTGATGTTGCCCCGGGTATGGACGTGACGCACTTGCTTCTCGGCCGCCCGTGGCAATATGACCGTCGTGTACTTCACGATGGCTATTTGAACACCCTCACGTTCAATTGGCACGGGAAGCGCGTGACACTTAACCCTATGGATGTTGATGAGATAATCCAGGATGAAGCTGCAAGACACCGAGAGCGACTTCGACAAGCACAAGAAAAGGCATCGTCGGAGACGAGTCCGTCTCCCTCTGGAGAAGGTCGCAGCCGACCCCCACCTTCCTCGGCATCGACCCCCCCGGAGACCAAGAAAAGTCCGTCGCTCTCTATCGAAGGTCGCGGCCGACCCACCACTACCTCGGCGCCGACCACCCCAAGGTCGAAGCCGACCCCCACTAGGTCTCCCGCGACCCCCGACAGCATACAGGCAGGTTCTGCCATAGGTCGCCACCGACCCCCTGCACCCTCGGCGCCGACCCCCCCTGTTTCGGTTCCGAAACCTTCGGCTCCGATCCACATCAAGCACAAAAAGGAGAACCCGAAGCAACTCAAGTCCGAGCCTATACACATTGACGACGAGCCACCACTTCTCGGCTCTTGCGAGAAGCGCCTCCTCTTGGCCCGACAACGTGATGTAGTGCCCATGACTCGAGGTAAATCCCCTTGCTTCTTGGTTATTCCTTTGCTTACTTCTACACCCTCTTCTCCATCACCCCCAGACTTGGCATTGCCGAGTACCATATCTTCTCTTCTTAAGGAATTTCAGGATGTTATGCCCGCCGAGCTCCCCATAGGTTTGCCACCCATTCGCGGTATTGAGCATCGGATTGACTTCATTCCGGGTGCGTCTTTACCAAACCGAGCCGCATACCGTACCTCACCTAAGGAGACGGCCGAGCTACAACATCAAGTGGAGGAACTTTTGGAGAAAGGATACGTAAGGGAATCTCTTAGCCCTTGCGCCATGCCGGTCATTCTTGTGCCAAAAAAGGATGGAACTTGGCGGATGTGTGTCGATTGCCGCGCCATCAACCAAATCACCATCAAATACCGTCACCCGATCCCACGCTTGGACGACATGCTTGATGAGCTACATGGGGCGCAACTATTTTCCAAAATAGACCTCAAAAGTGGCTACCATCAAATCCGAATGCAAGAAGGGGACGAGTGGAAGACGGCGTTCAAGACCAAGCACGGCTTATATGAATGGTTAGTGATGCCTTTTGGATTAACAAATGCACCTTCAACTTTCATGCGATTAATGAATCATGTCTTGCGTGATTTTATTGGGAAGTTTGTTTTTGTGTATTTTGATGACATCTTGATTTACTCTAGCTCACTAACCGATCATGCCCAACACCTTCGAGCCGTCCTCGAGTGTTTGAGGCGTGAGAAACTATATGCCAACCTTGCCAAGTGTATTTTTTGCAGCGATACGACTAACTTCTTGGGTTTTGTCGTGTCCAAAGATGGCTTGAGAGTTGACGAGGAGAAAATTCGGGCAATCCAAGATTGGCCCACACCTACTAACCCCACTATGGTCCGTAGTTTTCTTGGTCTTGCAGGTTTCTACCGGCGCTTTGTTAGGGACTTCTCCTCCATTGCCGCCCCACTCCACAACCTCACCAAGAAAGCAACCACCATCAAGTGGAGAGACGAGCATGAGCACGCTTTTCAAGCTCTTAAGCGTGCCTTGTGCAATGCGCCACTTCTTCAACTCCCGGACTTTTCAAGGAGGTTCGAGATTGAATGTGACGCCAGCGACTTCGGCATAGGTGGAGTCTTGATGCAAGAGAAGCGTCCGGTAGCTTATTTCAGCGAGAAGCTTACGGGTGTCACCCTCAACTACCCCACCTATGACAAGGAGTTGTATGCCCTGATTCGGTGCCTACAAACTTGGCAACATTACTTGTGGCCGAGTGAGTTTGTCATCCACACCGACCATAGCGCGCTCGCCTACCTTAAGAGCCAAACGACATTGAATAGGTGGCATGCGAGATGGGTCGAGTTCATGGAAACCTTTCCTTATGTAATTGCGCATAAGAAAGGTAAGGATAATGTCGTCGCCGACGCTTTATCCCGAAGGTATGTGCTTCTTACTCATGTGCAAGCTAAAGTTATGGGTTTTTCTTTAATTAAGGACTTGTATAAGAATGACACATTTTTTGGTCCTATTATTGAGAACTTGTCTTCTAGGCGTGTACATGATGACTATTTTCTTGACAATGGCTACTTATACCGGAGAGGAAAGCTTTGCATTCCCTCTTCTTCTATTCGTGCTTTGTTGATACAGGAAGCACATGAGGGCCTTTCGCACTTTGGATCACAAAAGACGATTGCCATGCTACGAGAGAACTTCTTTTGGCCTCACCTTCCACGAGATGTTCACAAGTTTTGCAAGGCATGTGTTGTGTGCAACAAGGCAAATGCACGTTTGGCGCCCAACGGTCTCTACACACCATTGCCGATTCCTTCATCACCTTGGGAGGACTTGAGCATGGACTTCATTACCGGGCTGCCAACGACTAAGAGAGGTAAGGATTCTATCTTTGTAGTTGTTGATAGATTCTCCAAAATGGCTCACTTTATTGCATGTAAAGGAACCAACAATGCGCAAGAAATTGCAACTTTGTTCTTTGATCATGTGGTATTCCTAAAACTATCATTAGTGATAGGGATACTAAGTTTGTAGCTCATTTTTGGAGAACCCTATGGAACAAACTAGGTACTCATCTCCTTTTCTCTACCTCTTATCATCCCCAAACGGATGGTCAAACTGAAGTGACCAACCGTACCTTGGGCGCGCTCTTACGAGCCGTGCTCAAGACCAACCCACGGCTGTGGGAGGACTTACTTTCTTTTGTCGAGTTTTCTTATAATAGATCCAGGCATTCGGCGACAAAGAAGAGTCCATTTAAGGTTGTCTACGGGCTGAATCCACACACGCCCCTAGACTTGGTGCCACGCCTGATCGGTTCCGGAATCGGAGGGTCTCACAATTTAAATTTATAAAACCGAACCTCACTTGTAGTAAAGAGGTAGGGTGTCGAACACATGGGAGTTCGTGCGTCGAGAGTACCCGAAAAGACTAAAAAGAGGAGAAAATAAAGACAAACGAAGGAAAACGAAAGGGATCACCTCGGACCGACACAGGTCACTTCGGTCCGAGGTAGGATCGAGGTTGAGTTGCACGGGACCGACGTGATGCAAGTAGGGCCCGAGGTTCTGGGTAACTCGGTCTTAGCAAACTAGTAGATCGGTCTTGGGTTTTTTGGATTCCTCCCCCAACTAGACTTGGATATTCTACCTCAATTCAACCAATAAGTGTTTGATTCTAGTGAGATCGAAGTTGCTCGCCTCAAATCCCTCCAATCTACACCTCGACCCAAGGGAGTTTTCACTCACCTTCGATGCTAGAGACTTGTGATGGGATAGAGACCACTTTCGCTTACTCTTACCAAGCACAAGCTCTAGATCCCTTGCTTTCACAAGAGAATTGAAGCTCAATGTAGAGAGGATTCACAAATCAAGCACTCAAGGCTATGGAATTGGGGTTTTCTACCCAAATCTAGCTAGGGGATTCCCCCATAGCCCAAGACTATGGAATCTACTCCATGTGGTAAGAGAAAAACGAAATCAAAAGGGAAATCAAGCAAAACTCAATCATCATCATCAAATCAAACTTCAATTGCATTCAAATCCAAAGTGTCTACAAAATCCAAGTTCAAATCTACTTGATCAAAGCAAAACAAAGTACAAAACTCACAAATCTTCCTCTCTTCTCCACCGACCTCTCCTTCTCTTCTTTCTTCCTTCTTCTCCTTGCTCTCCAAGCCTTCCTTGAGCCTTTGAGAGTGAAATTGGGTTTGGTGTGTGTGTCCCACTCATCTCCCTCACACTCCACACCTTGATTTGATCACCAATCACCTCTCTTATCCTTCTCTTTGGATTGGGGACCAAGGAATCCCAATTTAGAAAGGGGCAAATGTGGAAAGTTGCTAAAAATATGCCTTGGGGAACAATCTTCTCACACGCCGATTTGAACCGACACGGGATGACCTCGGGCCCGACGTTGGGAACGTCGGTCCCGTTCACTGGACGCTCTCGGGCCCGACTTGGTGTATCTCGGTCCTGGGCCTCGATCCTTGCCTTCTTCCTTGGTTTCCTTTGGTTCCACTTCATTCTTAGCTTGGCTCTTGCACTCCTTGACTTGGCTCCTTCCTTAGCTCCTTGAAATCGTCCTCATTCTTGCCATTTTACCTACAAAAACAAACAAACTCGCATAGTTTCCGACTCTTGAAGAAAACCGGGAACTAAGCTAAAAAGGAAACGAAACTAACAAAGAAGAGAATGAAAAACACATATTTGCAAAGGAAATTAACTACTAAAACACCTCCAAAATGAGAGACATCAGAATACCCCATACTTAAACTTGCTTGTCCTCAAGCAATAACAAAGTAAGCAAGACCGAAGCATAATCTTCAAGTAAAGCCTCATATGAAAAACTCAAGTAAGCACAAGTGATAGATATGCTAGCAAGATTACATCATCACACATGATCAAGTGTTCAAGGAATAAAGTCTAATGCAACAAAGCCTCACTTTAGGTATGTAGAAATGTGTATCACTCATCATGTGTTTAGGCTTGAAAATGAACACTCATACTCAATAAACATGCAAGTAAAGGCTTTACAATTGAAGCTAATATCACCAATTCCTCCACCTAGAGATGCCTATTACAATGCACACAAAGAATATGAACTTGGCTCAATGGAGGTCATCAAAGAGGTTCCATTCGGCCGGGTTGTAATGGGGCTTTTGGTATTTCTCAAGGTGGGAATCACTTTAGTCTTGTGGTGCTTGCAATGGGGATTGAACTTTCTAGTCTCTCACCAACTTCACCAAATTATTCCACTTTCAACTTTCACTCTCATCCAAAAGACTTTGATTTTTCTTTTTCTTTTCTTTTCTTTCAACCCACATTTTCACTAACATTCCACTTCATCTTTACACTAAACTTTTTGTTGGATTTTTCTCACACTTTTTCCACTAGGATCGACTTGCAACAAACATCGGGTCCGATGTGCACTTGAACTCGATCCGTACCCTTTTTTACTTACTTAAGCACTTTGCTTTCAATCCACTATTTTTCCAACTTTTCTTTCTTTCTTTTCACTATATACTTCACAAAGATGCACTACCCACTTGGTTTATAACCCATCTCTTGCCCTTCACCAAAGAGAATCTCAACTCTCCAAATACACTCCAAAACCACTCACTAAAGTCCAATCCCATAAGGGTCAAGTCATATAGGCTAGGAATCATATTTTTGAGGAGTTTCAAACAAAGGTCGAAGGCTAAAACGGGGCTACAAACAACGGTTTCTCTTCAAGGTAGGATATGGAACATTTTGTGACTAAGCAAAACAAAGTTCAAATCAATGCGACAAAGCATAGAACAAATCTCATATTGGTCTTGGAAAATAGATAAACACCTCAATAGCAAGTTTTACTAAGCATGCATGAGCTAATTCACACAACAAAAATGAGGGATATGCAAATATGAACAAGCATACCTAAAATGGCCAAAAATCATCTCACAAGGTTCACTCTAGCTTAGTTGCATCAAAACTCATCCAAGAACTCATGTGCTCAATAAAAACATGCAAGATATCACATCACATCAAAAGCAACATCCATTTTGAGGCTAAACTATCCAAAAATATGCAAAGGATTTTACATGCTCACATCATCATTAACTCTCATATGGACATTTAAGATGGGAATTCCTAGTCCAAAACAAAATATTTTTGACATTTTCGAACCAAATTTTCAAATTTTTATCAAACCAAAAACAAACTCATCCATTCATGCCATAAAATCGATCATCATTCTCATACATGTCATGCCACTATGCAAAATAAAACATCCCTTAAACAAGAAACAAACACAAACAACCTACACATGGAACTAATGAGCTACTAACCCACCCCATACTTAAAATTTTGATGTCCCCATCAAAAAGAAATCAAAACTCAAAAGTAAAGAGAAGAGTAGAGAAAGCTCACAATTTCCTTATTCTTGCATGGCAAGTGGAGGCTTAGTTCGGAGGGTGGCCACGGCGTTGTCTCCTTTGAATCCGGCCGTGCCGCTCTCGCTCATACACTTGATCGTTGAAGGGATCTTGGCTTGGCGGTTGTAGTGGTGGCGCGGGAGGTGTCCATTGGTCTTCACGGGATTAGAAATTCCCGGACATCCACTCGTTGAAACTAGCTTGCATGGACCACCTTTGATCCTCGGACGCCCTCAAGTCCTCCACCTCACGTCTCGTGTAGGCAAGGTTGCGGTTCACCTCATCAAATCGTACTTGGAAGTTCTCTTGGTGTTGGAAAAGTTGTTGTTGTTGGAAGTTGAGTTGGTGCGCTTCTTGGAGCATTGATTGTTGTTGAAGTTGGAGATGCGACAATTGGTTCGCCAAGAAATTCATGTCCACCGATTGGTTAGGCTCGGGGAACACCATCCCGGGGCCGTACCGTTGGGCATACCCCTCATATCCTCCGTAGCTAGGTGGTGCTTGATGTGCTCCACTTCCCTCACCCCGCTCGAAGTGGCTCGGGACCGGATCGGGCAAGAACACGTCGGACCGACGTTGATGGACATCGGGCCCGACGTAGGATGCTCCTCGGTCCAAGAGAGTTGGTGCTTGGTCGTTGAGCAAATGTTGGTAACCACCTTCTTCTTCTTCTTCTTCTTCTTCACCTCCCGGCGCGTCCACCTCCATGTCGTCTCTCCTCACAAACTCATAACGGTTGGGCTCTTCCTCTTCGGTGTCCGGGGAAGCTTGAGGTGTAGTGAAACGGATGTGTTGAGGTCGTCTCCTAACCTCAAGTGTCCCCTCCGGCTCTCCATAAGGGTTGACGTTCCCCGCCCATACTTGATACCAATTGTAGTAAGAAGTGAGATCGAAGAGTCGAGACTCCGAAGGAACATGTACGTTGTTGAAGTTGGAGTGTGGGGCTAGGTAAGTAGAGGCGCCGGTCACTAGCTTCTCCTTGATAATGTTGGCCTTCTTGAAGTACTTCAAGTCCATGAACTCCACGCCATTTGGGGCCAGTGTGTAGGTAGACAAGTCCACCTCAAGACGGTGAGCTAACCGGGCAATCATACCTCCGAAATAGATCCATGAAGAACTTTGAAAGTCCCTCACCATCTTCACCCATTCCCATGTGAGGTTCGTCAGCTTCTCATTCTCAAACAACATCTCGTAGAGAACCATGGCCTCCTCCTTCATTGGCTTGCTCAATTCATGCCTTGCAAAGATAGAACACCCCAAGGCTCGGATCATGACTCGGAAGAGCGGGTTGGCTATTTCATTCGTTGATGCTCCTTTCCTCATTTCGCTCTTCCCGGCCAAAAACTTCCAAAGGTAATCAACCTTCTCATTATCAACATAAGCCTCCTCTCTCGTAAATGGGAACCCGAAGTAGGTGGCCAAGTTCCGGAGAGAGAGTTCTTGCAATTCGTTGCCCATTTGGAAGGAAATCATGCCTTCACTCTCGGGTCCCTCATACGTGCACTTGAATGTCGCCATGAACTCGGACGTCAAGGCGGGGTAATGAGTGTTGTTCCACCGTAGCAACACATTGAGTCCAATGTTGTTATAGCACCGAGCAAGAGCTTCATCCATGTTCATCTTTTGAATTGACTCCCAATCCAACCACCGGGTGTGGTGAGATAGTCCCATAAGACGCTCATACTCTCTAGCATCATCCTCATCCTCAATACGCACATGATCCATCCTTTGGACTCTCTTGGACGACTTCTTGGACTTCTTAGTGGCTTTCTCCATCCTAGAAGAAGATGCTCGGGTAGACATGATTCCTACACACAATCAAAACCAAAGAACTACAAGATAAAATCTATACAATCCACAAAAACACAAGCTTCCATCACAAACAACTTATCATGCAAGGAGATAACCCCATACTTGAACTTAACACACTCAATCCACAAAATTCAATCATGCATGAAGTAAGATTCTCATATCAATGGTCAAGCCTCAAATCATATCATGAATAGCATGCTATAACCAACATTCAAGAGCAAGAAATCTTAAAATCACACAAAAGAAGCTCGAAAAACGTTGGACCGATATGCAAACAACAACGGGCCCGAGGTTGGGGACCTCGGTCCGAGTTACTGGACCGACTACGAACATCGGTCCCGAGGTACTGGGTACCTCGGACCGAATCCATTCCGACTTCTCTTCCTAGATCTATCCACAAAACTCATAATCATGCCCCTAAAATCCAAATTCTACCATCAATCAACATCAATCGAAGTTCTAAGTGGGATTTAGCAACAATTAAGCACAAATTTCACAATGCATGCAAATCACCATGGATGCTCAAAGTTCAAGCTCACTCAATCATGGCATATCTCAAATCTAGCAATGAAAGCATGAAATTCACAAAGAATCAAGTAGAGATTGAGATTTACATACCAAATATGAAGAAACTAAGAACTTCTAGCAAGCAACTTTTAGAACTCAAATTTCCTCTTCTAGATCTAGAAGAAGGATGTAGATCTATGGGATTTGGGTGGGATTTTTGGCTTTTGGTTCAATGTTTGGGCATGCTAGGGGATGGATCGAGATCTTGTGGTGAGGTTGCTTGAGGATCGACTATGGTGGGGGGGAAAAGGATCGATTTTGGGGTTTTGAGAGAGAATTGGGTATTTTGGGGAAGTAGTTATGGGGATGGTGATGTTAGGTAAGGGAAAAGGCTCTTAAATGGGGAAGAAGACAAAGGTGGGTCAAGAGGGTATAGTAGGAATTTCCACAAAGTCAAGGTCCAACATGGGTCGGCATACTTGGACCGACGTCGGGCTCCTCGGGCCCGAGGTACTGGGTACCTCGGTCCTACCCGATTTTGGTTCCTAAAATTTCCACACCTTGGTTACTTCTATCCACAAGTTCTTGCATCATTTCCACAAATACCACACATGCTAATGAAGCTCACACAACACATATTTCCACAAAATACAAGCTAGAGAAGAGATTAGGACTAATCTAAGCTAAGGCAAAAAAGAAACAAGCTAGAAACTACGAAAATGAATCTACTAAACCCGGGTTGCCTCCCGAGGAGCGCTTCTTTAACGTCATTAGCTTGACGTCTAACCTCTACCCTTCAAGGAGGGTGAAAAACGGTGAATTGATCCTCCTTGCCATGGACATCTCCACAATCCTCGTAGCCAAAATGCCACCATTTGTGTTTGATGAAAGTGTGGCATCCATCATCCTCCAAAGTGTAGTTTGGCATCTCTTGCATCTTCTCATCTTGCATCTTATCACCTACATCACAAAAGTCTAAAGAATTTCTAGGAGACTCTATGACATCATAACTCAACTCATCTTGCAAATCATCTAAGCAAAGATAATCATCTCCTAAATCCTCTTTCAAATCATCTAAGCACATGAAAGAATCTCCCACATCAAAAGGATATAGATTAGGATACTCTTCATGATTTGGTGGGCTATCTCCATCTCTTGTCTCATCATGGATTTGAACATCGACCATGTCATGGTCTCTCAATGGTGCTTCCTCTCTTGTGGACTCCAACTTCTCCTTCTTGCATTTGGCATTTTCCTCTAGTTTCAAGATCGCCAATGCATCCGGTTCATTAAGGGCCTTGTTGAAATGGAACTCCACTTTCTCCTCTCCAATCTCGAAGGTGACTTTCCCATTCCTCACGTCAAACTTGGCACCCGCCGTGGCTAGAAACGGCCTTCCGAGAATAATGGGCACCATTGGATCCTCTTTCATGTCTAAGATCACAAAATCATCGGGCACAAAATATCTTCCCACTCTAACCGGGACGTCATCAAGAATTCCGGTGGCCTTTGTTGAAGAACCATCGGCCATGGTGAGACTCATATCAACCGGCTCCATATCTCCGAGGTTAGCCCTTCTCCATATGCTAATGGGCATTACCGAAATACTTGCTCCTAGATCACAAAGAGCTTTGAATTGTTGAGAACCAATCCCTACGGTGATGGCGAATCTTCCGGGATCACCAAGCTTTTGAGGTAGCTCCAATATCTTCACCTCGTCTTGCATCTCAACAATTGACCTTTTCTTGCTCAAGATTTCCTTCAAAAACTTTGCATAAGATGGCATCTCACTTAGAGCATCGGTGAAAGGAATGGTAATGTTCAAGCCTTGCAAAAGCTTCAAGAACCGCTTGAACTTGCCCTCAACAATCTCCTTGGGCTTCTTCATAGGATATGGAAGAGTAGTGCCACCTTGCTTCTTGCTTGGATCAACCTCCTTGGATCGATCTTTCTCAACATTTCCACCTTGGACCGACGTTGGAAGTACCTCGGGACCTACTTCAGGGACATCGGTCCCAGGGCAAAGAACTTCTGGGCACGTCGGGCCGACTTCAGGGCAAGTTGGGCCCGAGTTGGGTTCAACCTCGGTCCACTCCAGGGGACTTCCTCCGTCTATAGGATCGACATCTGGGGACGTCGGGCCCGAGTTGCTGGGAACCTCGGTCCGACTCTCTTCTCTTGATCTTGGAACTTGTGGCTCGGGCAAACTCCGTCCACTCCTCAATCCTATGGCACGAACTTCGTTTTGTTGTTGTGGGGCACGGGGATTCTCCTCGGGTCGGCCCGGGAGTCTCCCTTCCTCTCTTGGAAGTTGATTCGCCATGTGAACAAATTGGTTGTCCACTTGCCTTCTCCAAACACCCAACTCCTTGAATTGATCATCAAACTTCCTCTCCATGTTGGTAACTTGATTCTTCAAATCTTGAGCCCATGGTGGTGCTTGCTCATAGAAACCGGGAGGTCGGTATGGTGGTTGTTGGGCTCTTGGCTCGTTGTTATTGAAGTTGTTGTTGTAGCCACTAGCTTGCCCTTGATTCCACCTTCCTCCATTGTTGAAATTGGATCTTCCTCCGAAATTTCTTTGGACATAATGAGCCTCCTCAATTTGCTCCGCCAATCGAACTTGGCGCTCATTTGGGCATTCTTGTACTCCATGCTTCAAAGAACCACACTCTTCACATGCTCTTGTGGTTTGTTGGGCATAACTCATCTTCCTCCTCATCTTGTTCAATTCATGCTCCTTGTTGGAAACTAGCAATCTTCCTTCTAAGCTCCGTCGTCTTGGTGGGCGGGAAGAACTTCATCAAGAATGCTTCATTTAGGGCCCTCCATGATGTGATGGATCGAGGTGCTTGACTCTCCAACCAATGCAAAGCCTTGCCTCCCAAAGACCACTTGAAGGCTTTGTGTAGCACGTACTCAAGTGTCTCATCATCCGTGGAAATGGTCTCACAAAGGTCCTTGAATTGCTTCACATGCTCGATCGGACACTCATTCGGCCTCCCTTGGAATTGCTCTCTCTTGATGAGTGAGATAAATTGAGTTTTTATCTCAAAATTCCTTGACACCTCCGGCAAGACGATGGCCGGCTCCGGGACCTTCAACTCCGGATGCATGTATTGTCTAGCATTCCGGGGTTGAGTGTTAATTTGGGCCTCCAACCTTATCCTTTGCTCCCTCTCTCTACGGGCCTCGGCATCTCGGTTTGCCATCTCAATTTGCATTCGAGCCATGTCGGCTCTCATCCTCTCAAACTCCTCATCTCGGGCTTGGTCCGCCATCCTCTTCTTCTTTCGGGCTTGCCTTAGAATACTCTCCGGGTCACACACAAAGTCGAGCTCAAGGGTTCCTCGGACGGAACTAGCTCGCATGCACCTACAACCAAAGACACAAACAAAAACCAAATCAAAACAAACAAGGGGTTTGGGCTAGTCCCTCACCCAAATCACTACCAAAATCAAAGACTCAACAAAGATGGGTACCTCGAACAAGTAGAACTCCCCGGCAACGGCGCCAAAATTCTGATCGGTTCCGGAATTGGAGGGTCTCACAATTTAAATTTATAAAACCGAACCTCACTTGTAGTAAAGAGGTAGGGTGTCGAACACACGGGAGTTCGTGCGTCGAGAGTACCCGAAAAGACTAAAAAGAGGAGAAAATAAAGACAAACGAAGGAAAACGAAAGGGATCACCTCGGACCGACACAGGTCACTTCGGTCCGAGGTAGGATCGAGGTTGAGTTGCACGGGACCGACGTGATGCAAGTCGGGCCCGAGGTTCTGGGTAACTCGGTCTTAGCAAACTAGTAGATCGGTCTTGGGTTTTTTGGATTCCTCCCCCAATTAGACTTGGATATTCTACCTCAATTCAACCAATAAGTGTTTGATTCTAGTGAGATCGAAGTTGCTCGCCTTAAATCCCTCCAATCTACACCTCGACCCAAGGGAGTTTTCACTCACCTTCGATGCTAGAGACTTGTGATGGGATAGAGACCACTTTCGCTTACTCTTACCAAGCACAAGCTCTAGATCCCTTGCTTTCACAAGAGAATTGAAGCTCAATGTAGAGAGGATTCACAAATCAAGCACTCAAGGCTATGGAATTGGGGTTTTCTACCCAAATCTAGCTAGGGGATTCCCCCATAGCCCAAGACTATGGAATCTACTCCATGTGGTAAGAGAAAAACGAAATCAAAAGGGAAATCAAGCAAAACTCAATCATCATCATCAAATCAAACTTCAATTGCATTCAAAATCAAAGTGTCTACAAAATCCAAGTTCAAATCTACTTGATCAAAGCAAAATAAAGTACAAAACTCACAAATCTTCCTCTCTTCTCCACCGACCTCTCCTTCTCTTCCTTCTTCCTTCTTCTCCTTGCTCTCCAAGCCTTCCTTGAGCCTTTGAGAGTGAAATTGGGTTTGGTGTGTGTGTCCCACTCGTCTCCCTCACACTCCACACCTTGATTTGATCACCAATCACCTCTCTTATCCTTCTCTTTGGATTGGGGACCAAGGAATCCCAATTTAGAAAGGGGCAAATGTGGAAAGTTGCTAAAAATATGCCTTGGGGAACAATCTTCTCACACGCCGATTTGAACCGACACGGGATGACCTCGGGCCCGACGTTGGGAACGTCGGTCCCGTTCACTGGACGCTTGATCTCGGGCCCGACTTGGTATATCTCGGTCCTGGGCCTCGATCCTTGCCTTCTTCCTTGGTTTCCTTTGGTTCCACTTCATTCTTAGCTTGGCTCTTGCACTCCTTGACTTGGCTCCTTCCTTAGCTCCTTGAAATCGTCCTCATTCTTGCCATTTTACCTACAAAAACAAACAAACTCGCATAGTTTCCGACTCTTGAAGAAAACCGGGAACTAAGCTAAAAAGGAAACGAAACTAACAAAGAAGAGAATGAAAAACACATATTTGCAAAGGAAATTAACTACTAAAACACCTCCAAAATGAGAGACATCAACGCCCGCTCAAGGATGGAGACCACCCCGGAGGAGCCGCTCGAGCCGAGCATGTTTGCAGCTTGCATGAGCGCACCAAAATCCAACTTGAACGGCGTGCGGAACAATTGCATGCTCAAAAGAACAAGAACCGGAAGGAGTTGATCTTTGAGCCCGGGGATCTCGTTTGGATGCACCTCAAGAAGGAACGCTTTCCATCCAAGAGGAAGACCAAGCTTGATCCAAGAGGAGATGGCCCATTCAAGGTGTTGAGACGCATTGGCAACAACGCTTATCAACTCGAGCTACCAAAGTCGT
Organism: Polygonum maritimum; assembly: GCA_963924305.1. Taxonomy (NCBI): domain Eukaryota; kingdom Viridiplantae; phylum Streptophyta; class Magnoliopsida; order Caryophyllales; family Polygonaceae; genus Polygonum; species Polygonum maritimum. The sequence continues at coordinate 33,152,120 of OZ002732.1, read as the reverse complement.
ATGGGATCCATCCTACCATAAATGTGGCTGACTTGAAGCCGTACATCGAGCCTCCATTCGGTTTTGAGGTAACGGGGACGTTTCCAAGCCAAGAGGGGGAGGATGATGCGACCCTGCCCACCATGTCGGCCATAGAAGAAGAAGATGCTCTCCAACTTAAGTCCAAGGGTCCTATCACAAGGAGTCGAGCCAAAAGCATAGCCCAAGCTACTCAATCCTTAGTGGCCCGAGTCTCCCGATCTCAAGGTTCTTCGGACGTCTCAAGATGGATTAGCGTCTCCACTCAGCTGAGCTCGACCTCGACCTCAGCCAGCTCGGAATCCTGCCCAGAAGGGTCGGCCCCGACCCCATCCGGGTCGTCCGCGACCTATTCCAGGGAATTTTCACCAAGCTGATCTAGGTCGGCGCCGACCTCCATTAGGTCTCCTGCGACCCCCTCTGGCGGACGTCCGCGCGTGACCTCGGTTTCGAATTCCTTTCGAACCGCCTATCCTTAGTTCGGTTTTCTTTTCTTTTAAGTCAAGTTATTATTTTAGGATAATTATTTGACTTAATAGATAGCCTGTTCTTTTAATTCCATCTTTTTATTTTTAGGAACTTTTGTAACAAATCCTATCTATATCTTTCCATAGATAAAGATATGATTTGATAGCTTGTTTTCTTTGGAAACCCTAGAGGATCGATCCCCCCTCTATAAAACTCTTGTGTTTTGCTCCTTTACAATTTATGCAATATTGAATTCCTGAAAAGTAAAGTCGAGTTTCTCCTTCTCTCGGGATACCGTTGCATCGCTCGTTCGTTCTACTTCATCAATCGCTTCCGCATCGTTAATACTTCATCAACCATCATTCAATCAAGGGAAAACGCACTTACGCCTACGATCTCGATCGGGACATTCTTGTTCTTGTCGACCACGAGGGGCAAGGACGCATCAATGACCCATCGGGTGTGATCCGACCCTAACCCTAAATTTTTCAGGTTTACTGGGTCGGGTTTAAGCCGGGTTTCAAGTTCAAATTTTTAGGTTAAAACCCTGAAATTTTCAAATCAAATTGGATCGGATTGACAGGTCGGATCAGGTTGATATGCTACCTACTTAACTTAGAGCATTCTGCGAACTTTTAGAAGTTGCAAATGCCATATCCAGCGCACAAGTGACCACATTGGGCTCAATGATAAAAGACATGCCTAATGGGCCTTAGTACCCCGTCCGAATTTACAAAACTGAACCCAGTAGCTGTAGACAAGCACAATTACGTACACATTATTAAAACTAGTTGAAGACCCGTACCATGTACGGGTAATGATCATTTTTTTCGTTAATTTGTGTATCTACTATAATTTATACCATATATTAATTCTTATATATAAATAGATTAAAATGAGAATTGAAAAGTTAAGTTAGTTAATATGCATCTTTTATAGAAGAAAAGATAGATAATATTATTTCAAAGATAAATATTAGATGAGTAAAAAAAAGGATAAAATTAAAGGTTAGATAATTAAAGAAATGTTAAAGATAAATAATATGTCTTTAAAGATAGATATTTGATGGGTAAGAAAAAAGATAAAGTTATAGATTAGATAATTAGGAAAAATAAAACATATAAAATTGTTAATCAAGTGGGGCCAGAATTAACTTGGAGACTCGAAATTCTCCGGCTTTAATATATAGTATAGATTCATAAAATAATGTATAAGAACATCTTTCTAATGCTTCTTTAAAAAATTCTTCAAAGTTAATATAATTATAATTTACATTTTATACAAACTAGCAAATGACCCGCACCTTGTGCGGGGTGTTATTTGATTTTTTAACTTTGTATATGAATTTACTATAATAATTACGAATATTATGATATGTGTATTTTCTTTTAAAACGACGTGTATCTTTTAGTATATAAAATAATATAATTCTTGTATATCACCAAATATTTATGTAGAAATATTTTGTTTATATATTAACTTTTTTATACATACATAAAAATTGATAAAAATTGACGGATTTAAATTAAAATTGCATAAAATAACTTATATAATTAGTAATATATTTAAAATAAAAATTTGGATTAATATAATATTATAGTTAAAAGTATAGAGAACATTTAATAGTTTAAAAAATAAAACCAAATTACCTTGCGTATAGGTTATTACGTTGTAAAATATTAATTAAATAAGAAGTATATAAATATCAAATAAAAATATTAATTAATCATTATTTTAATTAGAAATCTATCTTTTATCTAAAACATAATGGATATATAATGTTGTAGATATATTTAGTGTAAATATATTTTCTAATTGTTTTATTAATATTTTTATTGGATTTCAATAAGATATGATAGAAAAATAATTAACATATTATTTTAATGAAAAAATATATGGTGTAAATACATTGGTAGACTTTGCTTCTATTGATAATTTTTAGAAAATCTCAGAACAAAATTATGAAACTATACTTACTATTAATATACTATTTATTTAATTGGGTAAAAAGGATTTTTTTTTAATAAACAAAAATAGGATAAATCCAATATGAACTAATAGGTAATCATATAATGATAATATTGAGATTTATATATTAAGATAGAATATTATTTAAGCAATTCAAAATTTAAGATAGAAACCGACCTCTCCCTTATGACCTTCTTTGGTCTCCCATCATCCTTCTGGTGTCTAACTTTCAAAGTTGTAGTTTACCTAGGATGCCCACAACCACCCTTCAAAACTAATCTCCCTACTACTATCTTTTTCAAACCCGACCTAATTATCAAAAATTGAAACGTTTCGGTTGTTTGTGTTTTCCATGGTTACGACCTTATACTGCCAACAAAATGGAACCAAAATCCATTCCATGAGTGGTTGTGGGGTACTTTCTTACCCAAAGTGCTCCCTATTGTCTTGATCCCGAAACCTTCAAAATCTACACATCGAGGCACGTTACTTTCGTTGAGCACAAATTTTCGTTCCTCACCAAAAATCAACCCCTAACTATCATTGCCACATCTTAGGAGAGTTTAACCAAACTCACTAATCCAAAAAAGGCTAACCCTAATGCACCGGCCCCTCTTCCGGCCCCCTCCCAACGATCACTCTACACCTCTGCAACCGCCCTCCAAAGTGGCTCACCCTTGTTTGAGTCCACATCTCTCGACTCAACCCTAACCCTAGCCCTCCATCACCCCCGGTAGACAAACGCTCTTCCTCTCCTTCACCACAGAATTCACCCCCTATTCATTACACGGTTACTCGTGCTCAGAACAACATTCATAAACCAATACAAAAACTCAATCTCCTTGCTTAAACTCAAGTCCACAAAGAACGTCAAAACATCACCCATGCCTTAAAATACCCCGATTGGCGCCAGGCCATGACAACTGAATACTCGGCCTTACAATCCAACGAGACTTGAGAGCTAGTTCTACCATGCCCAATTTGAATATTGTGGGCTGTAACTTGGTCCTTCGAGTAATATTCCATCTTGACAAGTCTCTTGACAATTACAAGGCAAGGCTTGTGGCTAAGCGGTTCCATCAACGTCCAGGTTGTGACTTTACAGAGACCTTCAATTCAGTAGTAAAACCTGTTATTGTTCGCACCATGCTTACCATTATTGTATCCTCCGACAAGACCTTACAAGAGCTTGACGTGAATAATGCATTCCTCCAAGCTTCACTTCAAGAAGACGTCTTCATGACCCAACCATAGGGTTTTACGAGCAAGGAACATCCTCACTTGTGTGCAGACTAAAGAAGGCAATCTATGGCCTTAAACAAGCCCCGAGGGCATGGCACCACAAGCTAAAAACATTCTTGATTCATATTGGTTTCATTAGTTCTATTGCCGACTCTTCTCTATTTATTTATTGTCATTAGGAAGCCGTTCTTTATCTCTTGGTATCTGTTGATGATATCATCATCATCGGAAGCCATGTATCTCTCCTTGAAGCTATGATACAATGCCTCTCTAATCAATTCTCTCTTACGGATCTTGGAGCTTTATGTTACTTCTTAGGAGTTGACGTCCAATAGCACACCGATGGCTTATTCTTGAATCAACAAAAGTACAATCATGATGTTCAAAGCAAGGTTAACATGGCAGACTCCAACTCTATCTCTACACCGATGTGCACCTCTCAAACTCTACAATGAACTTTTGGCACGTTACTTGAGTATCAAATAAAATACTGTATGGCTTTGGACAGTTTACAGTATCTCCCTCTCACCCAACCATATATTAGATTCACTGTCAACAAGCTTTCTGAATTCATGTATTCCCCGACTTCTACACATTGCAGTTCTCTCAAGTGTCTTCTACGTTACTTGAAAGGCACAACTACACATGGCATTCTTATTCGTCGTGATTAAAGCTCGTAGCTGCATGGCTTTACCGATGTTGATTGGGTTGACAACAAGGATGATTTCACCTCCATCACTAGCTACATTCTCTACCTTGGCCGCACTCCGGTTTCATGGAGTTCTCGCAAGCAAAAGTCTTTAGCTAGTTCGTCGACAGACGTTGAATATCCGGCCTTAGTTGATTGTTGTGTTGAATCACTTTGGCTTTTCTCTCTTTTGTGTGAATTAGGTGTTCCGCAGCAGCAGCAACCGGTTCCCTTTTATGACAATTTGGGTGCAAAACATCTCAGTTCAAACCCCGTATTTCACTCTCGCATGAAACACATTGCTCTTTCCTTTCATTTTGTTCGTGATATCATTCAAAGGGGTGTCTTATATTGGATCATTGTTAATAGTAAAGAGTAAGGACGTCCTTATGAAGGAGTCCTTATGCAACGGAATGTTACTTTGCAAGTATTCAAGACAGAAATAAGCTAAGAACGCAACAAGTGATTTATAGAGGAACCTCACTAAGACCAAGTAGTCCTTGTGGGTAAACCTCTACCTCCGAGGAGGATTTTTGAATAGCTTCCTTATCTTATTTATAAGTGAGTCCTTACAGTTTACAGGCGAGTTTCACTCTTCTCTGAACTAAGGTGTCCGTCCCTAAGTTCACTAGTGTCACTCCTTTTAGCCTAAACTGTAACCTAACACTCACAATGTAAGGATGCTAGATTCACGTGTCTCACAGTCCTTTGTAGACAAGTTCTTTAATTACAAACAATATTCGTTTTGTCTTTTGACTTCCTCTCGACTCACAAAAAAAAAAATCAGTTATAAGTCTGTTCTTTGTGTTCTTGAGTTGTTCTTGCTGTCGCTCTCAAGAGTGTGTGTGTGTGAGAAGTCACGTCACTATGAATACAATGAATGTATATATAGTGCTTGGGAAGGGCATCATTCTGCTGACGCTTTTGCCCTTCGTTCGTCCTCAGCCGCACGATCAGATCGGGAGTCCATACACAGTTGCATTCTTCTCTAGGGTTTCCTGGGAAGCCTCCACGCGTCATGGTCCCCTACATGTGAAGCTTCGGCGAACTTGCGACCTATCGAGTGATGTCATCATTGTCGACAACCTAGCTTTGAGCAATTGATTTTAGGCACTCGTTCTTGCTTGATAGGGACTCCGCCCTCATCTTCACAGGAACTCAATCTTGCTCTTTCTTCTAAGTCTTAGCGTCTCTACACATCAAGGACTGTTGCTCACTTGTTGTCCTTTTTGCATGAGAGTGTCCCTGTAATTTCATGAAACAAAGCTTGGACAAACATATTAGATCAAAGTTGAGTTTGTCATGATCAAAACTTTAGGGACGATCATTATTGAAACGATGCTAAATACTGGTGTTCTTAACATCGTCCCAACATCTTACATGTGTCCTACATTTCAATTGATGATCAACTCACAAATATTCTCACTAATAAGCCAGTGTTAAGACCTTGGTTCGAGTTGTTAGCTTCCAAGCTTAGACTTTCTGTCCCACTATCCAGCCTGAGGGAGCGTGTTAAGCATAGTTAGATATTAGGTTTTATTTGTGTCCCAAAGATAGAATATTTCCTTAATATGTTATCTTATATTTGGTAGGTTATTTTGATCGCAAGTTCCTCTTATCCTCTTATTCTTGTAACTATATATATATATGATGTATATTATCAATAATAAACACAAGTTTCATTCATACTCAATAGTTAGAGTCAAAGAGACAACGGTGTGGAATGAGTCATTGAGCTTGCTATTCAAATTGCTCTTGAGCTAGTGAGAGTGTTTGACCCGATTCAATCTTGTTTTTGGATTTACATTCGTAATAACTAGATCGGTCTAGTATAAATTGGAAATATATATATAGAATTAGGATCTAGTAGAACCCTCTCTATTAATGAAACCGGTGAACTAATTATAACCATTAGATCTAATAATAATAAACAATGGAGATTAAAACAAAAAATGTACATGATATGGGATATTAACAAAAAACACTAGATTGAGCCCAAAATCCTAAAATCTCTCATTATCTCTCTCCGTATCTTCAATTTACTCCAATTAACTAACTGTCATTGCTAAATTAAATCCAAATTTATGTCAGATCAAAATACTCTAGCCATAAAAAACCAAAACGCCTTCTTCTTTGAAGCATGATCGTCATCCACCGCCTCACCGGCCACACAGTTGGGGTCTCTGACGTCTCTTGGTACGTTAGTTAATTTTGATATCCTTTCATCTTTTTTACTACTAAATACTACATTGTGTTATAGGATTTGTTGGAATTTTTTTCTTTGTTTGAATTCTCTTGGTTTTCATAATATTAACTTATAACCGTTGAAAACGGGAATCAAAGATGGAAACCCACGTAGTGTGGGGGTGGCAATCATTAAGCCTAGATAATATTGTATGAATATTGAATAGGGAGTGATAATCCCTCTAAAACATATATTGCCCGGTTTAGTGTTTTCGGTGTTGCTACTGACTTCATTGAATAGAGTGTTATAAATATCTATTGTTTTCTTCAATGCTAATATTTTTTCTAGTTGATAGATAGATACGTGAATTGTGACTAGTTTGTGCATAGAATATTTTATTTGAGTATTTTTCTTTTTGCTCTATGAAATCGATAAGGTAGTTATGGATATTTAATTACTAGTATTTACATGTCTTAACAATATTCAATACATGTAAAAAAATATACAATATGTATATAGAAGCTTGGAATATATTTTTGAAACAGTTGAATATTAACGGGTGAACGTTGAATATTTGAATAATGGATAAAATTTGAATATACATTTATAAACCCTAAATATGTGGATTATAGTAAACATTGAATTTGTAATTACTTAATGTTGATTTTTTTTTGTTAAATATGGAATCTTGAAAGTCGGAGCATGCCAAAAAGGTTGACGAATTTTTGATATGCATGTTTTGAATTACGAATATATGATTTTCGAATGTAATGGTTTGTGAATATATGTTTTGAATTGATGTAGTAACCTGAATTCTAGGTAGCATAATCTGAACTTTTAAGATAATTACATGAATGTTCTTATGAATTATTTGAATGTAGTATATTCTGAAGTATGATTTGAATCGATGATGTAGTAACTTGAATGTTGCTATGTATGTTTTGAATTGTAAATATATGGTTTTTGAATGCAGTGGTTTGTAAATATATGTTTTGAATTGATAAAGCAACTTGAATTCTAAGTAGCATAATCTGTATTTGTAAGTTAATCACATGAATATTCTTATTAATTATTTGAATATAGTGTATTATGAATAAATGATTCGAATATGATAAAAATTTGAATAATAGTTATTTCACTCTGAATTGTTATGTTTTGTTTGTGGAATATGCAGTCTTGAAGTTGGAATATATCAAGATCATTGAGGAACATAATGAAGTTTAAAGAGAAGGGGAGAAGCAGGATAGGGATCAAAGGCGACAATGAATACTAAAGAAGCAAATATTAATCATCTTTATTTTATGATGTATTCAAGTTCAATTCAGTTCTATTTATTAATGAAATTATAATGAGAATTTAAAATTATTTTATTTTGTCAAATTCAATGTATTACAAGTAATATTCAATGTTTGTTGTATTTATATTTAATGTAGCTTCACCTCAAATAAGACTATAATTTGAATTTGACAAAATCGATTGCATATTAAAACCTCGATAAATTACATTAACTTTTGATTAATATTCAAAAAATGTTAAATCATATTCAAACATGTACTTGATAAATTCAAACATTTGTTTACTCGAATATTGAATAAATATTATCGAATATTGAAGTAGCGCTGTCGAATTTGTAATGGCTGATGAATGCATATACGAGATTTGTGTATTTTTTCATAAAATCTAGTTTTAATTATGGGGAAAAAATCTAAATTTCACATCCCTTAAATTGAGGAAAGTTCCATTTTGAAAAAAAAAACTCATACCCGTAACTTCTTCCTATTGTTATGGAAGTGTAATTGAATATATAACTAATTGTGATTTTTCTATTATTCAACCATTATTTTCAAAAATTCAGTATAATCTTAGCCCTTGATTTCATGATAATCCAACGCCTACTATTAATTCACCCGTTTCACTATAGGAGGTGTTTTACTTGAACCCTCCTATATATATATTCATTATATTTTGATCCAAAAAACATATATTCATTATATTCTAGGTTTCCATTGTAAGGGTTTGTATTAGATCGAGATCTAACGCTCTCTCCAATTTTGGGATTTCTTGATTTCCGATGATTAATCGAGCTGGTTAGAGCATCTCTAAGGGATGCTGCATATTCTTGGAAATTGAAAAATTTGGAGAATTTGAAACAATTTTTACCCTAAGAGTTGTTCCATTTTATTTCCTTAAATGGAGAGCGGAGGGAAAAAATTGAGACTCTTTCCTATACTTGGGGAAGTCTCCAAATTATTTCGGGATGTTTTCAACTGATCTAGATTTTTTCTTTTTTGTTTCCTTATTCTTTTAGAACAGTTCAAGGTTTCTAAATGGAAATAATAAATGTCTTATTTCTGTATAATAGATAAGCTTATGGAGTAAGATCAATTTTTTTTATGGAGAATATAAGTTTTCGATTTCTATTTTAAAAAAACAATTATCAACATCACTTGAAAATGCTCTTAGTTGTATATCGTGTGTTTTCCCTCTTGGTTGTTCTTTGCTTTTGTTCAGAATAATTATTGTCTAACTAATATACAACGTCCGGTAGAGTTATCTACCTATAAAATAAAATAAATAAATGTTTGGTTTGCATATAGGCTCTACTCCCTTCGTCCTATACTGTTCGCCCAAAATGACGATTTTTGAGCTTTTTAATGAATAGTATAAAGTGGTATTAATAAATGAAAAGTAAGATTTAATGGGTAAAATATATGATTGAGTACGTAGGAGTATTTTTGTACTTTTATAGAAGGAAAAAAGTTGAAAAGATATAAAATAGGTGTAAAAGTTAGATAATGAGGGTGAATTTTGAAATTGGATAAGGTAAAGTTCAAAGAAAATTATTGATATAAAAAGAAAATAAATAAACATTTTAGGATGACAAATTTAGAAACTGGACAAACATTATGTGATGGAGGGATCCGGAGTATGTCCAGTAGCTCTTGGTGAAGCGTAGTAGTGCCAACGGCGGAACTACGTGATACAACCCCCACTGGGATTTTATATTTATTTTTATAAAATTATAATATAGTAATATATGTTATTGCCTCCATATTAAAATAACCATCCAAATAGCATTTATACATATATTAAGAAAGAATTGTTTTTCCTATATTACATATATTATTATAGAGTTAATAATTAGTATAAAGAAACATGGAAAAACATATATGATTATGATACAGTTAATTATTAGGGGTATAAATGAGAATTGACAAAAAAATGTAAAATTGACAAGTATTATGAAATAAGAAAAGGTGGTAATATAGACAACTGTTCGAAACTTATGGAGTATTAAAAGCACATATATAAAGAAACACAATCATACGCTAATTGAAATGAAATTATGCCGTAAAAAAAATAGTGAAACGTATGTTTAGTGGAAAGTATTAAGTATTAGCTAATTTTCTTTAAAAAGATGTTTTTTTATGTATAATAATGGAAGAAAATGTATGCAAAAGGGTCCTTAATTAATTTTCGCTCAGGGCCTCGGATCGGTCTTGTTTGCCTCATATATGCCCACCTCCATCCGCCAACCGCTTTACTTCCACATTTCCGCTCGTTCAAACACGGATCACATAAGTGTGTTGTATCTAAAATTTATCAGTTTGAACTTTAAACTTGTCAATTGGATCATAATGATTTTTGAAATCTACTTTGGGTTTCATAAAAAATTACTTTTATTTCATTTTCTTTACTCAGATTTGGACTAATTTTATACTTATAGATTAAGTATTTCGGGTTTATTCCAAGTTTTGATGATTGATAGATTGATCAAATTTCTACCTATTATACTCAAATTAAGCCATTTAGCCTGATCCGCTACTCTGAGTAGTGCCAATTTAAAGTCGGCCAAATTGGAGATGGGATCCAGTTGGTGTTTAGCTGGAGCAAAGAGATGATCAAATATGTCCTGTGTTTGATGTCCCAACAAAAGTATGTTGGCTTTTTGTGATGTCGACGGGCTGCTCACTCACTTAAGCTGGCCACACAAAACCAGTTAATCAGAAGACGTAACTGCGCAAAAAAATATTAATTTATTCCACATGAAGCAAACTCCAACTATATAGTAATATATATTTGTCGTACGTGTGTTGCTCGGGACATCAGACCATTGATTGAGTACTCATAGGTCTATCTTGAGGTCGCGGGTTTGAGACTCTACGGTGCTGGTTCGCCCTCTTCTTTTTAGATAACTTGTGGATGCTTGGCAAACCCAAATAATACTCACGGCAACCCTGTTTGAACCAAAATTTACCCAAGGAAGAACTTTGGCTTAAATCGGGCCTAGATCGAAATAAATCAAAGAGAAGGACGAAATATGTGTTTGTATTGATGAGAAACGCGTATGAATGTGTAAAAACATGGTACCCCGTTCTAGGGTTTACAATGGATGTATGAAGGTATGACCCCCCTTCTAGGGTTTACAGTGCATGCCTCTAGCGAGGGCTATGGTGTGTGATCTGATGTGATATCCCATTCCCCTCTATCTATCCTCCCCAATTTCGTGGGTTTACATGGGTATTTATAGACAATAAATAGGAATTCTATCTTATACAAGTTAAAAATCTATCTTAACCAACAAGTCTTCCGGAAAATCTATCTTATATCTTGGATATTCTTTATCCATTCTGGCAGCGAATCTATCATATATTGGAAGATATCTTGGAAAGATTCTATCTTGTAACAACCATATCTCGGATCTTCCCTCCTTCCACCGACTTTCCTTTCGCCGCAAGTCTTGTCTTACTCTGAAGAGGTAGCAAAGAAGTACTAATCGGGTCCTGATACTTCTTTGACTATGTATTGATACTTCTTCGCCTAAAACCTGGGTCGAACAGTATCTTGTAGTTGCAAGGCATTGGGACTTCTTTGGTAATGGGTTGCTTCCTGCTTGGATTATTTCTGGGTCCAACAAACCCTAACTCTTTACCTTATATATATTTGTCGTGTTGAGAGGTGCACTTGGCCAATTATGGACCATGATGCTATATAGAAGTTTCTTCTTAGTGGATGTAGTGGAATGCTTAAAAGGGGAGTATAGTGATGGTGGAGTAGGGCAACTTTAGGAAGTTCGGTATTTGTTGTCAAGTCTGTTGGGATGGTGGTTAGTCCCGACAATCGATCCCAATAGGTTTTGATGATGATTGAACACTTGAGAAACATTTAATATAGTTTGCTACATGTTTCAGGATCAAACAGGTTGAGTTGAGCATGAAACTGAGCAGGATCATCCGATGGGATCAACCGGATCATCAAATAGCTGGCGCGCAAGCAGAAGCTATTTATGGAAGGTGGATCAACGCGCAAAGCTGGAAGCTATATATGGAAATGCGCGTGAAGGGATCGGATGCAACGACTTTCCTATCTTTGAAGGATCTCGAAGATTTGTTAGGTTGTTGGAGATATTATCTTATTCCCTAAGTAAGATATATCTGATTTGGTGATCGATATACTTTAGGATAGAATTTCCTTCTAGCCGATTAGTTTATATAGATCATTGTATTAGGGTTGTTACTCACGCTTTTTCAAGAGAGTTGAGAGAGCTGTGTGCTTGAGACAAAGAACACACGAAGTACTCTAGGCCGAGTTATGTACGAGGGTTAGAGGTGTAGGTCAAGTCCGTTGAGTCGAATTACGAGTGTGTCCGACGCTGAGGGATCTAGATCTGGGTAGAAGGTATAGTGTAAACCTTAAGATTAAGGATTCGCGTTTGTAAGTTCATACTTGGTAATAACAAGAGGCTGGCTTGATTTGAATCTCTTTGTGTGAACTTAAACTTGTTTGAACTGTTTGTTATTTCCGCTGCCCGGTTTGTTGATCCCTCTGGAGGATCAACATCCGTATACTGACAAACGTAGATCCTACAATTGGTATCAGAGCCTGCGTGCTCTAGATTGTGTGTTTGTGTCAAACAGGTTTTAAGATGGAAAAACAACTCCAATAACTTGGTGTCTCTAACTCCAAACCCCCGTTGCTGCTTCCTGGTCAATACAATCAATGGCAAGATGCAATGCCCGACTGGATCAAGGGAAAGAACTTCCAATCCTGGCTAGCGATTGAACTTGGAGATCTTGAAGTAACTGTTGACAAGAAAGCTAATCCCAGGCTCATGGGACCAGATGACTTCAAGGCAATGGAAGCCAACTTCCTTGCTAAGACATTCATCTCTTGTGGGGTTACCAAGGAGGATAAGAACAAGATTGGCAAACTGAAAAATGCCAAGGCGATGTGGGAAGCACTAAGCGACATCCACAATGGTACTACTGAGATGAAGGATGACCTGATCCTTGCTACCCAGAAGGAATTCCTCACCTTCAAAATGAAGGAAGGGGAAACTGTATCCTCCTATCAGTCTAGATTTACTACTCTTGATACTAAGATGCTTAGTCTAGGTCTTAATGAAGAAAAAATTTCGACTAAGACTAAAGTTAGAGTGTTAATCAATGGACTTACTGGTGATTGGGAACATAGTCGTCTAACCTTCCATGAAAATGATAAGAACAAATCTCTTAAACTGCATGAGTTCTTTGCTAAGCTAACAAAATATGGAATTGAAAGAAACTGTATCAGGGAAGGAAAGTAGACGCCTAAGTCCCTAGCTCTCAAACTTGAGAAGGCTATTGGGTACATAGTCGAGGATGGAGAGGAGGACACTGTTGATCCTAATGATCAAACTGCTCTTTTCACTAGAGCAATGAGAAGGCTATGGAACAAGGGGAAGTTTCCAGGTGGTCGCCCCAACAACTCTGGTGGGCGCCGTGGGAACAATGATGAAGCTAGAGACATCAAGGACATCATTTGCTATCGGTGTCGTGATAAGGGACATTATGCTAAGTCCTGCCCTAAAGGACCAGAGGGAGAAAAGTCCAACAAGATGAAGAACAAGGAAAGAGCTTTTGCTGCGTGCTGGGGATCAGATGCAGAAGAAGAAGAAGAGGAAGAAGAGCACCACACGTGCAAAATTGCTCTAGCTACGCCAAAATCTTCTTCATCTGAGGTACCTGAATTTGAGTTCCTTGATTCTTTGAAAGATCTCTCTAAGGAAAGTTTGATTAGAATGATCACTGAACTGCATAATGACACCATTGATGCTCAGATAGAATTCACAAAAGCTAATGACATGTGCAATGAACTAAAAGAATCTCTTGAAAGTGCTTCTGAAAAATCTGTTGATCCTTGCAAACACGGTCCTGAACTTGAAATTAAGATTCTCAACATGACTTTCACTATTGATGAGCTGAATGATGAAATTATTGCCTTGAATACTGAAAAGGGTGTTTTGTTGACTAAACTTGATATTGCTAAAGGTAAACAGGAAGTTGTTGATGTAGGTCCTACCTTTGTTCCGCAGAGATTCGGAATAGGTTACACAGGAGACAAAGAGAAGGATGGGGCTCATAAGAACTTTGATGCTGCTGAGTTATATGAACAGAGGGGTAGGGAACTACAGAGTCTTAAGGATAGGAACTTGCACTTGACCAAAAGAATTCAGGTTTTAGAGTAAGGTGAGGAGAAAAACCCAAGTGAGAACTCTGAGTGGTATGTAGGTAAACCAGCCCATAAAATGTTCATAAAACAATCTAAGGGAAGTGAGCCTAAGGACCATAACAAGGATAGGATCAATGAGAGAAGAATCCAGAAACCTCACCCTAAGTATCACATGGGAGCTTACCTTATGACTTGTTGGTACTGTGGTGATGGGGGACATAGGAAAGCTGACTGTGAGAAGAGAAAGTCCCAAGCTGAGAAGAGTGAGAATAGGACCAATGAAGCTAGTACCTCTCAGGAAGCCCCTAGGAACAGACCTGCTAGGAATAGAGCTCCTAGGAACAATGGATCTAGGACCAATAGACCTAGAAATAATAGACCTAGGAACAATCCTCGTAGAGCCCCTAGGAATTTTCAACGTGCTAACCAAGATCCGCCTAGGATCAAGAAACTTGCTTCTCAGAATGCATGCAATGTTGTGAATTTGCTTGATTTTTATGAAGCTAGTCATGAGGAACAAAGAAAGTATCAGTATCTTGCTCGACCTAGTCAAGCAAAGCTTGTCTGGGTCGTTAAGGACTAATCTTTTAAAGGCAGGGTGTTGTGAGTGAGGAGAACAGGTGGTACTTTGATAGTGGATGTTCGTGCCACATGACCGGTAATCGAAACAACCTCAACTCACTGAACACAAGTGCTAAAGGAGTTGTGTCCTTTGGCAACAAGAATGAAGGCAAAATCTTAGGGACTGGCGCAGTAAGGATCAATGACAGTGTACAAGTGCAGGACGTGAAGCTGGTGAATGATCTTGGATTCAACCTACTTAGCATTGCTCAAATCTGTGATCAAGGAGACAATGAAGTGATTTTCTCATCCAAGGAGTGTCTTGTCAAAGATAGAAAGAATGGAGAAGTGGTACTTAAAGGTAACAGGTTCAACAATGTTTACATTCTTGATCCCTCTTTCAAACCACTTCAAGGAATTTGTTTGGTAACAATTGCTGATACTAGTGCCCTCTAGCACAAGCGTGTTGGACACGCGAGCTCTCACCTTTTGTTCAAGCTTTTCAAACAGGACCTAGTAACCGGATTACCATGTGTTCAACAAGACCAGGGATCAGTCTGTAATGTTTGCGTTACAGGAAAACAATCCCGTAGTTCCTTCAAGTCAAAGAATGTTGTGAGCACAACACGCCCCCTGGAATTGCTCCATATGGACTTATGTGGACCAATGAGGGTGGCGAGTTTCTCCGGGAGTCGATATATCTTTGCTATTATTGATGACTTTTCTAGGTACACTTGGACCATCTTTCTCAAGAACAAGAGCGAGGCATTCCAAGAGTTTGAGGTGCTTGTCAAACAGTTGGAGGTTCGTGTAGGACAGAAGCTAGGTGCTATTCGGTCGGATCATGGGACAGAGTTTGAGAACGCTTCATTCCTACAGTTTTGTAGGACCAATGGATTTTCTCATAACTTCTCTGCCCCTCACACACCTCAACAAAATGGAGTGGTAGAGCGCAAGAACAGGACCCTGGAGGACATGTCCATGACCATGCTGATTGATAGTGGACTTCCACAAGTCTATTGGGCCGAAGCCGTCAACACGGCTTGCTATATCCTTAATAGGGCTATGATTCGTCCAATTCTTTTGAAAACTTCTTATGAATTGTTCAGGGGAAGAAAACCCAATATTGCACACTTGCGAGTCTTTGGTTGCAGGTGCTTTGTACATAATAATGGCAAGAATGCTCTCGGAAAGTTTGATCCCAGGAGTGATGAGGCCATATTTATGGGATATGCACTGGATAGCAAGGCGTACAGGGTCTTCAACAAGAGAACAAGGAAGATGGAGAAAAGCATACACGTGGTCTTTGATGAAAAGACTATGGCAGGAAACCATCACACCTCATCTCTTGATCCCGCACTGCATTTTCAGCAGGATGATTCAGAAGAAGAAGATGAAGGACCAAGGCGGACAGGTGGAAGTGGAGGAAGTTCAAATGTCAATAATTCCACAAATTCAAATGATGATGCACCAAATGATGATGACGGTGCATCCGATGCATCTATGCCATCACTGGAGGAAGGTCCCGAAGATGGTGTTTCTTCTGATCCCACTCTTGATCCTTCGTCAACCAATGTTGATGATGGTTCACAAGCTCAGGGGGAACAAGCAGAAGTTGCAACTACTGAAGGAACAGTCCAAGTTTGGAATTATCAACAGAGAGCCGCTCATCCATTGGATAATCTCTTAACTCCATTAGAGAAGGAAGGCGTAAGTACTCGATCCCAACTTCATAGTTTCTTTGCATTCCATGCGTTTATCTCTTTTGTAGAACCTAAGACGATCGATGATGCTCTTCGAGATCCGGATTGGGTTGTGGCAATGCAAGACGAGTTAAACCAGTTTGTAAGGAACAAGGTGTGGGAACTAGTACCAAGACCAAAGCACAAGAAGGCAATTGGAACCAGATGGGTTTTCCGGAACAAACTTGATGATGGTGGAGTTGTGGTGAGGAACAAGGCGAGACTAGTTGCCAAAGGTTACAACCAACAGGAAGGGATCGACTACGACGAGACCTATGCACCTGTTGCCCGGATCGAGGCAATTCGTCTACTTATTTCTTTTACACCTCACAAAGGCTTCAAACTGTTCCAAATGGATGTGAAGACGGCGTTCTTAAATGGGATCCTTCAAGAAGAAGTGTATGTGGAGCAACCTCCTGGATTTGAAGATGTTGATTGTCCTGACCATGTGTACAGATTAGACAAGGCGTTGTATGGGCTCAAGCAAGCTCCCAGGGCTTAGTATGATAGGCTCACTCAGTTTCTCTTGGCTAATGGGTATAGACGTGGTGCAATCGACAAGACGTTATTCCTCCTGGAACAACGCGGTGAGATTCTGGTAGTACAGGTGTATGTTGATGATATTGTGTTTGGTTCAACTAACCCTGTTCTTGTAGATAAATTCAAAACTCTTATGAGTAGCGAGTTGGACATGAGTATGATAGGGGAACTATCATTTTTTCTTGGTCTTCAATTTTCGCAGGAAAAGGAGGGAACAAGAATCCATCAACAGAAATATATCAAGGAGATGCTTAAGAAATATGGCATGGATAACACGAAACCTATTGATACACCTATTTCTCCTAACACTCGTATGGATGCAGATGAAGGTGGGATCAGTGTTGACCAGAAGATGTATCGAGGAATGATTGGTTCCTTGTTATATCTAACGGCCAGCCGGCCAGATATTGTGTTTAGTGTCTGTCTTTGTGCCAGGTTTCAAGCAAACCCTAAGGTGTCTCATCTCAAGGAGGTGAAAAGGATCTTTCGATATCTGAAGGGATCAACCAATCTTTGCCTTTGGTACCCCAGGATCTTCGAGTTTGATCTTATTGCATACACTGATGCTGATTATGCTGGGCACATTGTGGATAGAAAGAGTACATCGGGGATGGCGCAATTCATAGGACCTTGTCTCGTTTCTTGGGGATCTAAGAAACAAAACACGGTTGCTTTGTCCACGGCCGAGGCTGAGTATGTTGCGGCTGCAGCGTGTTGTTCCCAGGTACTATGGCTAACACAACAATTGGTGGACTATGGTATGTCTCTTGGAACTACAAGCATTCGATGTGATAACACAAGTGCAATAGATATTTCCAAAAACCCTGTTCATCACTCTCATACTAAACATATTGAAACTTGCCATCATTTTTTACGAGACAATGTTGATAATGGTTTGGTTAAGTTGGATCATTGCAGGACCGAAAACCAAGTGAAAGACATTTTCACCAAGGCATTGGATAGAAAACCCTTTGAGCATCTGAGGATACTCTTAGGCATGATCACCATGAACTAGTCAATTCCCGGTCCTCTATTCCCCCAATGACTGGCTAAAATAACTCTTTGATCCAGGGGGAACAACACTGTTAAGTGCTATCTTCTTGACTATGTGCATTCATGATGATTTACTTGTTTTGATTCTTGATCCATGTTGCTTTTATACAAAGTACTTGAGCTATCATTTTTAAAAGCATGAAGACCTTTTGTTTGATCCCAATTAAAATGACTAACTTGATCTTGTTATCCCTTGTTATAAGCCGAAATGATAATTAGTCATAGACCGTCCCAAGCCTTGATCCAGGTAAATGTTTCCTATAAGCATATCTTTGTTGATCCTTTCTTTGACGGGATTTACTTATCTGGATCATTTATTGTGCCTTGCTTGATACTTTGTTTTGGATATGCGTGTGAGTCTTATTTGTTACCTATTTGCTATCCGAAATCTGCCCTTTTCATTCACTCAAGTATGTGTGTGGGATCAGTCCAAAGGATCATTCTAAGCTGTGCAGAGTTTGGGATCAGTCTAAGGAGCATTGAAATCAGGTGTAAACGGCTAGTAAAAATTTGAGGAGAAGCCTTGTTACCGTTACCGGGTGAATTTTGTGCAGATTCTAGACGTTGGAGGAGCAATAATTGCGCAAATTTTGGAAACTGAATTTGCAGGGAGCCGTTGGTAAAAATTTGTGAACGTTGGGGATCAGTCTGAATTGTGGCCGTTGTGAGATCCGTTAGAGGTAAATCTTTTCATATCCATTCCATATCTTTTTCCTCTATCCATTCCCATAAACATCTCACCCAAATCACCCAGAATCCCCTTCACTCTCTCTCGCCTAAAATCTCCCTTGCCTTAACTAAATCCCTGCGCCCTATAATTCTCTGATTTCCCCGTCCAATTGCACCAAAATCTCCAAACCCTAATTGCCTTCCCAACCTAAGCTTTACCAAAAACCATCCATGGCTTCCCAGTCCAAAGATGATGAGATAGCCGCCCTCAAGGCGCAAATTGCCGTGCTCTCCGCCCAAAACGAGAGCGAGTCCAACTCTGTCAAAGCTACGGAGGCTCTTCCCATGCTCTCTTTGGACTCCGTGGCTCACATCGGCAAAGAGGCGGTGGCCGAGGCAGAACCGTCCGCGGCGAAGGATCAAGAGGGTGCTCCCTCAGGGTCCGATAAGGAGAAAGGCAAAGTGGAGGCCGAAAAGAAAGAGGCTGCTGCTGATGCCTCAATGAAAGAAATAGAAGAAGAGCTCGCCTCCCCCGCCAAAAGCAAATCGCTCTCCAAGAAGAGGGTTAGAGATGAAGCAGAGGAGGATGAGATCGTCGAAGTAGAGTCCGATCTCAAAACCCCTGTGCCAAAATTGAAAAAGCCAAGAAAGGGGCAAGCTTCAGCGTCTCGTTCCTCCAGCCGCACCACCCGTAGCAAAGCCAAAACCAAGGTAGAGAAAGGCAAGATGATCCTTGCCACTGTGGAGGAGTCCACAGAGCCTGAGGAGCAGGCCTCTGAGGACCAAAAGGACAGGAAGATCGCCGCTCCCTTGATCATCACTGAAGACCTCGCCAAGGAACATGATCTCGAGGGTCTCTGGGAGCTTATCCAATTCCAGGGTTGGGATCATCTGTTTGAGGAAAAGGTACTTGTTGATCCTGACCTAGTCCGCTCCTTCTACTCCTCCTTCCAGTGCTATGATACCCCGGTCTGTCTCTCTGGGGCTGCCAAGATAGGATCCAAAACCCTCGTCTTCTTGATGTCCGCGTTTTAGGTAGATTTTTAGGGTCTAGATAGGTTTGTTTAAGTTGTTTTTCGTGGTTGAGTCTTGTGTTTTTGAGTCATTGTGCATGAGTTTTCGTATTTCTTTGAGATTCGGAAACTACGCATATTTGTGTTGTTTTGTAGGTGTTTTGAAGCTTGAAGAAGAGTTTGGAGCAATGCTAAGAGAGGATGGACAAGCTAGGCGGAAGATCTCAAGAGGACAAGCCAAGGAGAAGAGCTAAGAGGAGCAAAATCAAGTGGAAAAGTGAAGGAATCGACCCCAGGATCGAGCTAGAAGGGGTCGAGCTCGAGCCAAATCAATAAACTTGAAGACCAAGAAATACCACTCTCAGGATCGACCCTGAGGGGGGTCGAGATCGACCCTATTTGGGTCGATCCTAGGCACCGACTCTCCCTATTCCGGATATATTGTGGAGTTTCCGAATTTGTATTTAAGGAAGGTTGTTTCTTTGTGTTTCCTAGTTAGATTAGGACTCCTTTTCTTCTATAAAAGGAGGTTGAACCCTTTTATTTTCATTCATCCTTTGGGGGATTGAGGCAATTTTTAAGGAGAGCTAGGAAGGAGACTTGGAGAACAAGTTTGAGACTTTGTGTAAGATTGATCCTTTGTTCAATTTGAATTTTAGTTTGGTTTTTGATGATGTCTTCTTCTCCTTCTTCCTTGCTTCTCTTTGCCATGTGTGAGTAGTTTTCTTTAGTTCTAGGGTTGGGTGAAAACCCAACACAATCATGCATGTTTAAAACTTGAATTCATGACTTGAATGTTTGATGATCATATCTAATCTATCTTGTGCTTAATCCTTGATGAAAGTTGAGGCATGTCTTGTAATTGACTATAGCGAAAGTGAAAAGTTAGTTACTTGATTAGTTCTCATAGGATTATTTGCGAAAGTTGATATTCCTAGGTTGAAGGATAGATAGAAAGTTGTTTGATTTGCGAAAGTTGATTGAATGGCTTGAATTGTTTGCGAAAGTTAACTTTTCTATGATCTAGATGGCATGATAGTTGTGAATTCCTGTTAAAAGCATGTATGGTTGTTGTTGTGGTAGCCCTATCCTTAGGATTTGCTTTTTATATTGATTGAAATTCGTGTTTTTGCCTTGATCCCGACTACCTAAGTCGTGCTCGAGCCCTTGCTAGAGTTTTTGTGTGCGTTCGTACTTGTTTTGTCTCAGGACCGACCCTCTAAGGGTCGAGATCGACCCTCCTCAGGTTGATCATGACTCTGCTCGTGTGTGTTTTCTTTGCTTTTCGTAGTTTTTCGACTAATCTTAGCACTACTCTCACTCCCGTGGACGATCTTGACTTCGCTATACGCAGCGGGGTCTTGAATACAAATTTATTTGTTCAAGAAACCCTTCAACAAATTGGCGCCGTTGCCGGGGATCGAACCCGGGTCACCCGCGTGACAGGCGGGATTACTTACCACTATACTACAACGAGCTCTTGTAGAGTTTAGCATGCCTTCGGATTGTCTTGAAGCGTTTTACAGGTTGAGAAGAGCTCTTGTGACGGCCCCCATCATGCAATCACCGGATTGGACACTTCCCTTTGAAATCATGTGTGATGCTAGTGACTATGCCATTGGTGCGATTCTTGGGTAGCGGAAAGATAGGAAGCTTCATGCCATTTACTATGCAAGTAAGACTCTTGATGAAGCTCAAAGTAAGTACACTACCACCGAGAAGGAGTTTCTTGCCGTAGTATTTGCATTTGAAAAATTCCGCTCTTATCTATTAGGTTCTAAGGTGATTGTTTATACTGACCATGCCGCGATTAGATTTCTAATGGCAAAGAAAGACGCCAAGCCTAGGTTGCTTCGTTGGATGCTTTTGTTGCAGGAATTCGATCATGAAATCCGAGACAAGAAGGGAGCGGAGAACCTAGTGGCGGATCACCTATCTAGACTACCCCTTGAGCACATCATGGAGTCCGGCGGATCGATCCCCATCGATGATACACGCCCGGATGAGACCCTTATGCTAGGCAACAAAGATCACCATGAAGACGTTGGAGGAGGAGATGCCGAGCTCTCAGGACCGACCCCCCTAGGGTCGAGATCGACCCACACCGGAGAAGATGAGCTCTCAGGCTCGACCCCTAAGGGGTCGAGCACGACCCTTCCCTTGGGTCGACCATGTACGTCCTCTTCTCCCTCTTCGGTTCTTTCAAATTCTAATGTGCTTCCATCTCCATCTTCTTCTCCTCCCCCTTCTATTCTTGCTATACGTGGGTCGAAGACCCCTTGGTTTGCGGATTTTGCCAACTATGTTGTAGGAGGCATTATCCCGAATGGATTGACTTCACAAGCCAAGAAGAAGTTCCTCCACGACGTCAAGCGCTACTATTGGGATGATCCCTACTTGTTCAAGCAAGGGAGTGATCACATCTTTCGACATTGTGTACCGGACGATGAGATAGAGGGAGTCATCCGACATTGTCATACTCTACCCACGGGTGGCCATGCTAAAGGCTTCAAAGCTACCGCAAAGATCCTCCAAAGCGGACTCTATTGGCCAACTCTCTTCAAAGATGTGCAAGCATATGTGACAACATGCGATGAGTGTCAATGGTCGGGGAATATCACATGGAGGAACGAGAACCCACTCACCGGAATCTTGGAGGTCGAGCTCTTCGATGTTTGGGGCATTGACTTCATGGGACCCTTCCCCTCTTCGGGTCCCTACAAGTACATACTCGTGGCGGTTGACTATGTTTCCAAGTGGGTCGAGGCCATAGCCACAAGGACGAATGATGCTCGAGTAGTGGCCAAGTTCATGAAGACCAACATTTTTCCCCGCTTTGGTGTCCCTCGAGTTCTCATTAGTGACGGAGGATCTCATTTCATTGAGCGGAGCTTTGAGGCGCTTTTGACCAAGTATGGGGTGTCTCACAAGGTGGCCACACCTTATCATCCCCAAACTAGCGGTCAAGTAGAAGTTTCAAACCGGCAAATCAAGAGCATTCTAGAGAAGACGGTGTCCCGCTCACGAAAAGATTGGTCTTCCAAGCTTGATGATGCTCTATGGGCATACCGCACCGCCTACAAAACACCACTTCGCACCACTCCTTTCAATCTAGTGTACGGCAAGTCATGCCATTTGCCCGTCGAGCTCGAACACAAGGCTTTATGGGCTCTCAAAAAGCTCAACATGGACCTCGATGCGGCCGGAGAGAAGCGTTTCATGGAGTTGCAAGAACTTGAGGAGTTGAGGCTCAAGGCATATGAGAACTCCAAAATCTAAAAGGAGAGGACCAAGAAGTGGCATGATAGCAAGCTTGTGCCAAAAACCATCAAGGCCAGTGACCAAGTGCTCCTATTCAACTCAAGGCTTCGACTCTTCCCCGGAAAGTTACGGATCCGATGGAGTGGACCATTCACGGTTCACCACATTTACTTGCACGGGGCAGCCGATCTTATAGATCAGAATGGTGGGATTTTCAAAGTCAATGGGCATCGCTTGAAGAAGTACTATGCTAGAATGGAACCCGATGAAGAGATCCGAGCCACTTGGGCTCTCACGACCTCGGACTAAGCTAAGGTATCTCTCGTCAAGCTAACGACGTTAAAAAAAGCGCTCACGGGAGGCAACCCGGTTTCTAGATTAGATTTTTCTTTTTAATTTTCCTTTATTTTTGATTTTCCAATTTCTACGCTAGATTTTTGTTTTTTTTTTCTAACCTTCCTTAGATTAGATTAGGATATATTTTGCTTGGGATAGGATTTTTGTGATGATTTTGCAAGTCTCTAAATTGCAAAACACGAGCTCAAAAGACGGGACAAGACGATCTTGCAAGAGGAATGCAATTGCGGAAATTTTCAACCCAAATGGGTCGAGATCGACCCTTGTGCGAAATTCCGGAAATGCCCCCTTGGTGTAAGGTATGTCTTTTACCCAAATTTAATTCAAAAAAATATCTCCTCCTTCCCCATATCAGCCCGACCCCCCCATTCCTTTGCCTTCCCCTTTGAGCTCGACCTCAAATCCCCACCTCCCCCACTCGCGCGCTCGCCGGAAACCACCGTCCCACCGCTGCGCCGGCCGCCACCACTCCACAGCTGCACCACCGCCTTCCATCCTCTGAATTTCCTGCACAGAACCGCACCCCCACAGCCCCAAAAATCAGCCACACCGTCCCTTCCTAGATCTAGCTCTAGACCGACCCGATTTTCTACTTCTTTCACTTCTTACAAGGAATTTCAGTATGATTTCTAACCCACTACTCTCTACTTTGCTTAAGTTTGAGTGAAATTGGATTTTTGGGTTGAATGTGCATATTTGAGGGTTTTTGACCTAGGTTGGAGAATTTGAAAATTGCTTGCTTGGGTGTGTTGTTGTTGAGTTTGCATGCTTGGGTATGTCTAGATTTGATCTTCATGAGCTAATTTTGGTAGTGACTTGTGGTTTGGGGCTAATGGGTTTTATACCCGAATTTTGGTTGAACTTGAGGTAGAAGACGAGTTGAGGTTGTTCAGGATCGACCCCCTTTGGGTCGAGGGCGACCCCCCCTGGGTCGTGCCTGATATGTTGTTTTGTGTGATGTATTGCTCCGCTCAGGATCGACCCCCATGGGGCCGAGGGCGACCCTCCCTGGGTCGTGCCTATGTGCATTTTAATCTTGATGAGTGTGTTTCTTGGGGCATAGGTTGCATGATAGGATGAGATATGGATTTGTGCTTCATGTTTCATTATTATAGATCCTCTCCTATCCATGTTATGAAGTGCTTGGTTGAGATTCTTGCCATGCTTGCCTTTGTTTAAGTGTGGGGTGGATGGTGTGTATTATGTGGTTTCGGTGTTTGAATTGATGTAGGTACTATGTCGGCTTCGGGTTCTAAACCACCAAAGAGGGCGAAGAGGAGCAACAAGTCCGGGTTAGATGATTTCCACGTTCCTTCCGAGTATGCTGAAACATTCAATACCTACCTCAAGTTGAAACACAAGACAAGGTGGTATGATGAGGCGGATCGGCAACGGTTGCACATTCATGAGGATGTGAAGGAAGCTTTCTCTTACATCGGAGCCGCACACATGTTGGAGTGGGACAATCATCATTACCCAATTCTCACTTGTGAGTTCATGGCCACCTTCTCCCACAACATCGAAAGCCCAGATTCCGATGGGAAGATAGAGTTCCAGTTGGGTAACAAATGGTTCAAGCTCAGTTTGCAACAGCTCAATGACGCTTTCGGCTTCCCCAATCCAATGGAGGACGATCCGAGGCCAATACCGGTCCTAACAACATGGGGCTATCTTTCCGGGAAAGAGGAGCAAACTTGCCATAACTTGCAAACCTCGAATCTAGCCAATCCTCTTTTCCGGATCATCCTGCGTATTCTTGGGAGCATACTCTTCCCGAGAACTGAGCTATCTCGTCCTACTAGAAGGGAGGTCATTGTGTTAAGGACCATGCTCTTTACCTCTCCGGCTCCTCTGAATCTTGGCTTTGAGTGGATGAAAAGTATAGAGGATTTCAAGGGTGGTTCGGGTGCGATTTACTTCGGTGGAATGATTGCCCGACTTGCAATGAGTCTTGGAGTGAATATGGGGGCGTATACTGCAGAGAAGCCTATCTTTGTGGATATTCCATTCCTTGCCAATGCCAAGTTGTATGACAAGCCTTCCCGCAACGATACCAACTACTATTCCACTTTCAAGGGGAAGAAGGTCGCTCTTACTCGAGAGCGAGCGGATTTACTTCACCTTCCTAATTGGTATGAAGTGTGGTCCCCAAAGAAATTTCCTCTGCAAGATCGGCCTGAACATGATGAGTTTTTGAGAATCCGCCCGCGTCGGTATCCGAGTCCCGAGCCACAAACAACCGAGTTCCTTGCCCTACCATCACCTCCGTCGAGCCTCAGGATCGACCCTATGGGGGTCGATCTCGACCCATTTGGGTCGATCCCGCCATCTATGCCATCCTTTCCTTCTACTTCCGGGGCTCACTTTGAGTTTGGGGCTTCCTCGGGTGCTCATTCCGGGCCTTCATATGCCGAGCCACCACCTCAAGAGGCACCTCCAACCTATGATATGGCTTACTTGGCTAGGGAGATGGCCCCCATGAGAGTAGCACAAAGGGAGAATCATGAGGCGGTTATGCAAGGCCAAGCGGCCCTTTTGGAGTATCAAAAGCAGTCTCGGGAGATGATGATTCAACACCACCAACAATTCCATCAATTCCAAGGGTAATATCATGCTCAACAAGAGGTGGATGATTACCGATGGGCTCATTTGGAGGAATACATGCGGTGGAACCAAGGAAACTATCCGGATAGAGATGCATGGGCTCCCCCGGAGCATCCTCCCTTCCGTCAACGTCAACCACCTCCATCTCCTTGAGGACCTCCTTCTCCAATCAAGCTTCCAAAAGTTCATTGTGAGTTTTCTTCTTCTTTTCTCTTTACTTTTCATATCTTTTTCATGAATGGGGACATTGCATGATTTAAGTATGGGGTGGGGAAGAAGAAATCTCACATGTTGTATATAATTGAGTCTTTGCTTGCTTTGTTTGTTTGTTTGATAGTTTGCTTTGTAAAGAGAAAAATCTTGAAAAATCCAAAAAAAAAAAAATTTGAGAAAATGTCAAAAAAAAAAATTGCAAAATGTCGAAAAAGCCAAAAATAGTTGCTTCCTTGTTTGTTTTAGGATGAAAAATGCTCCATCTTAGATGTCCTATGATGAAAACTAATTTTCATGTTTGTCATGTAATTCCTTTGGCATAATTGGATAGTGTAGCCCATATTTATGAGAAATTGCTCTTGATTGTGGAATGTGACTTGTGATGAAATTGAGCATGTGTCTTGAGTAAAGGTAGTTGCAATCCAACAAATTTTTACCTAGTGAGAATTTGGCCTTATAGGGAGATCATCATTAATTCCCTCTTCTTTGTATGTGTGATTTTGCTCTCTTTATGCATATGTCTCTTGTTATTGATATGGTTATCTATTTCTTGAAACCGCTATGAGATTGTTCATGATTGTGATTAAGAACTTATATTTTTAGCCCATATTCTTCCATGCCTACCTTGAACTATCTTTGCTTAAAACCCCGTTCTAGCCTTGGCTTTTGTTTGAAGCTCCACAAAAGTTATCCATAGCCTCTATTGGCTTGACCCTATTCCGGGAATTGAACTTAAATGATGAGTTGGGAATAAGTTTTGTTGAGTGGCATTTTGGTTGGGTTTGGAAGGGTTGACATGGTTAAAGGGTAGAAAACAACTTGTTAAAGTGTAATGCAAAAGAATTCTTGGCTTGGAAAACACCTTTATGAAGAAAAAAATTGGTGAAAAGAAAAGAGAGAGTAAGGAAGAGCTCGAGTAAATAGCCTCAGGACCGACCCCCATGTAGGTCGATCTCGACCCAAAACGAAGAAAATAAGCTCTCAGGACCGACCCTAGTAGGGTCGGTCACGACCCCCTAAAGCTCGAGCCTGCAGAAAAAAAAAAAAAATGAAGAAGAAAAGGAAAGAAAAAAAATGTTTAAGTGCAAAGCCAAGAATTCCTAGTGTTTATAAGTTGTAGTATGGAAGTTTGGGTTAGACATTGATGGGTATGAGTTTGATTGATGAAGTGTTTGGTTATGAGTTGAAAAAAAGAAGAAGTGAGTTGTTTTGATTCTAAAGTGTTGTGTTTAGGAGTTTGATTCCCGGATTTAGCACCACATGGGCAAAGAACTCCCTACCTATTGTTATTACCAAACCCCATTACAACCCGGCCGAATGGAGTCTTCTATGAAGATTTATTGAGCCTAAGTTCTTATGATGATTGATGTGTTTTGACTTCTCTAGGTAGAGAGATTGGTGATATAAGTCTCAATGATAAAGTAGATGTTGCATAAAGATTGAGATGAGAGTTGATTTGATAGCCTAAACGCATGAGAGTAGAGAGAAACACATTTATATCCCTTGTGAGGTTGGATTGTGATTGCCTAGCTTGAGACTTATACATATTTGATGACGTTAAAATTACTTGTCTACCTTTTCACTTGTGTTTAAAATGTTTTGACAAAGGCTATGCTTGAAGATTGTGTTATTGGTCTTGATTTGCATGATTATTGCTTGAGGACAAGCAAGTCTAAGTATGGGGTGTTTTGATGTCCGCTTTTTAGGTAGATTTTTAGGGTCTAGATAGGTTAGTTTAAGTTGTTTTTCGTGGTTGAGTCTTGTGTTTTTGAGTCATTGTGCATGAGTTTTCGTATTTCTTTGAGATTCGGAAACTACGCATATTTGTGTCGTTTTGTAGGTGTTTTGAAGCTTGAAGAAGAGTTTGGAGCAATGCTAAGAGAGGATGGACAAGCTAGGCGGATGATCTCAAGAGGACAAGCCAAGGAGAAGAGCTAAGAGGAGCAAAATCAAGTGGAAAAGTGAAGGAATCGACCCCAAGATCGAGCTAGAAGGGGTCGAGCTCGAGCGAAATCAACAAACTTGAAGACCAAGAAATACCACTCTCAGGATCGACCCCGAGGGGGGTCGAGATCGACCCTATTTGGGTCGATCCTAGGCACCGACTCTCCCTATTCCGGATATATTGTGGAGTTTCCGGATTTGTATTTAAGGAAGGTTGTTTCTTTGTGTTTCCTAGTTAGATTATGACTCCTTTTCTTCTATAAAAGGAGGTTGAACCCTTTTATTTTCATTCATCCTTTGGGGGATTGAGGCAACTTTTAAGGAGAGCTAGGAAGGAGACTTGGAGAACAAGTTTGAGACTTTGTGTAAGATTGATCCTTTGTTCAATTTGAATTTTAGTTTGGTTTTTGATGATGTCTTCTTCTTCTTCTTCCTTGCTTCTCTTTGCCATGTGTGAGTAGTTTTCTTTAGTTCTAGGGTTGGGTGAAAACCCAACACAATCATGCATGTTTAAAACTTGAATTTATGACTTCCTTGATGAAAGTTGAGGCATGTCTTGTAATTGACTATAGCGAAAGTGAAAAGTTAGTTACTTGATTAGTTCTAATAGGATTATTTGCGAAAGTTGATATTCCTAGGTTGAAGGATAGATAGAAAGTTGTTTGATTTGCGAAAGTTGATTGAATGGCTTGAATTGTTTGCGAAAGTTAACTTTTCTATGATCTAGATGGCATGATAGTTGTGAATTCCTGTTAAAAGCATGTATGGTTGTTGTTGTGGTAGCCCTATCCCTAGGTATTGCTTTTTATATTGATTGAAATTCGTGTTTTTGCCTTGATCCCGACTACCTAAGTCGTGCTCGAGCCCTTGCTAGAGTTTTTGTGTGCGTTCGTACTTGTTTTGTCTCAGGACCGACCCTCTAAGGGTCGAGATCGACCCTCCTCAGGTTGATCATGACTCTGCTCGTGTGTGTTTTCTTTGCTTTTCGTAGTTTTTCGACTAATCTTAGCACTACTCTCACTTCCGTGGACGATCCTGACTTCGCTATACGCAGCGGGGTCTTGAATACAAATTTATTTGCTCAAGAAACCCTTCAACACTTCTCTGCTGATGAGGTTGCTGATTGGTTGAAGATTCCAAATGAGGGGATCAATGAGTTGCCAACGACTGGAGTCTGGCCTGCTGACAAGGATAAAGACGATCTCATGGAGGCGGTCTTTGGGAATGTTGAGGCAAGAATGGCCACTGCTGACATGCCATTCATGGTGAGGATTGCTCACCAATACTTGGCCAAGGTCCTTCTTCCCAGGCAGGAGAAGCGCAACAATCCTACCATAGCTGACGTTGTGCTTCTGGATCAGTCTGAGAAAGGAGCGTCTTGATCTCTCCAAGCGGATTCTTCACCACATGGGCAAGTGCACAGGAAAGACCCATTCTTTGCCATATCCAGGCCTCGTCAAGATCATACTGGAAAAGCGTGGTCTGTATTAGCCTAAGGAGGAACAGTCTTTCGGGTTCCCACTGGCGAAGCACAACCTTGAGCGCATGGTTCACCAAGATCGCCCTGCCCCCTCTGTGAAGAAAACACCCAAGAAGAAGGGTGTTCCTGATGGCTACAGTCTACAGGGGATAGGTGATGAGATCTCTAGGATCAAAGAGCTGCTTGAGACTTTTGTAAGTCTGTATGTGCAGATGGCCCGGCTCAAGAATGATCCTCCATTCCATGAAGAAGGCAAAGATGAGTCCCCCTCCCATGCTTGAGTGAACCCCCCATCATGATCCCTAGCCCATTATATCTGATGTTTTTGAGTGTTTTTTTTTTCTGTTTTTGTGTTTTTATTGTGCTAGTTCAGGACCCATCTTTTGTTTGCTCCCGATCATGTAATCCAAACTTTATAAGTAATGAATGAATTGCTATTTTCCTGAAGTGTTATGTGCTTATGCGTTAAACTGTTTCATAAGGATCAAATTGAGTTATTTGATGATTCCAAAAGGGGGGAAGTTAGGAAAATTGCAGAGATGCGACTGGTTCTTGGTACAGAGGGATCGACCATATACTAAGGGGGAACTATGCTAACTAGTGATTAAGTTCGGTGAAGATCCTACTCAGGGGGAACGTCTTACACTTTGTTATCATTTTGTTGTTAAATTTTCCCAAGTGTTTGTCATCATCAAAAAGAGGGAAATTGTTGGGATGGTGGTTAGTCCCGACAATCGATCCCAATAGGTTTTGATGATGATTGAACACTTGAGAAACATTTAATATAGTTTGCTACATGTTTCAGGATCAAACAGGTTGAGTTGAGCATGAAACTGAGCAGGATCATCCGATGGGATCAACCGGATCATCAAATAGCTGGCGCGCAAGCAGAAGCTATTTATGGAAGGTGGATCAACGCGCAAAGCTGGAAGCTATATATGGAAATGCGCGTGAAGGGATCGGATGCAACGACCTTCCTATCTTTGAAGGATCTCGAAGATTTGTTAGGTTGTTGGGGATATTATCTTATTTTCTAAGTAAGATATATCTGATTTGGTGATCGATATACTTTAGGATAGAATTTCCTTCTAGCCGATTAGTTTATATAGATTATTGTATTAGGGTTGTTACTCACGCTTTTTCAAGAGAGTTGAGAGAGCTGTGTGCTTGAGAAAAAGAACACACGAGGTACTCTAGGCCGAGTTGTGTACGAGGGTTAGAGGTGTGGGTCAAGTCCGTTGAGTCGAATTACGAGTGTGTCCGATGCTGAGGGATCTAGATTTGGGTAGAAGGTATTGTGTAAACCTTAAGATTAAGGATTCGCGTTTGTAAGTTCATACTTGGTAATAACAAGAGGCTGGCTTGATTTGAATCTCTTTGTGTGAACTTAAACTTGTTTGAACTGTTTGTTATTTCCGCTGCCCGGTTTGTTGATCCCTCTGGAGGATCAACATCCGTATACTGACACACGTAGATCCTACAAAGTCGTAAGTATTTGTTTTCCTCCCCGGCCCTACAAATAATGCGGGAGAGTATCCACACACCTACAAAAGAGTTACGGGGTTCGTATATGCTTCTTTCATGCGATACACTCAGAAGTTCTACTAACTGATGTATGTATGAGGACAAAACCAAACTGAGTTTGATTAATATAAATAATTTTTTTTATCGGAGAGTTACTAGCTAATTAATATAAATAATTGAAGCCACTTTGAACGACATACATATTTGGTTATAATTAATTAAGGTGAATAGGCACAATTAAATAAAGTCTTACTCAACCTTTGCACGTATAGTTAAATATGAACGGTTAAATCTCTAGGATAGTGTCCAAACAATACCGATTCATCTGTTATCGAAGGCTCACTCCCACAATTACGTACTAAGTTAAGTACATTTCTAGAAAGGTTCAAAGAGTACTAAATCAATGTAAGTGAAATAATATGTATCGCTTTACATGAACCCCAATAAACATTGGACAATAGAAGAGATTCAAAAACACCTCAATAATGAATGATAAAGAAAATTACTATTAATTTCGCTCTGAAAACCAAACAAAGGACAAACTCTATTAGGGACCAAGAAGAGTGGGTGGTTCACAACCTCGTTACCAGTAGATCATATCTCTAAAATTAGGAACCATAACCGTACAACAAATTCTTGGATATGGAAACTAGATACCTCCTCGAAAGTCAAAAACTTTCTATGTAAAATTGATAACAATGGTTTACCAACAAAGGCCAGATTGAGGGGGAAAAATGTAGCAGTTCCTGGTGGATGCCTTATGTGCAACTGTCCTCACGAGGATGTTGAACATCTTTTTGTAAAGTGTGTTCACACCCATGACATAATCCAAAAAAACTATCCCCCGAACTGCTCGCACTTTGCAGAACTACAATTCAGTGAGTAAGTCACTAAGACAGATCATTACCGAAATTGGTCAAGCAATTGGAACAAAAGACTTTGCAGAACTAGCATTTGCGTGGTGGGGGATATGGTATCAACGAAATAGGCTTGTATTCCAACAATCAGATAATGATTTCATAACTGATCTTGCCCAATTTATTAAAGGCCAAGTGCATAGTTGGACCCTAGCTAAAAATTGGACAGAGCAAGAAGAGGCTCCACTATAGATAAGAACCAAGAGACAAAATCAACGGAGGAAAACAACCTTATGGAAAAAACCAAGTCCAGGATTCGCTAAACTAAAATTTGATGGATCTAAACTAGCTGACGGATCTTCAACTACTGGTGTAGTGATTGGGGACACAAATACGATTGTACTCTGAATTAGCTCTAACAAATATGGGAACATCTCAGTTCCCAAAATTGAAACGATGGCTTTGAGAGATGGAATTAAGTTAGCTAAAGAACTAGGAATAAGAAAACTGGAAATTGAAGGTGATAATCTTGGAGTAATCAAAGCAGTTAACAAACAAGGGCAAAGTTCATGGGACGTTGTTATTGCGGACATCTTAGTCTCGGTACGATGGTTCAAGACTGTTCGAGTTAACTATGTGTGTAGAGTGAGTAATGCTGTGACCGATAAAATTGCTAAAATGGGTCATAGCCTCCCCACTGACGCTATCGCGAATCTCACAGAATTTAAAGTTTTCGTTTGAAAGGACGCTCTAGGACGTGTCCTTGAGGGTATATCGTAATTCTTACCGGTTCAAAAATAAAAGAGTGAGTGGTTCTTAATATACTCAAATGTGGAAATGATTAACAACTAAAAAGTAGTTCTGATCGCTAACCTTAAGTGGATCTACAAGCTATATATACCAAATAAAATAAAGAACCGTCATCTCGAAAATTGTCAAACTTGGACTCCTAATGACATCACGACTCTTCGAGTCTGCAATATATTTCCAGTACTCTTAATTTGAACATAGGTTAGAAAATCATTATTATTAGTACACAAAAATTCGATATGGTCCCTCTAATAAGTGCTCTAACTTCGAATACGAAACACTTCTTCTTTTTCAAGACTTGTAAAACAATGGATAAGGGGGTGTGGATCTCTGGATTCCACCTCTGATGTATAAGTTAGAAGGACATAAAGACGAGAACTCATTGTGGTAAAGCGAAATCAAGTGAATATCCAATTGAGAATTGGATACTCTAATCAATCTGTTTCTGGATGAATGAATCCATGCTCTTTCATAAGGAGATACCATATGTATTTATAGAAGAGCGAATGAGGGAGGAAAATCGAGCATAGGGCCAATGGTTGAGTCCCAGAAAAGGCCTTGTAAGGCAATGACTTGCACTCAAAGTAAGTTAACATTCTATTCTTAATTGAAGATAACTTCCTTGCATATGTTCCCCATTCCTCCAAACTTAATGAACATTAAATAATAAAAAGATAGCAACAAATAACTTACTTGTATGAGCGAATTTCATACCAAATTAAATAAGATTTTTTTACCAAAAAAGAGATTAATAAATATCAGGAAAATTGACCGAAAATAATCTCAAGTATCCACTTTCAAACAAAAATAATCCCAATTTAAAAAATCACCGCCAACTAACCAAACTATTACCATATTAACCGAAAATGATTTATAGGTGACTTCTCCGTTAAACTTGATGACGCGGAAAACAGAACAAATTAATATATCACTTTTATTTCTGTATGCCATTTCACAAAAATAAAAAAAAACATCGCACTTGTTCCACATCGCACTTGTCTCCGAAACCCGTCGTCAACTCCGATCCACTAGCATTAGCATCCCGGCCGCCGCCCAATTTCCCATGTCCGGTAAAATCCAATCCCAATTGCAATCCCATCCAGATCCCCTCATTCAGCCCCAATCACATCTCAAGCCGGAAATCGAAGACTCCGTCGCCTCCGCCACTATATCATCCTCCTCCGACATTGCCCCCACCATTGAATCGCGCAATGCCCTACACCAGAGTCCTTCCCCGTTGACAAAGCTCGTTCCTTCAGTTTACGCCCTCACAAAATCAGGAAGCTCTCCTCCGATCCCTCCTCCGCCCTCGTCGACACCGGGTCCAATTTCGCTGCTTCGAGCTCCGAGGATGCCACCACCGCCGAAACCCTAAATTCCTCCGCCATGACAATCGTTAATATGCTCAATTAGTATAGGTTAACTCTAGTATTTTAGGGCTTTAGTGAGTGTGTTTAGGTTAGACTTTGAGTTTAATTGTAATATGAAGACCGAAGAGGCAAGATGTGTAGCTACGAGAGCTTTCAGGGCTAAGTGTCAAGTGAAGTATCGCCACTATCCCATAACCGCTGGCGCAGTGTCCATGCTGCTGGCGCGGCGGAGCAGCAGTGTGACCCATCTATCCCGAGAAGGCTGCGGGCACGCCACCAGGGCCGCCACCGTGGTAGAAACCGACTCAAGAACCCGAAGACCTACCCGACCGTGGGCGCGGCAGACATAGTGCGGGTGCGGTTTCGCGACAGATCTGAGTGGCGCCATTTTCTATCTTCTTTCCTTTTTCTTATCTTTCCTCTATCCTTATTTAGTTCGGGGAGCATGTTCTTTGGGTCTATATAAGGGGAGCCTTGTCTTAGGTTTTAGGCATCC
Source organism: Polygonum maritimum (assembly GCA_963924305.1). Taxonomy (NCBI): domain Eukaryota; kingdom Viridiplantae; phylum Streptophyta; class Magnoliopsida; order Caryophyllales; family Polygonaceae; genus Polygonum; species Polygonum maritimum. The sequence goes on along the minus strand of OZ002732.1, from coordinate 33,117,566 downwards.
AATTTCATATCTTAGTTTAGATTCAATTAAATCTTTATTTCTTTTGTATTATGGAGAGCTACTCTCCTAGGGTTTGTTCAAGGGAGAAGCTCTGATGTATGAACTCGTGAGATTTTGGTATTGATTTCTATCCTTTGGTTAGTATTAATTCTCTTGTGCTTCATCTTATGAATGTTGATTGTTTCTCTAGGAGTAGCTAACTTGTTGAATTGATTGATTTTCTACTATTGGATTGGGTTTGGACCGTGGACAAACCTGTTGTGTGAAACCAACTTAACCTAGACCTGTTGTCTATGCAACTAGGATTAAGAAGAGAATTGATTGTATGCTTTTGCAGTTGACTCGTAGCTTGATTGTTTTTGCATGTATCCTGCATATCCTTGTTCTCTATGCTAATTCTAGGTTAAGCGTCCTTGCCTAGGGTTATAGAATTGCTTGGACCGTGGACTTGCGATTGTTAATGATCAGGATAGGAATTAACTATATGTGTGAATGAAATCAATGGATGAATCTATGATCGAGTGCTTATTTCATTGTGGATCTTTTGAATGAACTTGTTTCCTCTATTTGATTTATTTGTTTGTTTGATTTGTTTCATAGATTAGTTTAGTTTAGATATCTTTCTTGATTTCCCCCTATCTGTAGTTGATAAATATATTAATACTAGAAGCCTCAGTTCTAAATGGTTCGACCCCTTACTTGCATGCTATACTAGCTTTGTTAGTTTAGGGATTATCTTTGATCTTGACACGACGACTGATGTCTCTCATTTTGGAGGTGTTTTAGTAGTTAATTTCCTTTGCAAATATGTGTTTTTCATTCTCTTCTTTGTTAGTTTCGTTTCCTTTTTAGCTTAGTTCCCGGTTTTCTTCAAGAGTCGGAAACTATGCGAGTTTGTTTGTTTTTGTAGGTAAAATGGCAAGAATGAGGACGATTTCAAGGAGCTAAGGAAGGAGCCAAGTCAAGGAGTGCAAGAGCCAAGCTAAGAATGAAGTGGAACCAAAGGAAACCAAGGAAGAAGGCAGGGATCGAGGCCCAGGACCGAGATACACCAAGTCGGGCCCGAGATCGAGCGTCCAGTGAACGGGACCGACGTTCCCAACGTCGGGCCCGAGGTCATCCCGTGTCGGTCCAAGTCGGTGTGTGAGAAGATTGTTCCCCAAGGCATATTTTTAGCAACTTTCCACATTTGCCCCTTTCTAAATTGGGATTCCTTGGTCCCCAATCCAAAGAGAAGGATAAGAGAGGTGATTGGTGATCAAATCAAGGTGTGGAGTGTGAGGGAGACGAGTGGGACACACACACCAAACCCAATTTCACTCTCAAAGGCTCAAGGAAGGCTTAGAGAGCAAGGAGAAGAAGGAAGAAGGAAGAGAAGGAGAGGTCGGTGGAGAAGAGAGGAAGATTTGTGAGTTTTGTACTTTGTTTTGCTTTGATCAAGTAGATTTGAACTTGGATTTTGTAGACACTTTGGATTTGAATGCAATTGAAGTTTGATTTGATAATGATGATTGAGTTTTGCTTGATTTCCCTTTTGATTTCGTTTTTCTCTTACCACATGGAGTAGATTCCATAGTCTTGGGCTATGGGGGAATCCCCTAGCTAGATTTGGGTAGAAAACCCCAATTCCATAGCCTTGAGTGCTTGATTTGTGAAGCCTCTCTACATTGAGCTTCAATTCTCTTGTGAAAGCAAGGGATCTAGAGCTTGTGTTTGGTAAGAGTAAGCGAAAGTGGTCTCTATCCCATCACAAGTCTCTAGCATCGAAGGTGAGTGAAAACTCCCTTGGGTCGAGGTGTAGATTGGAGGGATTTGAGGCGAGCAACTTCGATCTCACTAGAATCAAACACTTATTAGTTGAATTGAGGTAGAATATCCAAGTCTAGTTGGGGGAGGAACCCAAAAAACCCAAGACCGATCTACTAGTTTGCTAAGACCGAGTTACCCAAAACCTCGGGCCCGACTTGCATCACGTCGGTCCCGTGCAACTCAACCTCGATCCTACCTCGGACCGAAGTGACCTGTGTCGGTCCGAGGTGATCCCTTTCGTTTTCCTTCGTTTGTCTTTATTTTCTCCTCTTTTTAGTCTTTTCGGGTACTCTCGACGCACGAACTCCCGTGTGTTCGACACCCTACCTCTTTACTACAAGTGAGGTTCGGTTTTATAAATTTAAATTGTGAGACCCTCCGATTCCGGAACCGATCAGAATTTTGGCGCCGTTGCCGGGGAATTCTACTTGTTCGAGGTACCCATCTTTGTTGAGTCTTTGATTTTGGTAGTGATTTGGGTGAGGGACTAGCCCAAACCCCTTGTTTGTTTTGATTTGGTTTTTGTTTGTGTCTTTGGTTGTAGGTGCATGCGAGCTAGTTCCGTCTGAGGAACCCTTGAGCTCGACTTTGTGTGTGACCCGGAGAGTATTCTAAGGCAAGCCCGAAAGAAGAAGAGGATGGCGGACCAAGCCCGAGATGAGGAGTTTGAGAGGATGAGAGCCGACATGGCTCGAATGCAAATTGAGATGGCAAACCGAGATGCCGAGGCCCGTAGAGAGAGGGAGCAAAGGATAAGGTTGGAGGCCCAAATCAACACTCAACCCCGGAATGCAAGACAATACATGCATCCGGAGTTGAAGGTCCCGGAGCCGGCCATCGTCTTGCCGGAGGTGTCAAGGAATTTTGAGATAAAAACTCAATTTATCTCACTCATCAAGAGAGAGCAATTCCAAGGGAGGCCGAATGAGTGTCCGATCGAGCATGTGAAGCAATTCAAGGACCTTTGTGAGATCATTTCCACGGATGATGAGACACTTGAGTACGTGCTATTCAAAGCCTTCAAGTGGTCTTTAGGAGGCAAGGCTTTGCATTGGTTGGAGAGTCAAGCACCTCGATCCATCACATCATGGAGGGCCCTAAATGAAGCATTCTTGATGAAGTTCTTCCCGCCCACCAAGACGACGGAGCTTAGAAGGAAGATTGCTAGTTTCCAACAAGGAGCTCATGAGCCACTTTTCGAGGCGTGGGATAGATTCAAGGAGATGTTGAGAGCGTGTCCGACACATGGTCAACAACCCTATGTCCTTCAAGACATCTTCTTCCAAGGGATCAACACCGCCACAAAGGATAAATTGAACCTCCATACCGATTGTGGGTTCATTGACTTGCCGCCGGAGCAAGCATGGGAGTTGTTGGACAAACTCTCGGATTATGAGGCGATGTATGCTACTAGCAATGTGAGCAAGGAAGCTAGAGTCCATGGAGAAGGTCCAAAGAAGCTCTACGATCCCAAAAGTGAAGAGGTGGACAAAGATGTGAAGATCCAATTCTTGGAGGATGAATTGAACAAGATGAAGAGGAAGATGAGTTATGCCCAACAAACCACAAGAGCATGTGAAGAGTGTGGTTCTTTGAAGCATGGAGCACAAGAATGCCCAAATGAGCGCCAAGTTCGATTGGCGGAGCAAATTGAGGAGGCTCATTATGTCCAAAGAAATTTCGGAGGAAGATCCAATTTCAACAATGGAGGAAGGTGGAATCAAGGGCAAGCTAGTGGCTACAACAACAACTTCAATAACAACGAGCCAAGAGCCCAACAACCACCATACCGACCTCCCGGTTTCTATGAGCAAGCACCACCATGGGCTCAAGATTTGAAGAATCAAGTTACCAACATGGAGAGGAAGTTTGATGATCAATTCAAGGAGTTGGGTGTTTGGAGAAGGCAAGTGGACAACCAATTTGTTCACATGGCGAATCAACTTCCAAGAGAGGAAGGGAGACTCCCGGGCCGACCCGAGGAGAATCCCCGTGCCCCACAACAATAAAACGAAGTTCGTGCCATAGGATTGAGGAGTGGACGGAGTTTGCCCGAGCCACAAGTTCCAAGATCAAGAGAAGAGAGTCGGACCGAGGTTCCCAGCAACTCGGGCCCGACGTCCCCAGATGTCGATCCTATAGACGGAGGAAGTCCCCTGGAGTGGACCGAGGTTGAACCCACCTCGGGCCCGACTTGCCCTGAAGTCGGCCCGACGTGCCCAGAAGTTCTTTGCCCTGGGACCGATGTCCCTGAAGTCGGTCCCGAGGTACTTCCAACGTCGGTCCAAGGTGGAAATGTTGAGAAAGATCGATCCAAGGAGGTTGATCCAAGCAAGAAGCAAGGTGGCACTACTCTTCCATATCCTATGAAGAAGCCCAAGGAGATTGTTGAGGGCAAGTTCAAGCGGTTCTTGAAGCTTTTGCAAGGCTTGAACATTACCATTCCTTTCACCGATGCTCTAAGTGAGATGCCATCTTATGCAAAGATTTTGAAGGAAATCTTGAGCAAGAAAAGGTCAATTGTTGAGATGCAAGACGAGGTGAAGATATTGGAGCTACCTCAAAAGCTTGGTGATCCCGGAAGATTCGCCATCACCGTAGGGATTGGTTCTCAACAATTCAAAGCTCTTTGTGATCTAGGAGCAAGTATTTCGGTTATGCCCATTAGCATATGGAGAAGGGCTAACCTCGGAGATATGGAGCCGGTTGATATGAGTCTCACCATGGCCGATGGTTCTTCAACAAAGGCCACCGGAATTCTTGATGACGTCCCGGTTAGAGTGGGAAGATATTTTGTGCCCGATGATTTTGTGATCTTAGACATGAAAGAGGATCCAATGGTGCCCATTATTCTCGGAAGGCCGTTTCTAGCCACGGCGGGTGCCAAGTTTGACGTGAGGAATGGGAAAGTCACCTTCGAGATTGGAGAGGAGAAAGTGGAGTTCCATTTCAACAAGGCCCTTAATGAACCGGATGCATTGGCGATCTTGAAACTAGAGGAAAATGCCAAATGCAAGAAGGAGAAGTTGGAGTCCACAAGAGAGGAAGCACCATTGAGAGACCATGACATGGTCGATGTTCAAATCCATGATGAGACAAGAGATGGAGATAGCCCACCAAATCATGAAGAGTATCCTAATCTATATCCTTTTGATGTGGGAGATTCTTTCATGTGCTTAGATGATTTGAAAGAGGATTTAGGAGATGATTATCTTTGCTTAGATGATTTGCAAGATGAGTTGAGTTATGATGTCATAGAGTCTCCTAGAAATTCTTTAGACTTTTGTGATGTAGGTGATAAGATGCAAGATGAGAAGATGCAAGAGATGCCAAACTACACTTTGGAGGATGATGGATGCCACACTTTCATCAAACACAAATGGTGGCATTTTGGCTACGAGGATTGTGGAGATGTCCATGGCAAGGAGGATCAATTCACCATTTTTCACCCTCCTTGAAGGGTAGAGGTTAGACGTCAAGCTAACGACGTTAAAGAAGCGCTCCTCGGGAGGCAACCCGGGTTTAGTAGATTCATTTTCGTAGTTTCTAGCTTGTTTCTTTTTTGCCTTAGCTTAGATTAGTCCTAATCTCTTCTCTAGCTTGTATTTTGTGGAAATATGTGTTGTGTGAGCTTCATTAGCATGTGTGGTATTTGTGGAAATGATGCAAGAACTTGTGGATAGAAGTAACCAAGGTGTGGAAATTTTAGGAACCAAAATCGGGTAGGACCGAGGTACCCAGTACCTCGGGCCCGAGGAGCGCGACGTCGGTCCAAGTATGCCGACCCATGTTGAACCTTGACTTTGTGGAAATTCCTACTATACCCTCTTGACCCACCTTTGTCTTCTTCCCCATTTAAGAGCCTTTTCCCTTACCTAACATCACCATCCCCATAACTACTTTCCCAAAATACCCAATTCTCTCTCAAAACCCCAAAATCGATCCTTTCCCCCCACCATAGTCGATCCTCAAGCAACCTCACCACAAGATCTCGATCCATCCCCTAGCATACCCAAACATTGAACCAAAAGCCAAAAATCCCACAGATCTACATCCTTCTTCTAGATCTAGAAGAGGAAATTTGAGTTCTAAAAGTTGCTTGCTAGAAGTTCTTAGTTTCTTCATATTTGGTATGTAAATCTCAATCTCTACTTGATTCTTTGTGAATTTCATGCTTTCATTGCTAGATTTGAGATATGCCATGATTGAGTGAGCTTGAACTTTGAGCATCCATGGTGATTTGCATGCATTGTGAAATTTGTGCTTAATTGTTGCTAAATCCCACTTAGAACTTCGATTGATGTTGATTGATGGTAGAATTTGGATTTTAGAGGCATGATTATGAGTTTTGTGGATAGATCTAGGAAGAGAAGTCGGAATGGATTCGGTCCGAGGTACCCAGTACCTCGGGACCGATGTTGTTTGCATATCGGTCCGACGTTTTTCGAGCTTCTTTTGTGTGATTTTAAGATTTCTTGCTCTTGAATGTTGGTTATAGCATGCTATTCATGATATGATTTGAGGCTTGACCATTGATATGAGAATCTTACTTCATGCATGATTGAATTTTGTGGATTGAGTGTGTTAAGTTCAAGTATGGGGTTATCTCCTTGCATGATAAGTTGTTTGTGATGGAAGCTTGTGTTTTTGTGGATTGTATAGATTTTATCTTGTAGTTCTTTGGTTTTGATTGTGTGTAGGAATCATGTCTACCCGAGCATCTTCTTCTAGGATGGAGAAAGCCACTAAGAAGTCCAAGAAGTCGTCCAAGAGAGTCCAAAGGATGGATGATGTGCGTATTGAGGATGAGGATGATGCTAGAGAGTATGAGCGTCTTATGGGACTATCTCACCACACCCGGTGGTTGGATTGGGAGTCAATTCAAAAGATGAACATGGATGAAGCTCTTGCTCGGTGCTATAACAACATTGGACTCAATGTGTTGCTACGGTGGAACAACACTCATTACCCCGCCTTGACGTCCGAGTTCATGGCGACATTCAAGTGCACGTATGAGGGACCCGAGAGTGAAGGCATGATTTCCTTCCAAATGGGCAACGAATTGCAAGAGCTCTCTCTCCGGAACTTGGCCACCTACTTCGGGTTCCCATTTACGACAGAGGAGGCTTATGTTGATAATGAGAAGGTTGATTACCTTTGGAAGTTTTTGGCCGGGAAGAGCGAAATGAGGAAAGGAGCATCAACGAATGAGATAGCCAACCCGCTCTTCCGAGTCATGATCCGAGCCTTGGGGTGTTCTATCTTTGCAAGGCATGAATTGAGTAAACCAATGAAGGAGGAGGCCATGATTCTCTATGAGATGTTGTTTGAGAATGAGAAGCCAATGAACCTCACATGGGAATGGGTGAAGATGGTGAGGGACTTTCAAAGTTCTTCATGGATATATTTCGGAGGTATGATTGCCCGGTTAGCTCACCGTCTTGAGGTGGACTTGTCTACCTACACACCGGCCCCAAATGGCGTGGAGTTCATGGACCTCAAATACTTCAAGAAGGCCAACATTATCAAGGCGAAGCTAGTGACCGGCGCCTCCACTTACCTAGCCCCACACTCCAACTTCAACAACGTGCATGTTCCTTTGGAGTCTCGACTCTTCGACCTCACTTCTTACTACAATTGGTATCAAGTGTGGGCGGGGAACGTCAACCCTTATGCAGAGCCGGAGGGGACACTTGAGGTTAGGAGACGACCTCAACACATCCGTTTCACTACACCTCAAGCTTCCCCGGACACCGAAGAGGAAGAGCCCAACCGTTATGAGTTTGTGAGGAGAGACGACATGGAGGTGGACGCGCCGGGAGGTGAAGAAGAAGAAGAAGAAGGTGGTTACCAACATTTGCTCAACGACCAAGCACCAACTCTCTTGGACCGAGGAGCATCCTACGTCGGGCCCGATGTCCATCAACGTCGGTCCGACGTGTTCTTGCCCGATCCGGTCCCGAGCCACTTCGAGCGGGGTGAGGGAAGTGGAGCACATCAAGCACCACCTAGCTACGGAGGATATGAGGGGTATGCCCAATGGTACGGCCCCGGGATGGTGTTCCCCGAGCCTAACCAATCGGTGGACATGAATTTCTTGGCGAACCAATTGTCGCATCTCCAACTTCAACAACAATCAATGCTCCAAGAAGCGCACCAACTTAACTTCCAACAACAACAACTTTTCCAACACCAAGAGAACTTCCAAGTACGATTTGATGAGGTGAACCGCAATCTTGCCTACACGAGACGCGAGGTGGAGGACTTGAGGGCGTCCGAGGATCAAAGGTGGTCCATGCAAGCTAGTTTCAACGAGTGGATGTCCGGGAATTTCTCATCCCGTGAAGACCAATGGACACCTCCCGCGCCACCACTACAACCGCCAAGCCAAGATCCCTTCAACGATCAAGTGTATGAGCGAGAGTGGCACGGCCGGATTCAAAGGAGACAACGCCGTGGCCACCCTCCGAACTAAGCCTCCACTTGCCATGCAAGAATAAGGAAATTGTGAGCTTTCTCTACTCTTCTCTTTACTTTTGAGTTTTGATTTCTTTTTGATGGGGACATCAAAATTTTAAGTATGGGGTGGGTTAGTAGCTCATTAGTTCCATGTGTAGGTTGTTTGTGTTTGTTTCTTGTTTAAGGGATGTTTTATTTTGGATAGTGGCATGACATGTATGAGAATGATGATCGATTTTATGGCATGAATGGATGAGTTTGTTTTTGGTTTAATAAAAATTTGAAAATTTGGTTCGAAAATGTCAAAAAGATTTTGTTTTGGACTAGGAATTCCCATCTTAGATGTCCATATGAGAGTTAATGATGATGTGAGCATGTAAAATCCTTTGCATATTTTTGGATAGTTTAGCCTCAAAATGGATGTTGCTTTTGATGTGATGTGATATCTTGCATGTTTTTATTCAGCACATGAGTTCTTGGATGAGTTTTGATGCAACTAAGCTAGAGTGAACCTTGTGAGATGATTTTTGGCCATTTTAGGTATGCTTGTTCATATTTGCATATCCCTCATTTTTGTTGTGTGAATTAGCTCATGCATGCTTAGTAAAACTTGCTATTGAGGTGTTTATCTATTTTCCAAGACCAATATGAGATTTGTTCTATGCTTTGTCGCATTGATTTGAACTTTGTTTTGCTTAGTCACAAAATGTTCCATATCCTACCTTGAAGAGAAACCGTTGTTTGTAGCCCCGTTTTAGCCTTAGACCTTTGTTTGAAACTCCTCAAAAATATGATTCCTAGCCTATATGACTTGACCCTTATGGGATTGGACTTTAGTGAGAGGTTTTGGAAGAATATTTGGAGAGTTGAGATTCTGTTTGGTGAAGGGCAAGAGATGGGTTATAAACCAAGTGGGTAGTGCATCTTTGTGAAGTATATAGTGAAAAGAAAGAAAGAAAAGTTGGAAAAGTAGTGGATTGAAAGCAAAGTGCTTAAGTGTAAAAAAGGGCACCGACCGAGTTAAAGTGCACTTTGGGCCCGAGTATAGTGCAAGTCGATCCTAGTGGAAAAATGTGAGAAAAATCCAACAAAAAGTTTAGTGTAAAGATGAAGTGGAATGTTAGTGAAAATGTGGGTTGAAAGAAAAGAAAAGAAAAAGAAAAATCAAAGTCTTTTGGATGAGAGTGAAAGTTGAAAGTGGAATAATTTGGTGAAGTTGGTGAGAGACTAGAAAGTTCAATCCCCATTGCAAGCACCACAAGACCAAAGTGATTCCCACCTTGAGAAATACCAAAAGCCCCATTACAACCCGGCCGAATGGAACCTCTTTGAGGACCTCCATTGAGCCAAGTTCATATTCTTTGTGTGCATTGTAATAGGCATCTCTAGGTGGAGGAATTGGTGATATTAGCTTCAATTGTAAAGCCTTTACTTGCATGTTTGTTGAGTATGAGTGTTCATTTTCAAGCCTAAACACATGATGAGTGATACACATTTCTACATACCTAAAGTGAGGCTTTGTTGCATTAGACTTTATTCCTTGAACACTTGATCATGTGTGATGATGTAATCTTGCTAGCATATCTATCACTTGTGCTTACTTGAGTTTTTCATATGAGGCTTTACTTGAAGATTATGCTTCGGTCTTGCTTACTTTGTTATTGCTTGAGGACAAGCAAGTTTAAGTATGGGGTATTCTGATGTCTCTCATTTTGGAGGTGTTTTAGTAGTTAATTTCCTTTGCAAATATGTGTTTTTCATTCTCTTCTTTGTTAGTTTCGTTTCCTTTTTAGCTTAGTTCCCGGTTTTCTTCAAGAGTCGGAAACTATGCGAGTTTGTTTGTTTTTGTAGGTAAAATGGCAAGAATGAGGACGATTTCAAGGAGCTAAGGAAGGAGCCAAGTCAAGGAGTGCAAGAGCCAAGCTAAGAATGAAGTGGAACCAAAGGAAACCAAGGAAGAAGGCAGGGATCGAGGCCCAGGACCGAGATACACCAAGTCGGGCCCGAGATCGAGCGTCCAATGAACGGGACCGACGTTCCCAACGTCGGGCCCGAGGTCATCCCGTGTCAGTCCAAGTCGGCGTGTGAGAAGATTGCCCCTTTCTAAATTGGGATTCCTTGGTCCCCAATCCAAAGAGAAGGATAAGAGAGGTGATTGGTGATCAAATCAAGGTGTGGAGTGTGAGGGAGACGAGTGGGACACACACACCAAACCCAATTTCACTCTCAAAGGCTCAAGGAAGGCTTGGAGAGCAAGGAGAAGAAGGAAGAAGGAAGAGAAGGAGAGGTCGGTGGAGAAGAGAGGAAGATTTGTGAGTTTTGTACTTTGTTTTGCTTTGATCAAGTAGATTTGAACTTGGATTTTGTAGACACTTTGGATTTGAATGCAATTGAAGTTTGATTTGATAATGATGATTGAGTTTTGCTTGATTTCCCTTTTGATTTCATTTTTCTCTTACCACATGGAGTAGATTCCATAGTCTTGGGCTATGGGGGAATCCCCTAGCTAGATTTGGGTAGAAAACCCCAATTCCATAGCCTTGAGTGCTTGATTTGTGAATCCTCTCTACATTGAGCTTCAATTCTCTTGTGAAAGCAAGGGATCTAGAGCTTGTGTTTGGTAAGAGTAAGCGAAAGTGGTCTCTATCCCATCACAAGTCTCTAGCATCGAAGGTGAGTGAAAACTCCCTTGGGTCGAGGTGTAGATTGGAGGGATTTGAGGCGAGCAACTTCGATCTCACTAGAATCAAACACTTATTGGTTGAATTGAGGTAGAATATCCAAGTCTAGTTGGGGGAGGAACCCAAAAAACCCAAGACCGATCTACTAGTTTGCTAAGACCGAGTTACCCAGAACCTCGGGCCCGACTTGCATCACGTCGGTCCCGTGCAACTCAACCTCGATCCTACCTCGGACCGAAGTGACCTGTGTCGGTCCGAGGTGATCCCTTTCGTTTTCCTTCGTTTGTCTTTATTTTCTCCTCTTTTTAGTCTTTTCGGGTACTCTCGACGCACGAACTCCCGTGTGTTCGACACCCTACCTCTTTACTACAAGTGAGGTTCGGTTTTATAAATTTAAATTGTGAGACCCTCCGATTCCGGAACCGATCAACGACTTTAGCCGAGCCAATCGTCCATGTCTTCTCCAACATTAAATCTAGCTCCGCCTCCAAGGCCTCTAAGAAAAAGATCGGTCCGGAAATTCACTCGTCGTCTCTGTCAACCTCCCGGAAATTCAGTCCATCGTCTTCATAAGGTTGTTCATCCCGCAGAGCAATTTGTCTTTGTTCTTCAACTTTCAACTTTGTTCATTGATTCAAGGACTTCTTTTTGATTTTTAATTAAAGGCAATAGGCTAATCTAACAAGTTAATGATGTGGAAATTGTTTTTTTTTTTTATTTTAGTGACATGGCATAAAAAAAATAAAATTGTCATGTATTAATTTGCCATGTCAGATTTGCGTTTGCCATGTCATCAACTTTAACGGAGAAGTCACCGATAAATCGTTTTCGGTTAATTTTGTAAAAGTTCGGTTCGTTGACAGTGATTTTTAAACTTGGGATTATTTTTGTTTGAAAGTGGATACTTGAGATTATTTTTGGTCAGTTTTCCTAATAATATAAAAGGCCTAATTCTTACTAGCCCACAATTGCCCCTTTGAATCGGGTTGCATATCGATTGCGTTGCAAGGCGTTCAAATCCTTTAGGACTTAATTACTTGCAAGTATTCATACGGAGTTAGGGTTGTTCGCCTATTCATATATTCGTATTTTCATTTTATTTAGTTTGATACTGAATTCTTCCATTGATGTGAATTGTCAATGTAGTTTGTTTTATGCAAGACATAAGCTAGTGCAAAAAAATTGGACTTTTACTAGAATAATAACGTTAAAATCATGATTTCTATGACAATCTAACAACAGAAAAATGCAAAATATTAGGGGCTCATCAAAACCGCATGGGAAATAGAGTGCCCTATATCCAACATGAAATCTAAAGATTGAGCTTCATGTATGAGGAGACCCAAATCAACGTTGTCATGATCGTGGTTGTTCTTACACTACTCAATCTTCATCAATTGCTCGCTTAGTAAGTACTCTGCCATAGGTTAACTACCTTGCATGTATAGTCGCACTTCAAGTTGGTTGGACGAAACTCTAACCATGGCATCCCTATCCATGAATTGATTTGCTTGATGAAGGGTTGATGGTACCACTTTCATCGCATGAATCCATAGGCATCTTAGTATAACTTGGAAAATCTCTCCGGGTCCACATTATTGACAATCGCCTATCCAATCTGAATGCATGACTCGAGTTGTTAAAATGCATATTAAATGGCAAGATGGGTTCAGCTGTATAAGCGTCCTTATGGCCACCTCCCTATCGGCATCTTCGAGTTATGATGAGGTTGATACGATTCGATTTATGTTGGGTGCTTTTCAAACTCTCGAATGATTAAGTTCCCAACAAATCAATAAACACATTTCTTTCTTAGGCGTTATTTTCTAATAACGTCCTATGCCCGAGGAAGTTTTATCTTCTCTCATTAGCCTTCGTACACCGTGCCAAACACTTAAACCTCTCGCTCAGATTTGTAATATCCGCAAATTTTATAAAATGGATTATGAAATTCTCCTTAGTTTTATGACTCAATTTTGTCTTTGGAACGACAAGAGAAAGGGCAATGGTCACCCGATTAACCAAATAGCGTTGGATAACGCTAAACGGATACCTTAAATTCAAAAATTCATAAAACCTTCATTAGAGCTCGGAATCGAGTAATTCCAAAGCCTAATGGTAGATAAAGGAGTCTAGTTTCATCACTCAAAATTTGAGGCAATTCGGATAAGTGTCCAAAACGTTATGCCCATTTTACTGAGACATTGCCCAGTCCCCAGAAGGCAGCGACCGCCGCCAAAATGGCAGCGACCGCCGCCTTGCTGCAGATGCAAGTGGCTCGACGAACACTTATATTGTGGGCGCCGGGGTTTTGAGGTCTGTTATAGTATTGCTTGGGGAACAATCATAGCACCTTTGGGCAATGTCAACTATGGTTTGTCAACCCCTTTTGGATTGTTAGGCGTTTTTGTCAACTCTTCTTGGATTATTAGGGAGTTGAACACTATAAATAGGGGTGGAAGTTGGAGGCAATTCCACACATAAATCTCTCCTCTCTCCCTCCGAAATCTCTCCCACTGTAAAGTTCAAGTGCTCTTCTTTCTACTGTTGGCAAAAGCTCGTCGAAAGGTGGCCGGAGTCGATCGGAGGAAGCTTGCAAAGTTGCGCCGTCGTCACTGCAGTAGGCAGCGACCGCCGCCAACAGGGGCAGCGACCGCCGCCAGGGGCAGCGCCCGCCGCCAATAGGGGCAGCTACCGCCGCCAGTGTATGTGTTGCACATGTGTCCGAGCTTCGTTCTAAGACATTGCCCGGGCCATTCCTTGCTTGTGCCTTGTGTTTTGCCTTGCCTTAAGCCTTGTCTAGTGCCTTGCTAGCCTCGTCTTCTCGCCTCGATTAGCGTTCTTAATCTCGTTTTAAGGCAAGTGGATGGTTCTTCGTTTCCTTACTCGATAATCGTGAAATTGCTTTCCGTTATCACAATAATCGTTGGGAACAAACTTGTTTGCTAATAATTTGATTAGGATTATTATGCTTAGAGATAATGACCATTGTTTAGTATTATTATCGAATGCTAGACTTGGACTTAGGACTCCGATGATGTGTGGCCTTTGATTGTTTCAAGTCTCTTTTCGAGACTTTGCTCTGGATTAGCTTAAGTTAGGGACCGCCGGTTTAGTGATCCGCTGTCTCTTTATAACGTATTAGGAGGTATATTTCGTTATCGGCTCCTGATACTGGGTCATGACTCTACCTCTCTCCGAATAGAGAGGTGAACACTCTTGCAAAGTGTTGAGGATTAGGTTCCTCACTTTGGTTCGTCCCTCATTAGGGCTTGCCTATCTCTAAAAGTCACTAAGTGAAGTGCATTGATTTATAACTAATGAAAGATTAGTGCTTCGTGCATAGTAATCAATGAACGCGGGGTGATTAGTACAACTTGGAAAATCACTTCGGGTCCACATTATTGACAATCGCCTATCCAATCTGAATGCATGACTCGAGTTGTTAAAACGCCTATAAAATGGCAAGATGGGTTCAGGTGTTTAAGCGTCCTTGTGGCCACCTCCCTGTCGGCATCTTCGAGCTGTGATGAGGTTGATACGATTTGATTTATGTTGGATTCTTTTCAAACTCTTGAATGATTAAAGTTCCCAACAAATCTATAAACACATTTCTTTCTTAGACGTTATCTACTAATAACGTCCTATTCCGAGGAAGTTCTATCTTCTCTCGTTACCCTTCGTACACCGTGCCAAACACATAAACCTCTCGCTCAAAGAGCCATATGCGTTCCACTATAAAGAACCCTTGACTGTTGGGCATCAGTCGGTTTTCCGTTGGTCTATGATGCCCTCATGTCTAAACCTTTCTGAGAACCGAACTTTATTCTACCACTTGCTTAGTCTCGCGTTAGAGTAACATCCCTTCTTTCTTTCCCAACTTTGTTGGCTGGTATTCCTTGCCTTTATGGGGATATCAGATAGGAAAGGAAAGGCTGTTCAGAAGGAAGCCGGGGACATCAAGATCTGCAGGAAGGAAGGAAGACAAGAAGGAAGGAAGGAAGAAGTCTTTAAAACGTCTTTTGTTTTGACCATACTTTATGGTTCCCACATGATTTCGTCTCTCTTCGAGACTTATCTTTTCCGCTGCAACTCTTTACTTTTGTATTATCAAACAACTAAGGATGTAAGAGCCTTTGTAACCGAATCCAACTTTTGTTATAAAAATAAGATTAGGTTTTGTTATTCTCGTGTTACGATACTCAAGCCTTAAACGGCTTTGGACCGTGGAATCCAAGGTCGTTGGCGGTAATACCCTTATGCTTGTGAAATCGGGGTGTTACAAGATTGCTGTTTCGCTATCGTCATGATGAACCTCGACTAACGTGCACCTACCAGTTATCATATGGCTAATGATTGTTGTTATGTCCGACCTTTCTCAAAACCGAAATATTATTCTCCCACTTGTTTAGTCTCGCGTTTGACTAACATCCATTCTTTCCTTCCCAACTCTGTTGGTTGGTATTCCTTGCTTTTATGGGGATATCAGATAAAAGTGAAGGCTATCCAGGAGTAACCGAAGACTTACGTTGGAACGAAGGAAGGAAGGAGGAAAAGAAGGATGTAAGACGTTTTCAAATATTTTGTTTACTTTATGGTTTCCACTCGCTTTCGTCTCTCTCCGAGACTCGTATATTCCGCTGCATACTCCTCACTCTTGCAACAACTTAGGGCGTATGAGCCTTTGTAACCAAATCCAACTTTTGTTATAAAAATATGATCTAGTTTTGTTATTCTCGTGTTACGATACCCAAGCCTTAAACGGCCTCGGACCGTGAAATCCGAGGTCGTTGGCGGTAATACCCTTATGCTTGTGAAATTGGGGTGTTACACTTATACTAAGACATTCTCTCATATTGCAATATATTGACTTCAAAGCTTGTTAAATTTCCATTGTTAACGGGGTTGAGGTTAAGCATTGAAAGTGGAGAGCTCTATTAGGACAGATCCAAAGGAATATAGAAGACTAGTGGGGCGTTTTTCGTATCTCTCCCACACAAGGTCTGACCTGTTATATCCAGTTCAAATCTAAGTTATTTTTATGAGCCGTAATTTAAATACTTTTTTTATATGATTAGCACTCTCTTCTGTGCCACACCTAATGCCACAGAAAAATTCAGTGCATTCTTTTGTGCGACATTAGATGCCGTATATAAGAGAGTGCCAATTCGAAAAAAAGAGTGGGCAAATTAATAGCCTAGTTTGTATCATTCCATGGAACTATATCCTTCATGTATTGATATATTTGAATGGAACACCTTTTCTTGGTCTTTACTATCCCGTGCAAGATTCAATAAAGATAACTAGGTTTACTAACGTAGATTAGGGGACATTTCTAACTACTCGATGGCCATTGAGTGGTTATGCTGCTTTCTTAGGTCATTATCGATCTAGTTTCCATGACAACCAAAAAGCATCGCTCATCAGCTGAAGCAGAATACCACAACATGGCATTTGCCATAACCGAGTTGATATGGATTAGTTACTTGCTCAATGATCTTCACATTGCAGTTGAGCTTCTCATCACACTATTCTATGACAACAAAGTTATGCAATAGCCAGCAATGCACCCATGTTTCCACAAGCATACTAAACTTATTAAGCCCGATTGTCATTTCACTCGTGAGCACATTCAAATAGGATTTCCTCAAACTTCATATGTGCTCACAAACTTGTAAATTGCAGATAGCATGACCAAAGCCTTGAATCAAAACCAACATGAATACCTATCTTTCAGATTTGGCTTAGAGCCCGTTTTTCTACTTTTATTGCTTTCTTGTTTTGTAATAAAATAGGCCGGTTCGCTAGTAAACTACTCGTATTATTTTTAGCTTCTTCTTCAAGGTATTTCGAGTGAGTATTCTGGTTTGTAATCTAAGTGAAAAACTCTCTTTGCTTATAATCAAGGCTTTCAAATCTCTCTCGAGATCTTAAAATTCCTTTTTTATCTAGTGTGATTTTCCATTGCTTTTGTCTTCCGCGTGTGTTTTATCACTAGATTCACGAAATTCTTCAATTGGTTGTTTTATAAGGAAAGGAATTAGAGTCGCCACAAGGGATGAGAACTGGTTACTAACCAGCTCTAAAGAGAATAGGGCAAACCGTCGCCAGGAGTCACGAACCCGAGACCTCATGGTACACTCACGAGTTCTCAACCAGTGAGTTGATGCACCAAGCGCAAATTCTTTACTTGGTGACAACTTCATGAAGCCACGGTAAATTTTTTTAAATATTTTTCAAGGGTAATTTAATGGTTTGGAACATTTTTTCTCCCGTGTGGTATTTGATCTATCATTACTACTTCACACTACTGTAGCTTTACACTATAACTAGACACAGTGGCAGAGCCAAAGATTTTCGAGAGAGGGAGCACAAACTAATAGTACAGATGGGATGAAAGTAATAGATTATTATAATTAACCAAGTAAAATATAATTTAGGTTATTAAGAAAATGTAAGTATGATTTTTTTTTCTTGTAGAATAAAATACATACCCATAAATCATATCTTTATGAACATGTATATTAAAAAAAAATCACCAGACCAACTTTAAGAATAGAACAAAAAAAACGTGTAAAAAAAAATACATGTACGTATGCATTTATAAATCATTTATAAATACATGGCTGAATAAAAAAATTGGAGTAAAACAAAAAAGGCTTGTAGAGGGAAGGACCAAAGCAATATATGAGACTTGAGATTCGAACCTGGGGTGGGTGGAACGGAGCAAAACTTGGTTCTTAAACCACCAGACCAACTTTTTTTGTGTCACAAATTTACACTAAAATTGTATAAGTACAGGTTAGAGAGAGGGCTAGAGACCACTCAGGACCCCCTGGCTCCGCCACTGACTAGACATCTACTCTTGACGTTGTTCGAGACATGTATTCAATATTATTTTGACAGTTTTATATGATTGCAATTTATAATAAAATTATATTGTCTTGGTTAAACAATTGGAATGACATTATCGTATTTTTGTATTATTAAGATTACAAATCTCTAAATAAAAAAATATATCCTTAATCTATAAGTTTTCAATTATAATACTGACCTTGGTTATCCAAAAATTAACGTAATTAATAATGTAAAAAAGAATCTTATAATGTTTTTTTATGAAATAACATTTCATTTTTAACAAGAAAAAATCTAAATCATAATTACTAATTTAATTTCCATAAAATAAAATCCTACAATGCATATATATAGATATAATTTAATTCACTAACATATATAGTCCAAACTAGTAAGAAGAAATTGAATGATTATAAAATAAGCAAATAAAACATTTCATTTTTATCCCGCTTCATTTAATCAACATTTTATTGAATAATAGAATATTTAATATATATATATATACATTTGTATTTACCTACTTATCAATAAGAGTAATATATTACATTCTATAATGATTTCAATACCTCAGCAGGCTAAGATTCTGTTGAACGCGGGTATAGTTTCTCTTGGCCCTTCCTTTCAGCATGCTCTTAATGATTTCAATACCTTTTGCTATGTTGATGCTACCTCCCTCACCACTGTTTCTCCTGCCCCCCAAATCATGAAACTTCTGGCAATGTGCTACTTTGGTGTTGTTGAGAATAGTCTTGTTAATAGGTATAGGCTTGGCCCGAGGGAAGTTGCCGTTCTTAGCAGTATTTGTGCTCCTCATGCGCAAGATTTTTTGTTCACTATCCCTATTGACGGTTTGGGACAGAGGATGAACTGCCGACAGTTTCGTTCTGTGCTGTGCTACAGACTTATGGTGCCCCTTTTCCCTGATGGTAGTATTTGCCCGAGCTGTAATGCTCCTAGGATGGACAAATGGGGGGATCATGTTGTCCACTGCTCTAGCGAGGTGGGTGTGAAGTTCAGATATAATCTGGTGCGAGATATTCTTCTTGATATTTGTGCCAAAGTTGGGGTTGCGGTGCGGAAAGAGGCTTACATGGGTTTCCTCTCGTAGAATGGGCAGGATCTTAGGTCCGTTGACCTTCTACTCTTTAATTGGCATTAGGGCAAGGACGCATGTCTGGATGTGACTGGGGTCTCCCCCTTTGCTGGTACGGGTGCGAGTTCTTGGGTGCCGGGGTTAGCCTTGCACAACGCCGTTGAAAGGAAAAAGAGGAAGTATGAGTCCAAATGTCAAGAGCACGGATATAAATTTATCAACTTTGCTTTTTCTACATTTGGGGAATTTGAGAAGGAGGCTTTGCACCCGCTCTCACGCATTAAGTCTCTCGCTATTAGTCACTCTAATAATGTAAAGAGTGGTTCTTTGATTTTTCATAGATTGAGTTTTTGCATTCAGAAGGATGTGGGTGCGAAACTTGTTTCTAGGCTCCCATCCAACTTTATGTAATTTCTTTCTTACTTTTATGAAAAATGAGATTTATTTCGGTTCTATAATGATAATATAATTAATGATACCACTTTAATCGGAAATGAATTGAATAAGATGTAGTATGTTATATTATATAGTATAAAGTAATAACCATATAGTATAAAGTTATACAATATAATATTTAATAATAACCATATAATCCCAAATAAATTTATTTTTTTGATTGAAGAGCTACTAGCTCAAACAAGATAAAATTAGACCACCTATATATTACAAGGATAACATAAATCATCGCGACGGATGATCATGAAAAAATCAAACAGCAAGGGTTGTTGACTCAACGGGTACCTTGATTGACTTACAGACAAATTTGTAACTGACAAAGAAGAAGAAATCACAAGGATGGCTGCAATTAGACTTTTAAGGTTGACGTGTCTTCTTGTAAGGAAATCAGCCGCGACATTAGATTCCCTGAAACAATGATATAATAAAATACAAGGGATACTAGAAATAATATTTGTAATGTCAGCTAAAATAGTGTAATTCCCATATAATTTTCCATAACTGTTTTAAAGAAGTAATGACAATTAAGTTGTCACCTTCAATGATGAGATTGGGCATTTGAGAGATGTCAATACTTCGTAGGGCATGTAGTAAAGAAGATGCTTCAGCTTGAACAATCGACATTGATGGTAATTGTTGACGTCTAACCGAAAGAATACCTCCAGAATGATTGCGTAAGATAAACCCATCATGGGTTATTCCATTATTAAGTTTAGAAACGTCAAAGTTCAGCTTATACCACCTCGCGGGTGGCTTTTTCCAAGTAGAGTGATTCTTCCTTTTTGGTGCGTTGGTACTATGTTTTTTAACAGTGGCATTGTTGCACTCCCATTCGAGAGCACAAAAATATGCCAAGTTAGATAGAAGTTTTTTAGGGTTGATTCTTGAAGGCTCAATTTTTTTTACATTCCTATGTGCCCAGATTAACCACCAAAGGAAGCACAGTTGTGTGTTGAACTGGTTATTTGAAAACGTATCCTGAATATTACGCTGAAATGTATATGAATGCGATATTCTAAAAGAATAGTTTAGAAGTTTCTCCAGTCTTGCAGTCATGTTTCTAGTGATTGGACATTGAAAGAACAAATGGTTAAGAGTCTCGTCTTGAAGATCCCAAAGAGATCATCTATTTGGAACGGAGTTATAGAATCTGTTGATTCTGTCTGTGGTTGGGAGGCAGTCAGCGCACAATTTCCGTAGTATTAGTATATTTGGGAGGCAGGATTAAGGTTGCGGAGTGGACCGAAAAATTGCTATCCACTGCTGACAGCCAAATGAGTCTATCCTTGGTATCCGTAATTGGGATTCTAATTTGCAAAATTATATCAACTATATGGTGTGGTAGAAGTTGTTTTAGCAAATTCATGTCCCAAGAGTGATTAGGTAAAATAAAATTAGCCACATGGATGTTTAAATCGGAAGAATCGAGAAAAGGTAAGGGGTCAATATCTGGGACCCATGGATTAGTCCAAAATTTGACAAAGGTACCCTTTCTAACCAGCCTTCGAAGGCCTTTAGAGCAGGTATCTCTAATAATAAGCAAACGACCAAACTTCTAAGAACAATTGGTTTTGTGGTATTAAAAAATGGAACTAGAATGGAGATATATTTCAGTAATAACTCGGACCCACACATTTTGAGGTTGTGTGGCTATTTTCCAAAACAGCTTCGTCTGAAGAGATATGTTGATATTTTTAGCAAAACGCTGACTGAGACCACATACGTCTTTAGGGGAGCAAATCCTTTCCCAACTTATAAGAGGATGGTGATTTGGGGTGAATTTGTTTCAAAAGAAGGATTTACTAACATTGTCAATCTGTTTAAGGACACCCCGAGGCAACATGAAACTTTGCATTAGATAGTTAACTTTACTTAAGAGACAGGATTGGATAAGAACGATCCGTCATGCTTGCAATATTGAGTTGGCTTTACATTGGGAAAGTTGTTTTTTAAGATTAGAGACTGAGTCTAAAAACATTGAATTTTAAACACGGCCTTTAAGGATTGGAATTCCAAGGTATTTTTTCATAGACGCCGTAACCTGAATGTTGATAGTACTAGCCAAAGTGGCCGACATTGGTTGTGAGATATTGGCTGATGTTTGAATAAATCTTTTGTGGTAGTTAATTAATAGGCTAGAGATGGATGTAAATTTATTAAGCATATTTCGGATAAATTCCATATGTGGGATAATTGCATTAACAAATATAATTGTGTCATCAACAAAACTTTGGAACGGAATTAAAGTACCATTTTTAGTAAGCTGAATAACTACACGTTTAGAGTTAGAGGTGGATTCAATTTGAAGTGTTCTAGAAATGTATTCCATACATAGTGCAAATATGAATGGTGCAATTCGGATCGCATTGACGGATACCGCAACAGGGAATGAATTGTGCTCCAGGTTCATTGTTAACCAACACTGAGGAGGATGAGGATGTGATACATGTCAGGTCGACCCACTTAGAGTGGAACCCAAACTTGGTCAAAATCATTCGGATGAAGTTCCAGCTAATTTTATCATCCAAATAAATTTATTGAATAATATATAGTATGAAATAATAATTATAATAATAATAAATATTACAGTATAAACTAATAATAACCATACTATAATAGATTGATTTCGACCAAAAAAAAGCATAATAGATTGAATATAATATAACTTAATGCCAAAAAACTACAACTTTATATGTAGATAGATTATGTGACCGATGAAGGAGTATGAATGTTTATCGACTTAATTACTTTGTGAGATGAAGATTGCCCGATGTGATCTTCATATATACTACTAGTTGTTGGGCTTCGAAAAATCAGGCCCATAACCAAGAGAGGAGAAGCCCATCAGAAGAAGTCATGCAACGTTCGAAATCAGCTCCCAAAATGGAAAGCGACAATCTCAGATATTCATCCTAGTTATGCCAAGTAGTTACACCATGAGGATGAGAGGCAAAATCTTCGGGATTTCCTTAATCAATCGGCAACGGTCTAATTAGAATAGTAGCAACACTATAAAAGGGAGGAGGCTCATTTGGAAAAGGGACGATCTAGACACACGATATTGATTCCCGAAACTTCGACATATTTTCCATTTCAATTATTCAAAGATACACTGAATCTTTTGTACTGAGTTTTGAAGATCATACTACACATACAAGCAATATGAAGCGATCCGAAGCTCTTCGCGCATTTCTTTGCATATTTTACAATTATGTTCATTGTTTCCTTTCAATTTACATTCTATCGGTAAATTTTAACACGTTGTGATGACTTTGTGACTAGGATTCCCGCATTGTAGCGAATAACGCGTTTACGTGGTTAATTCGCTTAAAACAAATTGGCTCCCACCGTGGGGCCCTAGCCAAAAAGAAGCCACACCAAAGCAAGTTACGAGTTCTTCACCAACATGGACGCAACTCTCAGCCATGTAGGGGACCATGAAAATCTCGACAACCAAGTTAACGGGAACGACGATGTCAACAATCATAATGCTAACGACGGTGTGAACAACAACGGTTTGCCTAGTGGGGGGCTTGAGGACGCATATGGGATTACCGGACACTCCGAGCAG
Source organism: Polygonum maritimum (assembly GCA_963924305.1). Classification (NCBI taxonomy): domain Eukaryota; kingdom Viridiplantae; phylum Streptophyta; class Magnoliopsida; order Caryophyllales; family Polygonaceae; genus Polygonum; species Polygonum maritimum. Next base: position 33,094,642 of record OZ002732.1, on the reverse strand, counting down.
CAAGGAGGGGGCGAATCTAGTGCCATCGCCGAACTCCGTGCAACTATGCTAACTCTTCAAAAGGAGTTGGAGAGCCAAAAGGAGGCCAATAAGTTTACTGAGATATATGAAAAGCAAATTGAAACCTTGACTAATGAGCGTGATTTGCTTCGATCTCAGATACAGTCGGCCCCAACTTACCATTGAAGGGCAAACGTGTTGCACGGAGTCGCTAGGCCTCTAGACATGGATGATCTGAGCCTCATCACTCCTAACGACATTGGGCCATCAACAGGTAACCAGGTAAATGGTAATTCTTCAAGGGCCACTCGGGAAGTACTGAGGTTTTCCAATTGAGGGAACGCCTTAGGGCCTTGGAAGACCGGATTACTCAGGTCCCTGGAGCATCTCAACCAATAGCAGTAGAAAGGAGGGATGGTTATACCGACTCCCCCTTTATACCCGCTATTACGAGAGTTGATATCTCTTGAAAGTATCACGTTCCGGAAGTGCCAAAGTATGAAGGTATTACCGAAACCGACCAACACATAGCGGCTTTCAAACAAGCCATGAACATTAGTACTGTAACCTTTTGAGATGAACAAAATTGTTATGTATCGATGGTTCGGGAACACGTTATCTGGTGCCACACTAAACTGGCCCTCTGATTTACCACTTGGAAGTATCTCATCTTTTACTGAGTTGGTTGACAAGTTCAGGATCAGGTTTGTAAGCAGTAGGCATGCCAAGAAGTGGTCAAGCGATTTGTACCGGTTTACCCAAAAGCCGCGTGAATCCTTGAAGGCGTTCCTCAACCGCTACAATGAGGAACTCGTAACAATCGAAGGGTGCGACACATCCACCGCTGTAGAAGCTTTCCGAAGGGGTATATCATCCCGGAACCCCGAATTATATCGTGAACTAACTAAGTACCCTTGTTCGCACTTTTATGAGGTACAGGTTAAGGCGTTGGCACATGTCCGATTGGAGGAAGATGACCTCTTTCCAGAGAAGACGGCGAGTCCCCATCGGAACGATCGGAGAAAGGGGAAGCGAGAAACGCGATACATCCCATACCCTCCTGCAGTACATCATTCACCGCACGCCAAGCCAACCGTCAACACAACCTACGCAAGACAGGACAAGAAGTTGCCTCCCAAGTTGTCTCATTACAACTTCCGAGTAGACGCAACCGAGATTGTCCGGACTATTAACACCATGGGGGATGCCGTCAAATGGCCTCAAAAGAAGGACATACCCACACATCAAAAAGACAAGTCAAGATGGTGTGACTTCATGGCCACCGAACTGACGAATGCATGGCGTTGCGAAAAGAAGTAAGTGAGTTACTGCGAAGGGGGCACCTCAAAGAGTTGATATCAGAAAGAGCCAGGGAGTAGTTAGATCGCAACAAAGAGAAAGCCAATCCGCCTTCATCTCCCAAACATACTGGAGTAATCAACATCATCACTGGGGGATCAGAGATTTGCAGGATAACTTACTCCGCATCCAAGAGGATAGCAAGGGAGGCCAAAAGGGAAAGTCGTAAGGCCCCCTCACGCGCTAGTCATGCCATCATGCCAATCACTTTCGATGATGTCGAAGAAGAGGAAGTTCATCATGAATGTTTAATAATTTACTTAACCATAGCTAATTTCCTTATTAAGCGTGTATTAATTGATAACGGAAGTTCCACTAACTTGCTCATGTTGGATGCTTTGTACAACTTAGGATTTGGACTTGATGACATCATCAAATAGTCAACAACATTGGTGGGGTTCAGTGGAGAATCACGCAACACGTTAGGAGAAATATCCTTACCAACCATCACGAAAGGAGTAAACTATCAGGTAAAATTTCAGGTTCTTGATTGTCCATCCCCTTTCAACGTGATTCTTGGCAGGCCATGGATTCACGAAATGAGGGAGGTCCCATCAACCTGCCATCAATGTGTGAAGTTCCCATCACCCTGGGGGGTGCAAGAGATCAAAGGGGAACGGAAGCTAGCAAGAGAATGCTACTGTGTCACAATGAAGGCTACAACTCCTAAGAACTCGAAGCCAGAAACAAGTAAGAAGACGACAGATTAGCAATTAAAGGATTGTAGAACACCCGCCTTTTACGTAAAGCCGGAGGCACCAGAACTTGAGGAAGCCTCCCTCGACCCCTCAAGGCCATCCAAGAAAATCAGGATTGGGGCAGACTTGGAGCCGACTTTGCGCAAACAAATTAAATGGTGGAATTTCTACGGTGCTACAGTGATTGTTTCGCCTGGGGAAATGAAGATATGGTGGGCACAGATCCCGCTATAATCACACACGCCTTAAACGTCAACCCTAAGACACCGCCCGTAAAACAAAAAAGGTCTAAGTTTGCACCCGAACGTAACCAAGTAATCAATGACGAGGTAAAATCTCTACTTGAATCTAGTAAAATACGAGAAGTTAAATATCCTGGTTGCCTTGTGAATATGGTGGTAGTAAAAAAGAAAAACGGGAAATGGCGCGTTTGTGTAGATTTTACTGATTTAAACAAGGCGTGTCCTAAAGACTCGTTCCCATTGCCTCACATCGACGCAATGGTGGACGCGAAGGCGGGACACGAGTTGTTAACCTTTATGGATGTGTTCAATGGTTACCACCAAATCATGATGCATCCCGAAGATCAAGAAAAAATCGCATTCATAACCAATCAAGGAACTTATTGTTACAAAGTTATGCCTTTCGGATTAAAAAACGCAGGCGCTACTTATCAGAGATTGCTAAAAGATGTTTCAGGAAAAGCTGGGGGATACAATGGAAGTATACATCGACGACATGCTAGTCAAATCACTAAAGGCGGAGAACCACATTGCTCACTTGCAGGACGCCTTCCAGATCCTACGAAGTTACAAGAAGTTGAACCCGACTAAATTCTCTTTCGGTGTTACTTCGGAAAAATTCCTTGGGTACATCGTAACTCAGAGGGGCATTGAAGCAAGTCCAAAACAGGTTAAAGCCACAGTGGAGCTGCAGTCTCCGAAGTGTGTCAAAGACGTTTAGAAACTGACAGGACGAATAACGGCGTTGAACCGGTTTATATCTCGTTCTTCGGACCGGAACAAGTTGTTCTACGACATACTGAAGAAAAACAAGTCGTTCGAGTGGACCGAGGAACATGAGAAAGCTTTTTATGAATTAAAACAATATTTGTCTAACCCATAGGTGTTGTCAAAGCCCCAACAAGGGGAAAAGCTGTACATATATCAAGCCGTAAATGAAGTAGTTGTGAGCGTCGTCTTGATCCGAGAAGAGAATGAGGACCAGTTGCCAATTTATTATGTAAGTAAGACTCTACTCTATATAGGGATCAGGTATTCTCCCGTAGAAAAGTTGGTTTTATCCTTGGTAATGGCTTCAATAAAGTTACGTCCTTATTTTGAAAGTCATTCTATCATTGTGAGAACTAACTACCCGATAAAGAGTATCATGTCAAAACCAGAACTGTCAGGTCGGTTAACAAGATGGCTAATTCACTTGAACGGATACGACCTCACGTACGAGCCTAGGACAACTATGAATTCGCAAGCATTGACAGACTTTGTGGTCGATTTCACCCCTACCCCTTATGAGTTAAAAGAACAGGACGTGTTACACGTATCGAGTGGCAGTAAATGGTTAATGCATACGGACGGTGCGTCAAATCAAGTCGGTGTAGGACTGGGGGTAGTTCTGAAGTCACCACAGGGGGATTGGATAGCTCATGCTATTCGATGCATATTCAAAGCTACCAACGATGAAGCGGAGTATGAAGCACTCATAGCTGGTTTACTTGTCGCTAAAGAGCTAAACGTGCAAGAAATTGAGTTAATTTGTGATTCATTACTCATTGTAGATCAAGTATCAGACTCGTATGTTTCCAGAGATTCAAAGATGAAAGCATATTTGGAGATAGTACGAGAAATTATCAAAAACTTCAAGTATTTCGAGATAAAACAAGTTCCCCGAGACGCCAATGCACAGGCTGACGCTTTAGCCAATCTCTGGTCCGCCATTGACCCAAGGGAGTACAGCAAAATACCTTTCGTATATCTTGATGCTCCATCCATAGTCAAGGATACCGACATACTCGAAGTAAGGGGTTCATACGAGAAGATTTCATGGGTAACACCTTACCTAACATGGATACAAGAAGGAATCCTACCGAAAGATAAAGAAGAGGCTCGACGGCTTAAGGTAAAAGCTTCCACCTTTGTAAATAAAGATAACACTTTGTTCAAATGGATGTCGTCAGGTGTATACGCTCGATGCGTAAAGGAAGATGAAGTACAGACAGTGTTACGCGACATACATGATGGGGAGTGCAGAAATCATACTGGGGGTCGGAACTTGGCGAAGAAGGCGAGCAGAATGTGTTATTATTGGCCCACTATGAACAAGGACACGACAGAGCTCTCCCGCAAGTGTGACGCATGTCAGCATCATGGACCAATTCCACATCAACCTTCCGAGCTACTCCGTCTCTTAACTTCTCCTTGGCCATTCATGAAGTGGGGGATGGACATCGTAGGGAAACTCCCTCCAACTTCAGGGCAACGCGTTTACATCTTGGCCATGACTGATTATTTCTCTAAGTGGATCGAGGTAGAAGCTTTCAAAGAAGTTAAAGACACTCAGGTTATTTCTTTCATCAAGAGAAATATTTTGAGCAGGTTCGGGATACCAACCACCATAGTATGCGACAATGATTCCCAGTTTATCAGCGACAAGACGAGATCATTCTGTCAACGATACAACATTCAGTTGGTGATGTCGACGCCTCGCTACCCTCAAGCAAATGGTCAGGCGGAAGCAAGTAATAAAGTCATCCTCAACAAATTGAAAAAGCGGCTAAAAGAGGCCAAGGGAAAGTGGGCAGACGAGTTACCACTTATTCTATGGTCGGATCAAACAACACCCAAGACTGCCACAGGGCATACACCTTTTTCTTTGGTCTATGGATTTGAAGCCGTGTTACCCGTCGAAGTAACTTTGGCCATATCTTGTTATGATCTTACTACTGAAGACTCAAATCTGTCTAACTTGTTACATCATCTAGACACCGTACACGAGTTACGAGATGAAGCATCAGTCCGATTGACGACGTACAAACAGGGGGTGGCTCGAGTTAACGTCAAAACAAGGGCCCATGCCTCATGATCAGGCCAAAACAAGGGCCCATGCCTCATGATCAGGCAACAAAGTGCACACAATGACTAGTCAGAACAAGATGCAAGAAGCAACACAATAAGAGTTCTACAAGAAAGAAATTATTATTGAAGATACTTGTAAACATGATTATTTCATTAATACAAGTGCTTACGTTTTACATCTTCCCCTCTTTATCGTGTATCCTATATAAAAGCGATATACAAATACAACTACATTACGTGGCAGTTATGGTTACAAAGACACGTTTTAACACGTTCAGTCTTCAAGTCTTCATGCTCCAAACCTGCATTAAAGCCTACAAAACAAACACGAGAAGAGCAAAACAATACATCTAGAGGAAACATTTCAAGCCCTACGGATGCAGAACAGGGGGCACCATTCAAAAAAAAGTACTGGCCCTATGACTAGCGGCCATAAACTGAGTTTAAGCCCTGATGTCTATCATTTTAGTAATGATTTATAGGTCATTGTCCTTTGTAAATATGTGTCTTTTGTTCCTTTTCATGTGTGTTTTGTCCCTTTTTAGCTTGGATTCCGATTTTCTATGAGATTCGGAGACTATGCGCGTTTTGTGTATTTTATAGGCATTTCGGAGCAAAAATCATGGAGATTGGAGCATGGCATCATGGAGGAATTCAAGGATGAAAAAGGAGCCAAAATGGAGCTAAAAAAGGAGCCAATCGGAGCTAAAACGACAGAGAACGGAGCGAAACAAGTTGAAAAATGCCTTAGGCCCGAGGTACCCAGCATGTCGGGCCCGAGGTACCATGGTGGTCCGAGGTGGTGGCCCGAGGTGTGGCAAGTCGGGCCCGAGGTACTGGAACGTATGCCATTGGACCGAGGTTGAAGCAAGTCGGGCCCGAGGTTCCTCCGTGTCGATCCATGTCGGTCGTGGCTCCGGATTCCTTTCTTTTTGGGATTTTCTTGTTAATTCCCATAATTGCATTTTCTTCCTTGGAGATTTACAAGTCTAGAAGCCTTGGAGAGCAAGGACTTCTAGAAGCCTTGGAGGTCAAGGACAAGCCTTGGAGCCCAAGGAGTCTAGAAGGGAAATCTCTATTTAAACTCTTGTGATCTATGATCATGATGGACAACTTTAGGGGGTGGACTCTTCTCCAAGGGAGGGAAGGAACCCAAGATCTAGAAGAGGATTTGGGTGAATTCCTTTCCTTGGAGAGGAGAGAAACCCTTGGCTAGATCCAAGCTTAGACACAATTAATCACTCTCAAAAGGCTCAAGGAAGACTTGGAGAGCAAGGAGGAAGAAAGGAGAGGAGAAGAAGAGGAAAATCGGTGGAGGTTTCCTAGATCTAGGAGGAATTGTGAGTTTGAACTTGTTTTGTTTTGAAATTTGAGAATTGGAGTTTGGATCTTGTGATTTCCCTTTGAGTTGAATGAGATTTGGCTTTGGTTTGAGTTTGATGATTGAGATTTGTTTGCTTTGTCCTTTGATTGCTTTTTACTCTTTCCATATGGAGTAGATTCCATAGTCTTGGGCTATGGGGGAAACCCCTAGCTAGGTTTGGGTGTGAACCCCCAATTCCATAGCCTTGAGTGCTTGATCTAGGAATCCTCTCTACATAGAGCTACAATCTCTTGTGAAAGCAAGGGATCAAGGGCTTGTGGTTGGCAAGAGTGAGTGAAAGCAATCTTTTGCCTATCACTTGAACTTGCATCGAAAGGGAAGTCAATTTCCCTAGGGTCGATATGTAGAGTGGTGGGATCGAAGGCGAACAACCTCGATTCTACGAGGATCAACACTTATTGGCTGAATTGGGGTGGAATTACCCACATGAAGTTAGGGAAGGAACCCAAAAACCCTTGACCGATCTCTCCTATTGCTTAGTCCGACTTACCCAGACCTCGGGCCCGACTTCAATCTGTGTCGGTCCCGTGCAAATCCAACGTCGATCCTTCTCGGGCCGAGGTGACCCATGTCGGTCCCGAGAGGTTTCTTTTGATTTTCCTTGTTTTTACCCTTTCTTTCCCCTTTTTAAGTCTTTTTGGTACACTCAACGCACGAACTCCCGAGCGTTCGACACCCTACCCTTGTACTACTACGGGGTTCAGTTTTTAATTGAATTTTGACCCCCCAATCCGGACCGATCAAGCCCCAACATGCAGGGGGTAGAATAAAGTCTTCAAAACACAAAAAAAAAAGCATGAAAACAATCAGTACTGGGGAGTCTCCCGAGCGTTCGACACCCTACCCTTGTACTACTACGGGGTTCAGTTTTTAATTGAATTTTGACCCCCCAATCCGGACCGATCAAGCCCCAACATGCAGGGGGTAGAATAAAGTCTTCAAAACACAAAAAAAAAAGCATGAAAACAATCAGTACTGGGGAGTCTCCGTGGCTTGATCTTCACCGGCCACCTTCGCTTGGGCAACTTCCTTTTCAGCCACATCAGTAGGAGGAGGGTTCACAAACAACCTTTCAAACTCAGCCCTCTCGTGAGCCACGTCCCAGTCGACATGCTTACCAGCGACGAAGTCTTCCATTGTTTCCACCCTTGCTCTGACGGCCCAGTAATCGGCCGTATCTTCGCACTCTTGCTCAAGAGCAGCGGACTTCATTTGCTCCGCCTTAAGAGCTTCCTGCCAGACTTTGGACTCCTTGACGACTTTCTCCAGGGCTTCATGCAGCTCGGTGACCTTCGATTCCAGAGACGCCTTCTCGCAACTTAAGAGGGTCGATCGATCTTTCTCCGTTTGAGTGTTCAGCCTGTTTTGAGACAACTAGTCCGGGAAGTCTTTAATCATGTCATAGGCTGCGAAGGAAAGTTGAAGACCCTGCAAGGGGGAAGGGATGTCGTCAGAAAATTGTCAAAAAAGATCAAGATATAAGAACAAATGATGAACTCGTTACGTACCTGCCATTGGGACGCCAAAATCTCTCCGAAGAGTTGGGGTAAAATGGCAGATGATGTGAGCCCTTAAGGCAGTCAACCTTGAGAGGTACCAGGGAGCCCAAGCATTTCATAGCATCCATGTCCAGCGAAATTGATCGGTCCGGGTGTGGTGGTCAAAATTTAAATTTATAAACCGAACCTCACTTGTAGTAAAGAGGTAGGGTGTCGAACACACGGGAGTTCGTGTGTTGAGAGTACCTGAAAGACTAAAAAGATGTAAAAGAAAGGCAAAATAAAGGAAAACGGAAGAAATCACCTCGGACCGACACTAGTCACTTCGCTCCGAGGGTGGATCGAGGTTGTTTTGGCCGGGACCGACTTGGTTCAACGTTGGGCCCGATGTACTGGTAACTCGATTTAGGCAAAATAGTAGATCGGTCTTGGGTTTTTGGGTTCCCTCCCTAACTAGACTTGAGTAATTCCACCCCAATTCAACCAATAAGTGTTGATCCTTGTGAGATCGAGGTTGCCCACCTTCGATCTCTCCACTCTACACTTCGACCCAAGGGAGTTTCCACTCTCCTTCGATGTTAGGTCTAGTGATGAGTAAGAGATGCTTCCGCTTACTCTTACCAATCACAAGCCCTATGTCCCCTGTTCCCACAAGAGAACTGAAGCTTAGTGTAGAGAGGATTCCTAGATCAAGCACTCAAAGGCTATGGAATTGGGGTTTCTTACCCAATCCTAGCTAGGGGATTCCCCCATAGCCCAAGACAATGGAATCTACTCCATAAGATAAGAGTAAAGAGCAAACAAAAGGGAAAGCAAGCAAATCTCAATCATCAACATCAATCTAAACTCAAATTGCATTCAATTTCAAAGGGTTCATAAGATCCAAGTCTTAATTCTACCAAAACCAAAGCAAATCAAGTACAAACTCACTAGGACTCCTTCTCTTCTCCACCGATTTCCTCCTCTTCTCCTTCTCCTTCCTTCTCCTTCCTTCTCCAAGCCTTCCTTGAGCCTTTGAGAGTGATTTTGTGTGGGATTGTTGTGTGTCCTCCCCCTAATGCTCTCTAATCACCTCTAATTATCCTACTCTCTTGATTGGGGACCAAGGAATTCCAATTTAGAAGAAGGGCAAAATTGGAAGTTCACCATAATTGTGCCTTGGAGCCTAATCTTCACAATTGCCGATTCGGACCGACTTCCTGGGGACCTCGGGCCCGACGTTGGGAACGTCGATCCCTTGCACTGGTTGCTCGATCTCGGGCCCGACTTGGTGGTGCTCGGTCCTGGGCCTCGATCCTTGTCTCTTCTTGGCTTTCCTTTGGTTCCTCTTCATTCTTGGCATGGCTCTTCCGCTCCTTAGCTTGGCTCCTCCATAAGCTCCTCCAAAATGTCCTCATTCTTGCCATTTCACCTACAAAACAAAGCAAACTCGCATAGTTTCCGACTTTTAAAGAAAACCGGGAACTAAGCTAAGAAGGAACGAAACTAACAAAGAAAGGAATGAAAAACACATATTCACAAGGGAAATTAACTACTAAAACACCTCCAAAATGAGAAACATCAGAATAGCCCATACTTAAACTTGCTTGTCCTCAAGCAATAACAAAGTAAGCAAGACCAAAGCATAATCTTCAAGTAAAGCCTCATATGAAAAACTCAATCAAGCACAAGTGATAGACATGCTAGCAAGATTACATCATCACACATGATCAAGTGTTCAAGGAATATAGTCTAATGCAACAAAGCCTCACTTTAGGTATGTAGAAATGTGTATCACTCATCATGTGTTTAGGCTTGAAAATGAACACTCATACTCAAAAATCATGCAAGTAAAGACTTTACTATTGAAGCTAATATCACCAATTCCTCCCCCTAGAGATTCCTATTACAATGCACACAAAGAATATGAACTTGGCTCAATGGAGGTCCTCAAAGAGGTTCCATTCGGCCGGGTTGTAATGGGGCTTTTGGTATTTCTCAAGGTAGGAATCATTTTGGTCTTGTGGTGCTTACAATGGGGATTGAACTTTCTAGTCTCTCACCAAACTTCACCAAATTATTCCACTTTCACTTCATACTCCCAAAAGACTTTGATTTTTCTCTTCTCTTTTCTTTTCAACCCACATTTCACTAAACATTCCACTTCATCTTTGCACTACACTTTTTGTTGGATTTTTCTCACTTTTTTTTTCACTAGGATCGACTTGCACTACAACTCGGGCCCGAAGTGCACTTATCCTCGGTCGGTACCCATTTCTTACACTTAAGCACTTTGCTTTCAATCCACTACTTTTTCCAACTTTTCTTTCTTTCTTCTCAACAAAGATGCACTACCCACTTGGTTTATAACACCATTTTTTTGCCCTTAACCAAAGAGAATCTCAACTCTCCAAATATTCTCCAAACCTCTCACTAAAGTCCAATCCCATAAGGGCCAAGTCATATAGGCTAGGAATCATATTTTTGAGGAGTTTCAAACAAAGGTCTAAGGCTAAAACGGGGCTACAAACAATGGTTTATCTTCATGGTAGGATATGGAACATTTTGTGACTAAATGAAATAAAGTCCAAATCAATGTGACAAAGCATAGAACAAATCTCATATTGGTCTTGGAAAATAGATAAACACCTCAATAGCAAGTTTTACTAAGCATGCATGAGCTAATTCACACAAGAAAATGAGGGATATGCAATATGAACAATCATCCCTAAAATGGCCAAAAATCATCTCACAAGGTTCACTCTAGCTTAGTTGCATCAAAACTCATCCAAGAACTCATGTGCTCAATAAAAACATGCAAGATATCATATCACATCAAAAAGCAACATCCATTTAAAGGCTAAACTATCCAAAAATATGCAAAGGACTTTACATGCTCACATCATCATTAGCTCTCATATGAACATCTAAGATGGGAATTCCTAGTCCAAAATCAAAATCTTTTTGTTGTTTTTACACAATTTTTCAAATTTTTAGGGATTTTTGCAAAACTTTTCTCAAACACAAAACAAACTCATCACTAAACAAACTCATCCATTCATGCCATAAAAATCAATCATCATTCATCATGCCACTATCCAAAAATGAAACATCCCATAAACAAGACAAACACACAAAACATGAAACTACACATGGAACTATGAGCTACTAACCCACCCCATACTTAAAATTTTGATGTCCTCATCAAAAGAAATCAAAACTTTATAGTAAAAGAGACAAGAGTCAAGAAAGCTCACAATTTTCCTTATTCTTGAATGGCTTTGTTGAGGCTTAGTTCAAAGGGTGACCACGGCGTTGTCTCCTTTGGAGCCGGGCGTGCCACTCTTGCTCATACACTCGATCATGGAAAGGGTCTTGACTTGGCGGTTGGATTTGTGGTGCGGGACGCATCCATTGGTCTTCACGGGAAGAGAAGTTCCCGGTCATCCACTCATTGAAACTTTCTTGGACGATCCACCTTTGATCCTCGGCCGCCCTCAAGTCATCCACCTCACGTCTAGTGTAGGCGATGTTGCGGTTCACCTCCTCAAATTGCACTTGGAAGTCTTCTTGGTGGTGGAAAAGTTGTTGTTGTTGGAAGTTGAGGTTTTGTTGTTGAAGGTTGAGTTGGTGCGCCTCTTGAAGCATTGTTGATTGTTGAAGTTGGAGATGCGACAATTGGTTGGCCAAGAAGTTCATGTCCACCGATTGGTTAGGCTCGGGGAACACCATTCCGGGCCCATACCATTGGGCATACCCTTCATACCCTCCATAGCTTGGTGGTGCTTGTTGTGCTCCACTTCCCTCACCCCTCTCAAATCAGCTCGGGACCGGATCGGGCAAGTATGCATCGGACCGACGTTGGTGGATGTCGGGCCCGACGTTGCTTATACCTCGGTCCAAGAGTGTTGGTGCGTGGTCGGTGAGCAAATTGTGGTAACCACCATCTTCTTCTTCTTCTTCACCTCTAGGCAAGTCCACATCCATGTCATCTCTTCTCACGAACTCATATTGGTTGGGCTCCTCTTCTACGGTGTCCGGGGATGCTTGAGGAGTAGTGAAACGAATGTGTTGTGGTTGTCTCCTAACCTCAAGTGTCCCCTCCGGCTCTACAAAAGGATTCACCTTTCCCGTCCACACTTGGAACCAATTGTAGTAGTTGGTGAGGTTGAAGAGACATGGCTCCAAGGGGATGTGCACATTGTTGAAGTTGGAGTGTGGGGCTAGGTAGGTGGTGGCGCCGGTCACTTGCTTCTCTTTGATAATGTTGGCCTTCTTGAAGTACTTTAGGTTCAGCTCCACACCATTTGGGGCTGGCATGTAGGTAGACAAGTCCACCTCAAGACGGTGAGCTAATCAGGCGATCATGCCTCCAAAATAGATCCATGAGGAACTTTGGAAATCCCTCACCATCTTCACCCATTCCCAAGTAAGGCTCATTGGCTTCTCATTCTCAAACAACATCTCATAGAGTAGCATGGCCTCTTCCTTCATCGGCTTGCTCAATTCATGCTTAGCAAAGATAGAACAACCCAAGGCTCGGATCCTGACTCGGAAGAGTGGGTTCGCTATCTCATTAGTCGATGCTCCTTTCCTCATCTCACTTCTTCCGGCTACAAACCTCCAAAGGTAGTCTACGTTCTCGTTATCAACATAGGCCTCCTCTCTCGCAAATGGGAACCCAAAGTAGGTAGCCAAGTTCCGAAGAGAAACTTCATGCAACTCGTTGCCCATTTGGAAAGAGATCATGCCTTCACTCTCGACCCCTTCATAGGTGCACTTGAATGTTGCCATGAACTCGGACGTCAAGGCGGGATAATGAGTGTTGTTCCACCTTAGCAAGACGTTGAGCCCAATATTGGAGTAGCACCGAGTAAGAGCCTCCTCCATGCACATCTTTCTAATGGACTCCTAATCTAACCACCGAGTGTGGTGAGACAAACCCATGAGACGCTCATACTCTCTAGCCACATCCTCATCTTCAAAGCGCACATCGTCCATCCTTTGGACCCTCTTGGACGACTTCTTGGACTTTCTAGTTGCTTTCTCCATCCTTGAAGAAGATGCTCGGGTAGACATAGTACCTACACACAATCAAAACCAAAGAACTCCAAGATAAAATCTATACAATCACAACAAGAGCACAAGCTTCCATCACAAACAACTCATCATGCAAAGAGATGACCCCATACTTGTTCTTAACACACTCAATCCACAAAATTCAATCATGCATGAACAAAGAATCACATATCAATGGTCAAGCCTCAAGACATATCATGATAAACATGCTATAACCAACATTCAAGCTCATGAATCCCTAAGTTCACACAAGAGAAACTCGAAAAGCATAGGACCGACCAACAAAGGACGTCGGGTCCGAGGTTGTCAACCTCGGTCCGAGTCTGTGGACCGACATGCAACATCGGTCCGAGGTTCTGGGTACCTCGGTCCGACTATAATTCGACTTCTCTACTTCGAATCACCCATAAAACACTCTATCACGTTCCTAAAATCCAAAATCAACCAATTCTCATCATCAATCGAAGTTCTAAGTGGGATTTAGCAACAAATAGGCACAAATTTCACAATGCATGCAAATCACCATGGATGCTCAAGGTCTAAGCTTACTCAATCATGGCATATCTCAAATCTAGCAATGTAAGCATGAAATTCACAAAGAATCAAGTAGAGATTGAGATTCAGATACCAAATATGAAGAATCAAAGACTTCTAGCAAACAACTTCTTAGAACCCAAATTTCTCTTCTAGATCTAGAAGATGGATGAAGATCTATGGGATTTTGGTAGGATTTTTGGCTTTTGGTTCAATGTTTGAGGATGCTAGGGGTTGGATCGAGATCTTGTGGTGAGATTGCTTGAGGTTCGAGTATGGTAGAGATTGGGGATCGAATTGGGGATTTTGAAGGGGAATTGGTATTTTGGGAAGGTAGTTATGGAGGTGATGGGTGTTTGGTATGGGAAAGGGGGCTTAAATGGGGTAGAAGACAAAGGTAGGTCAGAAGGGTAAAATAGGAATTTCCATCAAAATCAAGTCCAAAGAAGTCGGCCAAAGTGGACCGACGTTGGGACCTCGGGCCCGAGGTACTGGGTACCTCGGTCCTACCTGGTTTGGTTTCCTAAAAATCCCTCGGTTTGGTATTTTCTACCCACAAGTCATTGCATCATTTCCACAAATACCACACATGATCATGAAGCACACATACTCACATTTCCACAAAATACATGCTAAAGAAGAGATTAGAAAGAATCTAGGCTATGGCAAAGAAAAACAAACTAGAAACTACGAAAATGAACCTACTAAACCCGGGTTGCCTCCCGAGGAGCGCTTCTTTTAAGTCACTAGCTTGACTTCTAACCTCTACCCTTCAAGGAGGGTGAAAAACGGTGAATTGATCCTCCTTGTCATATGCATCTCCATTCTCCTCATAGCCAAAGTGCCACCATTTGTGTTTGATGAAAGAGTGGCCTCCAAATTCTCCATCATTCTTCTCCTCCAAAGTGTAGGTTGGCATCTCTTGCATCTTCTCAACTTGCTCTTCATTACCTATATCACAAAAGTCTAAAGAATTTCTAGAGGATTCAATAACATTATAACTCAAGTCTTCTTGCAAATCACTCAAGCAAAGGTAATCATCCTCTAAATCCTCTTTCAAATCACTTAGACAAATGTAAGAATCTCCCACATCAAAAGGATATAGATTAGGATACTCTTCATGGCTTGGTGGGCTATCTCCATCCCTTGACTCTTCATGGACTTGAACATTGACCATGTCATGGTCTCTCAATGGTGCTTCTTCCTCTCTTGTGGGTTCAAACTCCTCTCTCTTGCGCTTGGCATTTTCCTCTAACTTCAAAATCGCCAATGCATCCGGTTCATTAAGGGCCTTGTTGAAATGGAACTCCAATTTTTCCTCGCCAATCTCGAAGGTGACCTTCCCATTCCTCACATCGAACTTGGCACCCGCCGTAGCTAGAAACGGCCTCCCGAGAATAATGGGCACCATCGGATCTTCTTTCATGTCTAAGATCACAAAATCATCGGGCACAAAATATCTTCCAACTCGAACCGGGACGTCATCTAGAATTCCGGTGGCCTTTGTTGAGGAACCATCGGCCATAGTAAGACTCATATCAACCGGTTCCATATCTCCGAGGTTAGCCCTTCTCCATATGCTCATGGGCATAACCGATATGCTTGCTCCTAAATCACAAATAGCTTTGAATTGTTGGGATCCAATCCCTACGGTGATGGCAAATCTTCTGAGATCACCTAGCTTTTGAGGTATCTCTAAGATCTTCACCTCATCTTGCATCTCAACAATTGACCTCTTCTTGCTCAAGATTTCCTTCAAGAACTTTGCATAGGATGGCATCTCACTTAGAGCATTGGTGAATGGGATAGTGATGTTCAAGCCTTGTAAGAGCTTCAAGAACCGCTTGAACTTGTCCTCAACAATCTCCTTGGGCTTCTTCAAAGGGTATGGAAGAGTTGTACCACCTTGCTTCTTGCTTGGATCCACCTCTTTGGACCGATCTTGGCTTCTCTCCACATCTGCATCTTGGACCGACGTAGGATCGACGTCGGGACCAACGTCAAGTATCTCGGACGTGGGGCAGGGGCTTTCTGGGAACCTCGAGCCAACTTCAGGGCAAGTCGGGCCCGAGTTGCTGGGTAACTCGGTCCGAGTTACTGGACCGCCTTCTTCTTCTGGATCGATATTGTGGCACATCGGGCCCGAGGTACTAGGAACCTCGGTCCGACTTCCTTCTCTTGCTCTTGGAACTTGTGGCTCGGGCAAACTCCGTCCACTCCTCAATCCTATGGCACGAACTTCGTTTTGTTGTTGTGGTGCACGGGGATTCTCCTCGGGTCGGCCCGGGAGTCACCCTTCCTCTCTTGGAAGTTGATTTGCCATGTGAACAAATTGGTTGTCCACTTGTCTTCTCCACACACCAAACTCCTTGAATTGGGTCTCTATGTTGGTGACTTGATTCTTCAAATCTTGAGCCCATTGTGGTGTTTGCTCATAGAATCCCGGAGGTCGGTATGGTGGTGGTTGGGCCCTTGGCTCGGCTTGGTTGAAGTTGTTGTTGTAGCCACTAGCTTGGCCTTGGTTCCACCTTCCTCCATTGTTGAAATTGGCTCTCCCTCCAAAGTTCCTTTGAACATAGTTGGCCTCCTCAATTTGCTCGGCCAATCGGACTTGGCGCTCATTTGGGCACTCTTGGGCTCCATGCTTCAAAGAACCACACTCTTCACATGCTCTTGTGTTTTGCCTTTGGTGATAAAGCCTCTTCATCTTGTTCAATTCATCCTCCAAGAATTGGATCTTCACATCTTTGTCCACCTCTTCACTTTTGGGATCGTAGAGCCTCTTTGGACCGTCTCCATGGACTCTCACTTCCTTGCTCATTTGATTGACTCCATACATGGCCTCATAATCCGAGAGCTTGTCTAGCAACTCCCATGCTTGCTCCGGAGGCAAGTCAATGAACCCACAATCGGTATGAAGGTTCAACTTATCCTTGGTGGCGGGGTTGATTCCTTGTAAGAAAATGTCTTGAAGGACATAGGGTTGTTGACCATGTGTTGGACACGCCCTTAACATCTCTTTGAACCGATCCCATGCCTCGAAAAGTGGCTCATGAGCTCCTTGTTGAAAGCTAGCAATCTTCCTTCTAAGCTCCGTCGTCTTGGTGGGCGGAAAGAACTTCATCAAGAATGAGTCGTTGAGAGCACTCCATGAGGTGATAGAACGAGGTGCTTGACTCTCCAACCAATGCAAAGCTTTGCCTCCCAAAGACCACTTGAAGGCCTTGAGTAGCACGTACTCAAGTGTCTCATCGTCCGTCGAGATGGTCTCACAAAGATCTTTGAATTGCTTCACATGCTCGATCGGGCACTCATTCGGTCTCCCTTGTAATTGCTCTCTCTTGATGAGTGAGATAAATTGAGTTTTGATCTCAAAATTCTTTGACACCTCCGGCAAGACGATGGCCGGTTTGGGCACCTTCAACTCCGGATGCATGTATTGTCTAGCATTCCGGGGTTGGGTGTTGATTTGAGCCTCCAACCTCATCCTTTGCTCCCTCTCCCTACGGGCCTCGGCATCTCGGTTCGCCATTTCAAGTTGCATTCGAGCCATGTCGGCTCTCATCCTTTCGAACTCCTCATCACGGGCTTGGTCCGCCATCCTCTTCTTCTTTCGGGCTTGCTTTAGAATACTCTCCGGGTCACACACAAAGTCAAGCTCAAGTGTTCCTCGGGCGGAACTAGCTCGCATACACCTACAACCAAAGACACAAACAAAAACCGAATCAAAACAAACAAGGGGTTTGGGCTAGTCCCTCACCCAAATCACTACCAAATCAAAGACTCAACTAAAGGGTACCTCAAACAAGTAGAACTCCCAGGCAACGGCGCCAAAATTCTGATCGGTCCGGGTGTGGTGGTCAAAATTTAAATTTATAAACCGAACCTCACTTGTAGTAAAGAGGTAGGGTGTCGAACACACGGGAGTTCGTGTGTTGAGAGTACCCGAAAGACTAAAAAGATGTAAAAGAAAGGCAAAATAAAGGAAAACGGAAGAAATCACCTCGGACCGACACCAGTCACTTCGGTCCGAGGGTGGATCGAGGTTGTTTTGGCCGGGACCGACTTGGTTCAACGTCGGGCCCGATGTACTGGTAACTCGATCTAGGCAAAATAGTAGATCGGTCTTGGGTTTTTGGGTTCCCTCCCTAACTAGACTTGAGTAATTTCACCCCAATTCAACCAATAAGTGATGATCCTTGTGAGATCGAGGTTGCCCAGCTTCGATCTCTCCACTCTACACTTCGACCCAAGAGAGTTTCCACTCTCCTTCGATGTTAGGTCTAGTGATGAGTGAGAGATGCTTCCGCTTACTCTTACCAATCACAAGCCCTATGTCCCTTGTTCCCACAAGAGAATTGAAGCTTAGTGTAGAGAGGATTCCTTGATCAAGCACTCAAAGGCTATGGAATTGGGGTTTCTTACCCAATCCTAGCTAGGGGATTCCCCCATAGCCCAAGACAATGGAATCTACTCCATAAGATAAGAGTAAAGAGCAAACTAAAGGCAAAGCAAGCAAATCTCAATCATCAACATCAATCTAAACTCAAATTGCATTCAATTTCAAAGGGTTCACAAGATCCAAGTCTTAATTCTACCAAAACCAAAGCAAATCAAGTACAAACTCACTAGGACTCCTTCTCTTCTTCACCGATTTCCTCCTCTTCTCCTTCTCCTTCCTTCTCCTTGCTCTCCAAGCCTTCCTTGAACCTTTGAGAGTGATTTTGTGTGGGATTGTTGTATGTCCTCCCCCTAATGCTCTCTAATCACCTCTAACTATCCTACTCTCTTGATTGGGGACCAAGAAATTCCAATTAAGAAGAAGGGCAAAATTGGAAGTTCACCATAATTGTGCCTTGGAGCCTAATCTTCACAATTGCCGACTCGGACCGACTTCCTGGGGACCTCGGGCCCGACGTTGGGAACGTCGATCCCTTGCACTGGTTGCTCGATCTCGGGCCCGACTTGGTGGTGCTCGGTCCTGGGCCTCGATCCTTGTCTCTTCTTGGCTTTCCTTTGGTTTCTCTTCATTCTTGGCATGGCTCTTCCGCTCCTTAGCTTGGCTCCTCCATAAGCTCCTCCAAAATGTCCTCATTCTTGCCATTTCACCTACAAAACAAAGCAAACTCGCATAGTTTCCGACTTTTAAAGAAAACCGGGAACTAAGCTAAGAAGGATCGAAACTAACAAAGAAAGGAATGAAAAACACATATTCAGAAGGGAAATTAACTACTAAAACACCTCCAAAATGAGAGACATCAGAATACCCCATACTTAAACTTGCTTGTCCTCAAGCAATAACAAAGTAAGCAAGACCAAAGCATAATCTTCAAGTAAAGCCTCATATGAAAAACTCAATCAAGCACAAGTGATAGACATGCTAGCAAGATTACATCATCACACATGATCAAGTGTTCAAGGAATATAGTCTAATGCAACAAAGCCTCACTTTAGGTATGTAGAAATGTGTATCACTCATCATGTGTTTAGGCTTGAAAATGAACACTCATACTCAAAAATCATGCAAGTAAAGACTTTACTATTGAAGCTAATATCACCAATTCCTCCCCCTAGAGATTCCTATTACAATGCACACAAAGAATATGAACTTGGCTCAATGGAGGTCCTCAAAGAGGTTCCATTCGGCCGGGTTGTAATGGGGCTTTTGGTATTTCTCAAGGTAGGAATCATTTTGGTCTGTGGAAGAGGACTGGCCAAGATCAGGGTAGGACCTTTCTTTTGCAGGGATCGCTTCGATCTGAGTGATGATCACAACGGAACCTTTACGAGATCGAGGAGCAACGATGTCATCTGCATAAGGAACAAGTCCGAAGTCAGATCCAATAAAAATGTAACACGTAAGTAAGGAAAACACTACATGTGAGTCTCCAACGACTTCGTAGGAAGGACGCGTCAGTCTCTAAAGAGGATAACTTCACAAAGAAGAACTTATCTGCCCAGCCCCGATCGATTTAGAGATGTTGAAGACAAGGTCAGACTTACTCCTAAGAGTTTTCAAGGTTATGCGCCCAGGGCCATCCTTAGATTACGGTAGTTTAGGAAGAAGTCTTCGGTTTTAAAGGCAATGCCTCGCGAAGAACATAACCGCTCAACTGATAGCAAGAGCCTTCAGACTTGAGGGAGTAACTGTCCCGGCGAGACACCAGTCGTACGTAAGGGGTACTCGTACAAGCACACCCAGTCGTCGGCTTGGAAGTCGGCGTATATACCAGAAGGGGGAAGAAAGATCTTTGCTTATGAAGGGAAACCCATAGAAAAGGCGAACTCCCAGGGGTTTTCGGAAACGGAGTCCCTTTGGTGAGTGGGGGTTAAGATGTTTGAGGAAGACAAAGGCGGTGCAAGGGCGGTTTCGCGGTAGCGCGAAGAAGAAAGGCCAGGTGACGCCATGTGATTCGCCCTATTTGTATGGGTTAACTCTTAGATTTTAGGAATATCACTGAGAGTGTTTAGGTTAGATTTGAGCATTATTGTAATACGAAGACCGAAGACACAAGAATTCAAGATTTAAGAGTTTTAAGGTGTCTTGAGCTGTCTGCGCGATACCACTTGCTTGCGAAGGCCATATCTTGAGCTACAGAGGTTGGATTGAGCTGATTCCAGTGCCATTGGAAAGCTAACTCGAAGAGCTTTAATTCAAAATTTACACCAAAGTCAGATTCCAAGCCGAAAAGGGTCAAAACAGCCTCCGAAGTGACGCCAGTGTATCTGTCCCGATTCCGCGACCGCAGATTGGCCGACGCGACCGCGGTGGCTGCCTAGAGACGAAGTTCTATTCTGTCGTGATAGCGCGGGTGCGGTGGAGACGATGCGACCGCGGTGATGCTGGATCCGAGATAGGCCGAAGATCTACCTTCTTTCTATCTTCTTATCTTTCCCCTTTCCTTTTCTATCTTTTCTCCTTTTCTAATTAGATTAGGGGAGCATGTTCCATAGGTCTATATAAGGAGGAGCTTCCTTAGGTTTTTAGTACCTCTTACATTCTACCTTCTACCTTCTTCGTCAAATTAATTCTTTAGTTTAGTTATGGAGAGCTAGTCTCCTTGGGTTTGTTCAAGGGAGAAGCTCTGATGTATGAACTCGTGAGGTTTTGGTAATTGATTTCTATCCTTTGGTTGATATTGATTCTCTTGTGCTTCATCTGATGATTGTTGATTGTTTCTCTAGGATTCGCGACCCTATTGAATTGATTGATTTTCTATTGTTTGATTAGGTTTGGACCGTGGACAAAACTAATCTGTGAAAACAACTTAGCCTAGACCAGTTGTCTATAAACTAGGATTAAGAAGAGAACTGATTGTTATATCTTGCAATTGACTCGTAGCTTGATTGTTTGATATTATATCCTGCATATCCTTGTTCTCTATGCTAATTCTAGGTTAAGCGTCCTTGCCTAGGGTTATAGAATTGCTTGGACCGTGGACTTGCGATTGTTAATGATCAGGATAGGAATTAACCATAGGTGTGAATGAAATCAATGGATGAGTCTATGATTGAGTGATTATATTTGAGTGGATCTTTTGAATGAACTTGTTTCCCATATTTGATTATTTGTTTAATTATTTGTTTTGTTTTCCTAGTTTAGTTTAGATTAGATATGTCTCTTCAATCCCCCCTTTATTTGGTTGATAATTATATTAATACTACCCCTTACCTACTTGCTATACTTAGTTTGTTTGTTTGGGTTATTTATCTTTGATCTTGGCACGACGACTTTAGCCGAGTCAAATTTTGGCGCCGTTGCCGGGGAACTTTGGTTTCTTTCTAGTATTAGTATTTTTATTGACTATTGTGTGGACCTATCTTACGGTCCACACCCTTGCTACTAATCAATTTCCAAGTGCTATCGTTAGTTTCAGGGGATAGGATGATTGTTGAGTACCCTGCGCTAGCTAAAGGGGTGAACTTTGTGGTGAAGTCTAGTTTGATTAATCATCTACCTCAGTTCTGTGGGCGACCAGACGAGAATGCATATAGACATCTTACAGAGTTCCACTATGTCTGTTTAAGCATGAAGCCTGCTGAGGTCACTGAGGATCAAATCAAAGTGCGAGCTTTTCTGTTCTCTCTAACCGGATCAGCCAAGGAATGGTATTTCTCCATATTAACCAATCCTCACTCTCAGCGGATCACAACATGGAGTCAGTTGAGGGTGGCATTCTTGGACAAGTACTTCCCCATCTCAGTAAGGGCAGCTATTAAGAGAGCCATCACTAATCTTCAACAACATGACGGGGAGAGCATGTACGATTACCTTGATCGCTAAAAAAGGCTCGTTTCTAGTTATCCGGACCATGGGTTCACAGATCAAGATCTTATTGAGTTCATCATGTTTGGCATGTGCTATGAGCACAGCAGATTAGTGAACGCTTCATGTGGAGGCACCTACTTGAACAAATCACCCCATGAAGCCTTGCAAATAATGGAGAATCTCGCAGAAGGAACTAGAAGTCAGAAACCTCCTTGCCTTAACCTGCTATTGTCTGAGGAATTTTTCTCCAAGAAATTGGAAGAGATGAATGAGGCATTCGAGAGGAAATTCCAAGACTTAAACTTTGCATTCGAGAGGAAAATCAAGGATCTTACTGAGGAAATCAACCACTCTCCTCCGGCACTGGTGAATGTAAGTGCCAATTCATTGAGGAGTGGAAGAGAGCTCGTTGTAGAAAATCTCAGTTCGGAGGACCCACCGTGACCGCGCCCCACTCACCATGACCGCGGAAACCCTCCAGAGAGCGTGAACGAGTTGTCCTTTGATGAGCCGCGACCGCGCCCGATGGACCGCGACCGCGGAAATCCACCAGAAGCTAAGTCTGAATCTCTGGAGTCAGGCCGCGCCACCCATGGCCGCGCCCGCGTTTACGGAGATCTCGGAAATTCCGAGAATGTTGATGAGCCGCGCCCGCGCCAGGCAGACTGCGCCCGCGGTTTGGCTACAGAACCAGTCGATGGTTATGTTCGGCCTTACTTCCCTCCTCTCAGCTCGTACAAGCCAGTTCCTCCCTTTCCAGAGGAACTCAGAGACCCTACTTGGGACGACCAGACGGATGATCATCGTCATGTTATGATGGAGGAGGAGTATTTCCTTCAGTTTGGCGAATCCTGGAGTGACAACGACGAGCCTGATGACTCGACGAAGGAGCCAGATGATGTGATGGAGATATCCCTTCCACCTGAGGAGAATTCTATGTCTCCTACTGTGGAGCCCTTTGTTGTAAGTAATCATGATCCTTGTATCCTTCCTTCTGCTTCCTTATTTTCCATTGATATCTGTTTGCCTACCATGTCTCAAAAGGGTC
Source organism: Polygonum maritimum (assembly GCA_963924305.1). Lineage (NCBI taxonomy): Eukaryota > Viridiplantae > Streptophyta > Magnoliopsida > Caryophyllales > Polygonaceae > Polygonum > Polygonum maritimum. The sequence continues at coordinate 33,071,701 of OZ002732.1, read as the reverse complement.
CTGAGCATGCTAAATTACCTAATGACTTCTCCAACTCTAAGGGTAATAGTCCTGACATAAAAATCATAACTTTTGAAGAACTAGCTCACCCTCTCAATTGGTCCCATCCTAAACAATCTGCCCCTAACTTCTCTAGCTACTTTGATAAATTGAAACGGTGCCTAAATGCTATATTATTTATTTTCAATTCATCATTGTGCTATATTTGCCTGCATATAAGTTGTTCACAAGGATTTGATACGATGCTTGGGGCTTTGACGATGTATGAGCCTAGATGAGCCGAAGAACATCGAGCCAACGACGTTAAACAAAAGCGCTACTTGGGAGGCAACCCAAGGATTAGATAGATTGTTTTCCCATTCTTAGATTAGGATTTGATTCGTTTTTCAAGCTAACATGCAGGTACTAGGTCCGAAAGGACATCCTGGTGTGATACCGCAACCGCACCGCCTTGGCCGCGCCTGCGGTGGATCACCAGTGACTCCTCGACGAACATGTACTAGCCCGTGCTCGCGGCAACCATACTGCGTCTCGGTTTTAGCTCGTTCTTTATGAAAAAAAAAAGAAAAAAAAAAGGAAAGAAAGAGAAAAAAAAAAGAGGACTTCTTGGTCCCATTCTATCTCTATATCTTCCACCCATCTATATCATTCTATTCCATCTTCTATCTTTTCCAGCCTTTCTATTTATTCTTTCCATCCACCTTTGTAATTTCATTCTTTTGGCTATGTGTAAAGCCTAAGTACGTGGGAGCTTTGTTCCCCTGAGAGTTCTCTTCTCCACGGCTCGAGTTCAAGTATTTGTTCATCTTTCAAGAGACGAGCCAAGATACAACGGTTGTTCGCACTTCACATTGTTTGAGACGAAGTCATGAGTTCGTCCCTGCACGAGTGCCGCGACCGCGCCCCATACGCCGCGACCGCGGTGGAACGCCAGCCCTTGACTTCTGCTCGCTGTGTTGATTCCGCGCCCGCGCCACCAACAACGCGCCCGCGGTTTGCCTGCAGAATAGTGATTCCAAAGTTTCTTTCGTCCATTCTTCTACCACCTTTGAAGAGTTCTTCTATTCCACCACTCTTCATCGTTTGTGAGTTTTATGAGGATTATGTGCATTTTCATTGTATTATAACTGGTTAAGTTTGATTGGTTGTGTAAATTTAAATTTCCAACATTTCTAGAAATTAAACAAAATTAGCAAGAACATCTTAACTTATGCATGTAAGCATGTTGCCATGCATCAAGGTAAACTAAGCATCAGATCGACTTAGTAAAATTAAGTAATATTGCAGTTCATGCAAGTTACACACAGCTTTAATGAAAAGGACGGTCTACGAGAACCTGCCCTACTCATAATTAAGCTTCTTCTGTTTTCCTCAATAAGCGGAAATTAAGCTTAGCAAGCAAATTAAAAATTAACGAAAAATGCATTGTCTTCTTACAAACGTACGTACTACGTAGTATGTGCATGAAGATCTTGCTTGGTACTTTTCGGCTTTGGTCAACACAGGCCAGGATCGATCCATGGAATAATAACCAAAGAATGAAGGATTAATATATCAAAGGTGAAGCTCCAGATCTAAGTTGTGATGGTGGGAGGACCCTGTGTCCGGGCAGTTAAAGCCGTCTCGTGGGCCCACCCCGCCTTGAAGCTTGTAAAAGCCTCCGTGCGCGCTGCTCACAAGCGGCTGCTGGTTGAGGTCGAGATCAGCGCAATGCGCGACCTCCATCATCTGAATCGGCGGCTTGTAATACTGCTTACTAAGCATCGACGTCATCTCTGTTCTCTCGCGCTTGTGCGCGTTTTGGTGGCCGCCCAGGGCCCGGGAGCTGAAGAACTTTCTCGTGCAAAATTTGCAAGAAAAGGAGCTCACATTCGCAGCAGGGTTTCCGTAGCTTGACCCTAACAAGTGCTTCTTGGAGGAATCACTTGGCAACCCACTTTTCATGTTGTTATTACACTTGAGATGACACTTTCTTGACTTTACTTTGAATGGTACGTTCAGTTTCTCACGTTTATAGGCCATATAAATAGGCTCCTACAAAAGATAAGGAAGGTTGCTTCGTCGACCTAATGCCAGATAGCTAGAGGTGGTCTTTTTTTTCTCTTTCTTTGAAGTTTTTTATTATTATTTTTGAGCGCTCTTGTCCTACAAACAATTTGTCCCTCTTTTAGTCTGGACCGCAAAAGCATGCAATGAGAGGCACTTTGGCCCTCTTTTAGTTTGAACCACAAGCATGACAAAGTTATAGCAGTCGGCGATTGTGATTGGATGGAATTCTTTCTACTCTCCATCAGCCAATCAATACATCTTTTGTTGGTTTCTTAAGTCTTATAATCAAATAATAGTTTTCATACCGATATTTTTTTAGGGTTTTCGTGTAGATATTTTAGACAAGATAACTTGAATGCACCAAACCTGAACCTCTGTTCACATTGAGTTTAACACGAACTTTTTCCAACTTACACCACCCGACGCACTTAACTGCAAAATTATAGCTCCATTTAAGTCATTAAGTGAGGCCACATACATGAAATGATAATTAGCTCCATTTAAGTGAGGCCACCCGACGCACTTAACTGCAAAATTATTATACTCGACGCACTTAAATGGTTCGACAAAAAAAAACATACATGAAAGTCATGATTTTACTACAAACAAACTTTAAATACAACAAATTTACACAATAATACCTGTTTGAAAACAGCCAATTAAATCAAGGAAATTCCATCTGATACCCCTTAGTTTTTAGTTTTCGCATATGGTGCCTTGAAAAAACTTATTTCGGGTGGTGCTCTTATTTCGGATTGGCTTTGACCAAAACGATTTGAGCATTGTGTGTCTTCTAGCTTCTTGAATCGTAGATATAGGATTTTAGTGTTGATTTTCTTTAGATTTCAAAAATAATAATGCAAATTGACCCTATGGTCTCCTAGGCTTATGACCTATCAACTTCTAAATCATGGCTAGTCTACTTCGAGATCCTTCTAACATACAAATTCTCACCAGACTACATCACCACTTGAACAAATATAATGTCCTTAATTACACATTTACAGAATGATGATAAACGTTCTAAAATTACATCAACGTTCTAAAATTACACATTTACAGAATGATGATAAAAATACAAAATATTTTCAAACCATCTCTAAAATAAGACGCATTAAACAAAATATTTTTTCTTTTCAAACTAAGAATGGGTTGATTGTCAGGATTCATGACTCCATCTCATAACATATCACCGAAGAATTAACTACACGATTCCAAATCAATTCTGCATGTATACAACGGCCATGTGACCTTGATATTATTCCATCGTTGGTCGCAAACCTAGATAACATACAGCTTGCCAAATCACCTATGCCTTAGGAAATCAAAAACTCTATTTTTGATCTTACGCTGAATAAAACGCCTGGTCCGGATGGCTTTACTACAAAATTCTTTCAACAATTTTGCCCCACTGTTGGTTCTTCTCTAATCGTGGAAGTAAATGGCTTTTTTCATTATGGAGTAATGCTCCGTTCTATGAATAAAACATTTATTGCTTTAATCCTAAAAAAGATACTCCCCAGTCAATTAGCCATTATCGTCTGATTAGCTTATGTAACAGCATCTATAAAGTCATTACAAAGTTATTGTCCAATCGCATTACCCATATATTACCTACACTGGTTCACCCACTTCAGAGTGCATTTGTCAAAGGAAGGCTTATCCAAGATAATATTCTGATAGCACATGTAATTTTTCACTCTTTCCATAAAAAGAAAAAAGGTCGCGTCGGTTGGATGGCGATAAAGCTAGAGCTTGAAAAAGAATATGAAAAACTAAATTGGAGCGTTATCCGATTAATACTACATAAGTTTGGTACGTTTTGACACAAAATGGATTCATCTTGTAATGACCTACATCACTACGTCTTCTTCCTCTGTTTTGGTTAACAATGAACCGGGATCTGAATTCTCACCCGAGTGCAGTATCCGTCAAGGGGATCCTATAACACCCTTTATTTTTGTTCTTGCTATGGAATTCCTTTCTAGAACTCTTCAGAATGAAGCAATCGATCTATACCTCAAAACATGTTGGTATCCAGCTTGTCAAAAATGGAACTGTCATTCCTTTCCTCGGCTTTGCTGATGACACTATTATTTTTGCACATGCTGCAATTGCCAATATTAAATTCATTAAACAATTTCTTGATATAACTTCACCCTTCTTTTTAGTCTATCTATTAATTATCAGAAAAGCTCCTTCTAAGCTTCGGCTAATATCTCACGTGAGACCTCACTGTCCCTTGCAAGTACCCTTAATATTCAGGTCATATCCTCAATGGAAACATGTCTGGGTATACCTTTCTTAAAGGGTAGAGTTCAAAACAGCATGTTTTCCAATACGATAACTAATTTGCATAAGCAACTTTCACAATGGAAGGCAAAATTCCATTTCTCAAGCAGGACGTGTGGTACTCATTTATTCCTGTTTACTAAGTAAATTATATTATGTAAAGTTTTCTACTTCCTCAGGGTGCTTTAAACCAAATAGATAAGGTTACAAAATCATTCTTTTAGAACAAATTCAATAATAATCATCATCCTCTTCTTAGCTGGGAAAAAATCTGTGCACCTAAAGCTGAAGGTGGTCTTGGTCTTAGATCGGCCCAAAATATTAACCTTGCGTTACAAATGAAGCTCCAATGGAAACTAGTATCTCAGCCTGATTATATTGGGTTTAGATTGTTTCAGAAAAATATCTTCATAATCAGCCTATTTTCCACTATCACAAAAGTGACTATTCTTGGCAATTTGGCCGACTTTTAAATATTCAGGACCAGTTCTCCAAGGGTATTTGTTGGATGATTGGTGATGGAAGCAATATTAAATTTTGGTCTGATCCGTGGGTCCCAGACATTGAGTTAATCTCCTTCTTTGATAATATTGACATTAATATGCATGTTTCGACTTTTATTTTACCTAGCCATTCCGGGGATCTACAAGCTTTAAATCTAATTCTACCTTCTCATGTCGTGGATATCATTTCTTAATTAAGATTCCTATTACGACTGTTGTTGATCACCTTATGTGGCTCCCAACTTCTTATGGAAATTTCTCGGTTCAAACAGCTTAAACATTCCTTTCCTCTTCAAACTCAACTTCTAATGACAACATCTCATGGATTTGGACAACTAACCTACTGCCTAAAGTTCATAATTTTCTTTGGAAATCTTGTGCGGATTGCCTTCCCAATACTAATAGACTTAATCGTTTTGGTATCTGTGTCCCAAATTGCTGCTTATTGTGTGACCAACTAGACGAAAATCTAAATCATCTCTTGTTTGAATTCTCGTTCACTCGTTTAATTATTGCTCGCCTAGAAAAACTTTTAAATTATTCATTTATTCTTACTACAACAGGTAAGTTCGTTTCTAACATTCAAACTACCTTAAAACATAATCAATATAATAACCCTCTCTGATTCCTTTGGTGATTTGCTTGGACTTATAGAAATCCCAAATTATTTAACCCCTCTAGAATTAACCCGTCTAGACTCCCCTCGGAACTTGCCTTCTCTCAATCACTTGAGTGGGATAGTGCAAACAAACCAGTAGTTAAGTCTAAAAAACGACCACAATGAAAAGTCAATGGAATTCGGAAAAACCACCGCCACACTTTGTCAAATTACATTTTGATGCAACTAAAAACGGGAATGGACACTCTTTTGCTGGATTTATCCTTCGTAATTAACTTGGTCACATTTTAAAATGTGGAAGATTTGAACTTTCTAACTTATCTGTTGTCCAGTCTGAAGCATCTACACTACTAGTACCTCTTCAAAACCTAGATCTTAACTCTTACTCTAAAATAATTATCGAAGGCGATAACCTGATTGTGATCAATTCTTTGAAATGTCTTTGGAAAATTCCTTGGGAAATCCTTTCTATTATTAATGACATCAGACACCTTCTTTCGCATCTTCCTCGTATTGTTTTTTACATTGTTTTAGGGAGTGCAATCAAGTGGCCGATTTTCTTGCTAAGAGACTAGTCAATACGTCTAGTCTTAAAGGGTTAATTCTAGTTTTTCTTCATCCATAAATATTTTCCCTTCATTATCTACAAATCAGCTTAAAGGGTTATTGAGTCAACAACCTCTGTTGTTTCATTTTTTTTTTAGATCATTTGTTGTGATGATTTAGGTTGGTCTTGTAATAGTCTGGTAGCCTAATGTTTGTTTGTATGAGCTAGTAGCTCTTCTATCAAAAAAACATCTAAATCATGGTTTCCATTAGGTCGTGAAAAATTACATGGCTCAATGAGCTAGAAGCCCAATATCATTTGTGTTGTACTCCAATTAGTTAGTAATTAGAAGGACATGACGGTTATCCCATTGATAGTAGAGAAAAAAGTGCATGGCAGTTAGTTAGAGAAACGTGACGACCCTAGTCTTTCAAGTTTAGTGTGACTTTTAGTACTCCCTCCGTTTCAAAAAACATGGCCTTTTAGACAAAATAGGTTGTTTCAAAATACATGACTATTTTATATTTTTTCCCTCTTCTTTCCAGATATGCCCCTCATGATAACCTCAATTATTGAAAAAGTAGAATGTTTTTTCTTTTTGATAAACAACATGCATGACTTTTAGTTAGGATTGTTATTATGGTACAAGGATAGTTTAGGTAATATGAAAAGTGACATGAAAATTAGGTGTCACTTGTAATGACAATTAGGTGTGAATATTGTCACTTTTGATGACAATTAGGTGTGAATATTGTCACTTGTGTTGACAATTAGGTGTGAATGATTGCTGAATTTGTCACTTGTGATGACAATTAGGTGTGAATATTGTCACTTGTGTTGACAATTAGGTGTGAATATTGTCACTTGTGATGACAATTAGGTGTGAATATTGTCATTTGTGATGACAATTAGGTGTGAATATTGTCACTTGTGTTGACAATTAGGTGTGAATATTGTCACTTGTGGTGACAATTAGGTGTCAATATTATCACTTTGTGGTGACAATTAGGTGTAAATATTGTCACTTTGTGGTGACAATTGATGACAGTCAACGCCGGTCAACGGTCGGTCAACTAGTGGAGAGAGGGGTTATGCATGTGTGCAAATATGACATATTGTGGTATTTTCTTACTATATGGCATTTTCCAAAGAGGGAAGTGGGTGGTGTGGACATTTTAGCCACAATACAACACTCCCTAACCCCCATTTAAATTTAATGTATTATCTAGCCCCCTATAAAAGCCCTATCCTAATAAAACCCTATCTCTCTTTCTTCACTTCTCTTCTCTCTCTTCCTCCATTTCACTCTCACCCTCTCTCTCTCTCTACTCTCTCTTCTCTCCCCCTCTTTTTTTCTTCCTCCGGATTCGGTAGGTGGCGGCGGTGGCGACGATGACGCCCAGCAAGGTGAGGCGGCGAGCCGGAAGCCGCAGCGGCGAGGTGGTTGACCGAGGCTTCCGATGGGGACGGCGACGAACGGTGGTGGCGAGCGAAGTGGTTCCCCGAGGCTTCCGACGACGACAAGCGGTGGCGACAAGTGAGGTAAGCAGCGTCGGTAGAGATAGATTTAGATCTAAGGTTTCTAGATGTAGATCTAGAAATTGTACATCTAGATCTAGAAATTGTAGACCTAGATCTAGAGTAGCTTTTTGTTATGAGTTTGTGTTTATGGGTTATGGGTTTTAGTGTAATAGGTTTTGTGTTTATGGGTTTTAGTGGTGACAAGCTTTTTGTTACGGATTTTGTGTGTGACAGCTCGTTTTTTGTTCGTATGACAGGTTTTGTGTTTATAGGTTTGTGTGTGTGACAGGTTTTTGTTATGAGTTTTGTGTGTGACTGTTTTTGTTATGGGTTTTGTGTGTGACAGCTCTTTTTTTGTTCGTGTGACAGGTTTTGTGTTTATAGGTTTGTGTGTGTGACAGGTTTTTGTTATGAGTTTTGTGTGTGACAGTTTTTATTATGGGTTTTGTGTGTGACAACTCGTTTTTTTGTGTATGACAGGGGGTTTTGTTATAAGTTTTTTTCTGTGACAGGGTTTTTGGTCTGTTTTTTGTGTATGACAGGGGGTTTTGTTATTGATTGTGTGTATGTGACAAGGTTTTTGTTATAACTTTTATGTATGACAGGGTTTTTGGTATGTTTTTTGTGTGTGACAAGTATTATGTTATGGGTTTTGTGTGGCAGGCTTGTGTGACAGGGTTTTTGGTCTGTTTTTTTGTGTATGACAGGGTTTTTGGTCTGTTTTTTGTGTATGACAGGGGGTTTTGTTATGGGTTGTGTGTGTGTGTGACAAGTTTTTTGTTATAGGATTTATGTATGACAGGGTTTTTGGTATGTTTTTTGTGTGTGACAAGTTTTATGTTATGGGTTTTGTATGGCAGGCTTGTGTGACAGGTTTTTTGGTCTGTTTTTTTGTATATGACAGGGTTTTTGGTCTGTTTTTTGTGTATGACAAGGGGTTTTGTTATGGGTTGTGTGTGTGTGAGACAAGTTTTTTATTATAGGTTTTGTGTATGACAGGGTTTTTGGTATGTTTTTTGTGTGTGACAAGTTTTATGTTATGGGTTTTGTGTGGCAGGCTTGTGTGACAGGGTTTTTGGTATGTTTTTTTGTGTATGACAGGGTTTTTGATCTGTTTTTTGTGTATGACAGGGGGTTTTGTTATGGGTTGTGTGTGTGTGACAAGTTTTTTGTTATTGGTTTTATGTATGACAGGGTTTTTGGTATGTTTTTTGTGTGTGACAAGTTTTATGTTATGAGTTTTGTGTGGCAGGCGTGTGTGACAGGGTTTTTGGTCTGTTTTTTTGTGTGTGACAGCTGAGTTTGTTCGTATGACAAGGTTTGTATTAATCATAGCCTATTAGCTCAAATGGTAGAGCAACGTGCTAAATGCACGGTAATGTGGGTTCAAATCCCACATAGGCTTTGTGTGACAGGTTTTGTGGTGACAAGTATATTGTATGTGGATAATGGACGAAAATTGGGGATTTTGTATGACAGGTCGTTTTTTGTTCGTATGGCAGGTTTTGTGTGACATGGGGTGTGAGGTGGGATGCGGTGGAATGGGTGTAAAATTTTTTTTTTGTATGACATGTCGTTTTTTGTGTGACAGGGGGATGCGGTGGCATGGTTATAATTTTTTTTTGCCCAGGGGCATTTTCGGAAAAAAGCCTAGTTACCACATTTATTTTTATGGGAGGCCTCCCACCCCAACTCTATAGGTAGAGCCCAAAGTACTGGAGCTGGGCCCAACTACGACCCAAATTGGTACTGAAAAATGCCCATTGTGAAATGATGCATATACAGCTATATATTTTTTTTCTGCTGTGATGCGGGAAGGTTAACAATATAACGTATGAGCCAGAGTGCAAGGAAAGATCGTCTCATCCTGCAGTTTCTCTCCCCTGGTAAGCATTACAGACAAACTGTGACATGCATAGGATCCTGCTATAAAGAGATCGCTAATCCAAGATAAGAATAGGTTTTCACCGTATTAAAATCTCTTCAACGGGCCACACAAACAGTGTAATCCCACACGGGACGTTTATTGTGCAGCCACATATGTGACGTTTATTGTGCTTCTCTAGCTGTCCTTTCAAGCCCATCACCAAAATACAGCAGTGTAATCCCACACGGGAACCACGAAATTATTACAGTTCAATGGCTTTCAGGTTCCAAAGCACTAAAATACCATTATAAACCGAAATTTGTATGCAACCGTCTTGTTGCTGTCTTACACTGGCAGCTCTGCAACCCCTGGAAGAGGATCCAATAAAGATTCCACTTCTCTTGTGTCCACTTCATCTATGTTTGCTGGCTTCCATTTTGGGTTCTGCGAGCGGGTAAATGATTAGATCGATGTTATAGATCATGGGAAACCATTTTGGCAGTCTCATCCGGGCATATAGAAGCGTGGTAACAAAATATCCTTTGGAACAACAGAATGAATATGATTATGGGGTAACTAAAGTCAAGGACAATCACCTGATCTTTGTCCAGCAATACTGCTCGCACGCCTTCGACAAAATCATCTCTTAGGGAGGACCTCAGAGCAATTTTATATTCAGCTTTCATAACTCCATTCAGCTGAATCAATGGATTTAAAAAGGTGATTAGAGTATTGTGGGAATGAACAAGAGTGACAAAGTAAGAGTGGAGGCTCAGCAAAGAGCAATTGCAAGACCCACGTTAGACAGTTCATTGTCCTGCTTTCCTTGTGCAGATGCAACTTTTGAGAAATATTTCTGAGTTAGACACAATGAAAATGGAGCACCTTTTGCAAGCCCTGCCAGGGCTTCCTTCGCCCACTCAGCCACTGCAGATACAGTACCCCGATTAAGATGAAGAAAATCAAAATCAAGCTACTACTCATCATCATTATAGCTTGGATTTAGATGGTCAAGTTTAGCAAGAAGTTAAATATCAGAAAAAACAATAGTATTAAGAAAAAGGACTTACCAGTGGTATCAGATGACTGCTGGTGCTTCTTCAGATCTTCCACTATCTCAGTTAGTGGCTTATTTGCATTAAAGGTTGAAACAACATGTGGCAAAAGGAGCTTCAGTTGTGCCTCGGACTCGGGTTCACTGCTGTATTTTGACAATAGTGCTGCAACATCCTGGTGAGCATCTGCAGAGCTGCAGAAAGCAACCAGCATACATTAGATTATATATGCTTCGTAGAAAGCATGGTTCTTTTAGTAAAGCATACTGAGAAAGATATAGGAAGAGTAATTAGATTTTCAGACACAGGTCCGGTTAAAAAGAAAGTCCTGTATGCATTACTGATTCACAAAGCATGTTAAAACACAATGACGTTGAGCATAGCGCAGTATACTTGTAAACTAGACGTAAGTTTCATAAGCTAAGGTCTTTTCATCTTTCCTACTGACTTCACATGTTAAAAAGTAGGCAATAATGGAGATGACAGAAAATATTTGTCGTGACCATGATGTACCAAATCTACCATGTAGCACATGACGATACATATGTCCGAAGAAATGAGTTACATGGCTAATGGTCATACAATGTTGCTTCCAGGAGAGCATCCTTCAAAGATGAAAGATTTCCTGAAGGAACATAATGTGTTCCAAGACCAACATAAAGGGCATCGGCTGGTGTACTAATTCTCTTTCCAGTCAGACCTAGATAAGCACCTGCATTTAAGAACCTAGCTCGTGTGAAGAGGTAGTCAATTGTATAGCAAAGCACCAAGACAGTTTCTCACTCCTATGGTTATAGAATGAATACTATTCCATAGATGATCGAAAATTTAATTAGAATAGACTCTGATCAAGATCAAGTTTGAGATGCTAGTGGCATAAATGTCAAAGAAGCTTACCTAAAGATCCTTCCCCGGGGCTCTTTGCAGCTATATATGAAAACCCAACATCAGGGAACAACCCAATACCATTTTCTGGCATGGCAAGGAGAGTCCTCTGTTACAAAATATTGAGAAAACATAGCAGTCAAAAAACAAAAGTTGTCATTATTTAGCTATCAGAAACCCATAATACAAATTTTGAAACATTGCACTACCTCAGTTATTATACGATAACGACCGTGGCCTGAAAGACCAATTCCAAAGCCCATGGTTATACCATCCATCAAACTTATATAAGGCTTTCTGTACTCTGATATCTTGCATATCAAAGTATACTCAGCTGTGAAAATCTGCAAAAAAGAAACAAGATTGCATTATCTGGAATGGAAATTATACTATGTAACAAAAGAATTGTAAGCCAAACAACGATTGAAACAGATTCAAGTAAAGCAACAGACTGACTTTCATAAAAGAGGGAGGAAAAACCCTCATATGAAAAAAATTTGTCAATCAGAAAATAAGATCAAATGAAATCATTTCAAGAGACTTGGTTTATAAACATTTAACACCAAGCTAACTCTCCATTGACAAATGACACAGATATCACAGTAACTTCATCAGATACTATTGGAAAAGCATTTCAGAAAAAGCTTCAGGTTCTGGTAATACTATAATCTATGCCAAAACCACAGTTGATAACGTCAATTGAGAATTACTTATATAAGACATTGGGGAAAATATTTATTCCCCTTTTGTAGGTTGGTGGTAATATAAGACATTGTGATATCGCAGCATGTATGTAGTAGATTTCAATTTGCATATCACGACTTGAGAACTACAAAGTTAGCATGAAAATGGAACTGCCTTTCAAGTATGAATCATGAGATGTTTCGCAGGATGAGCAGGCCTTATTATGACTGTTTTTACAAGTGTTTCTCACAGTTGGTATAAGTTCTAGAATTCCCACAGGGAACCTAATTTTAATAAAAATCTGCCACTTCGCCATGTGATGAACTAATGCTTAATTTACCAGTGGAAGTAACAGTCATAAACTGAAGCAAAGAGAAACATCAAAGATAAAGTATGGAAGGAATAAAGAGAATGCATAAATGATGGAAAATTAAGATAGAAGGCAGTGAGAAAGGAAAAGAAGGAAATAGAAGGATGAAAGTAATCACAGTGCAACAAACATAATAGTCGGTAACATAAAAGTAATGATAATGTCACCTTCTGGACAAGTGGAGTGCTCTTGTCTTTCTTAATTTCAGCAACAACCCCCTTAATATCCATTCCTGCATTTGTTGAGATTTAGTTACCCTTGGATTCCTCACCAGTTAATCTCAAACAAATAAAGATACTGAAAGGAAAAAGTAACTACGTAAGGAAACCCGGAAAATTGACCTTTGCAGATAGACAACTAACATCAGGTTAATGGATGAAATTCTGATTTATGAAATATAAATAGCAATTTTCTTCAAATTACCAGCACAAAAGGCACGAGGTGTACTGCCCTCAACAAGAACGCACTTTACTGATGGATCCTCTTCCCATTGATCAAGAAAGCTTTTGTACTTAATGTCCATGTCTGCACAATGGCCAAGTTTAATTTCATTAGAGAGCACATATGACCATCAAAACCAATATGATACTCACAACTGCTACACGAAATGATAAGGATGACACCGAGCAAGTACAACCCAAGAAATCCACTACGAATATGAATTGCAGCATGCATCCAGAGATTCAATCAACCTTAATCAACCAAAAGGGGAAAGGTATATTCAGACTATTCCAGACATTTCATGCTAGAAGCCCCATAAGCCACAACATGCGCATAGCATGCAAATGTTCCTTACACGAATTACACCAGGCCTAAGCTGTATCTGCAACTCCTAATCCAACTCGCTAACCCTAATTCAGGCTCAGACTACCCCCTCACTCATCAACCATCACAAACAGCAGGATCACGCCTATCGCGGATAAGATAGAAATCAGAAGTGCTCACAAAACGAAAAAATAACCCTAAAATTGATCAATTTCCTATCATAACCCTTAATTCGGACTTTTCTGAGTGTAATTAAGTGAAGACCTGATTGAAGAGAACTTTAATTCACGAAAGCCTCGGGATCAGACCTAAATTCATGGCATTGAGAGCTTTGGTGCGATCGAGAGTGAGGACGGCGACACCATTAGGGTGGACGCTTCCCTTGACGAAATCGTCGGCAGAGGAGGACATGGCGGCGAGAAACGTCCGGCGATGAGAGGGAGAGGCAGCAAGGAAGCGGAGGCCGGAGGCGGGGGAGAGAGGAACGGAGCCGGAGAGGAAGTAGTTGGTAGTGGCAGCAAAGAGGAGAGAAGGAGAAGATCGATTCAGATAACGAGATGCATCGACAAATTTGAGCATGGCTTGCTTTCTGGGACCAGTGATGTTAGCCAGCCATCGGAGCAACTAGCAATGGAAAGCCCACGTGTTCATTTTTAGCAAAAACAAAAAATAATACTATCTAGTATAATCAAACTAAAATAAGGTATCAACTCTAGACCCGAAATAGATTTAGGATCTAGACAAACCTCTTGTTATTGAGAAACTACAATCATAATAAGAGTAATTAGATCTATAACCTTCAATGGCTCATATTTGTCCATTTAAATTCAAAAAAAAATTAAAAATGAGACTATTTTTAACAACAAAAAGTTGGAAGGGAGCCGAGCAACCAACTGAGCTTCAAAACCTTTATTCAAGGTAAAACATAATCCATGGAAAATAAAGGATCGAATATTCACACTAGATGACCCTAGCCAAAAAATCAAAAGCATCACTTCCCAAATCACCAAAGGCGGAGAAAGCGAATGCAATAAAGCCATACCCATTATCAACACATTTGACAGCATATTTACTCTTCTTTTTAGCGACAGCCTTAGCAACTGCAGCCCCAGGGACGAACGCGTCAACTCCAACACCAGTGAAGGGAGAAACACCGGAGACATCCAAGCAAACGTTTTTACCTTTGTCCCAGCCATAGACAAGGAGATCCGCAGGCCTGAGGTCAGTTCCTTCATCAGAAAAAAAAACCTAAGGGCACCTCCTTTTGCACAACGACACCGTCTTGGGCACATATATCACCCAATACATCTCGGACAAGGTTATGGCAAAAATTTAATGTCAATATCATTGCCTGAATGCACAGCATGATCCCCGAAGGAATCCATGATCTTAGACGAGCAACAAGGACAAGTAAAATCCGTAAGATACAAAGGAATCACAAGACAATAATATAAAACACACCTAAACTGCCTTTGATGCATCGTTTGACCCAACCCTTCAATTGGAATTGTCCTCAAGAACTCCAAAGAGTGCGCCGCCCGATTGCTAATAAGGATGGCCTTTTCAAGAGCACTAGGATTGTAACAACCTATTAAACCTCTGTCCACCATGTCAAAGTACACTGTAGCCAATTATTTCATAAACGGTGGGGTTGGTACTTCATGACAAAGGTCGCAAGGGTCAAAGTTGCACAAGTTCTGAAGGCTGTTCAAGGCTGACTCACAAATAGGACCCAACTAAGTAACACCACAAAAGCGAAGCAGTCTGTTCTGGAGGGTGAGACTATCGCTTTCTCTCTTTCCATATCTTCTATACCAAAAGATCATTTTTCTCTCTCCAAATCAAACTATTCTTAACTAATTTGTTTTCTACGTCGAAACTCTCTCCCTCTTTCCTGTTGGTGATTTGCGCAGTCGCCGGTCCCCCTGGTTGTTGATACGTCTTGATGGTTGAGAATAAGGATCACATTGAGCGACTTTGGAAGCTCGGATATGTGGTGACTTGTCTTTGGCGTGCTAAGAGGTAAAGAAGAAGAGAAACCATGAAGAAGGATAGCTAAGGGTAGCTTCGAGACTCATCTTGAAGCTTGTAGTGCTAGTGCCTAAGCTCGGGAAACCTCTAAAGGTTAGAGTGGCATGGTAAGGCACAAGTTTGGAGCTTGACTAGGGCGCACCTTAGCTCGGGCGCAGCTTGAGCGGTGACGTGCCTAGGCCGTAGCGATGAGCGCTAGCTCTCGGTAGGCTACGGGGCGCGCTTGAGCGTGCCTAGGCTGTGGCATAAGCAACGATGGCTCATTGGAAGTTTGCTTATGCTTGATATATGGTTTGAGTAAAAAGGTTGGTATACGGAAGCTTGGTGCAACCTCATATGCAAGTATGAAAGCTTCTCCTCGCACTAATGGAACGTCCTTGTCGGACTCCAAGCTTGAGAGTTGCTTGGCACCGGGCACCAGGAATCTAGCTTCGGAAGCAAGCTCGGTACCAATAACCTAGCTCAAGAGTTTAGCTTGAAAGCTAGCTTCATATGTTAGTTATGATGCTAGCTCCATATGCTTGCTTGCCACCTAGCTCCATGTGCTAGCTAAGCTGTCTAGCTGAGCTAGCTAACTATCTAGCTACCTATGCTAGCTTGGTACCTAGCTACCTTACCTAGGTAGGGACCAAGCATGGGCCCCCAATGGGCTAGGCCCATGGGCATTGGCTTGGGCCCCACGTGGGCTGCTTACATGGGCTTGGTATGGGCCTTGTTTGGACTACATTGCAGTCTAGTTTTGGGCCTAACTTAGCCGGCTCCCTTGGGCCCCTTTTGGGCTGAATTTTGGGCCTTCTCTTAAGCATTGGATGGGCTTTAAGATGGCCATGAGGGCCGGCCCCTTCCAGGCACAAAAAGGGTGGTTATTCCTTATAACCAACTCCTAAAATGAAGGAGTAGTTATCCTCTAGTAACCGTCAATAAACCGCCCCTCTTTGGCCTTTATAAGGCTTGGATTGCGCCCATTTTTGGACACAATTCAGTAGACATATTGCCCACGAAATCCACAAAATTTCAGCCTGAGATTCAAAGGGAATCTCTCGTAGTGCACTCACGAAGTTGAGGAAGGCATCACACCGTTGTTTGTGTGTATTGTCGACTAAGTGCAAGTAAGAGGTTCGGTTTTGCCTTGCAAAGTTCAAGGACGTTATCCAAGGATAAGGAGACTTTAGACAAGTCAAGTATGGAAGGAAAAACGTCATCTTCCATGGGATTCTCTACCACAAGAGTGAAGGACGAACCAGGTATGTGTTTACATCGAGGTGTGGGTTTGCCGCCATTCCTCGGGTTTCTCCGGAACGTTTTATCTCACAACTTATTTGCATACGTACCCTAGCATGGAATAGGGGCAAATAACGTTGAAGGAAAGTGCCTTGTACACGACTCGTTGCCGATATCTAGGTCAAGTTAAATTTAAGGAACGGTGGTGATTACTCCGTTGGAGTCTACACCTAAGGGATTACTCTTCATTAAGTCTACCCACGAGACTACCCTTAAATGGGTCTACTCATATAACCTTGACTATCCTTTTTAGGATCTACAAGGGCCGTTTCCTTCAACCAAAACAAATTGATTAAATGCATTATATTATATCATAATTTCCTTGCAAGTACACCCAAAAATCAACAATCTTCAAATGTGATTTTTATTGATTAATATTTGTTTGCATTTAGCATGTTTTAATTTTGTTTTGAAGTGTTAGATATGGCAAACGAGTGGGAGGGGACGTCTCCTTTGAGAGAAGTCAAGATTGAGCCCCCTAGTCCCACATGGAGTCCCGGTCCAAATATGTGGGATGATGTGGAGATTGGGGAGTTCACTCCCGAGGATTGGACGCTCGATTACTTGGATGAGTTCCATCGCTTGACCGTGGAGTGCGGGGAGGGGCGGAAGTCCCAAGTGCACTCGGAGTGGAAATGGTCTCCTATTCATGTGAAGATGGAGACCGGTCCCGGACACGAAAAGGCGTCTATTCCTGAATCCTCTAAGGCTGCGGAGGCCCGTGGGCCGGTGGTGCACACGGGGAACAAGGGCTTTCCACGTAAGAAACGTAACGCTCGTCCTACATGGAGGAGGCGTGTCGGGGCAAGCCGCTCCGAGGTTCGAGCCGAACCAAGCAGCCCAAGGGCCGAACCCATTGGGGACGGCGGTGAGGCAGTTGGAGGGAACTATTGGAGAGTTGTCTATGGTTCCCGAAGGCCCAAGAAGCCGGTTTTCTGTCGGTTATGTGGCGTTAACCTCCATTGCAAAAATTAGTGGATGGTTATGTATGTAATAATAATATTATGTATAAGTGTGTTTTATTATTTTCATGCATGTATGTAAACCCTAGATATAAAGGGATATTAGTGTGTGCAATATTTTATATAGAATAAAGCATGGTTTGATCTATATAATTGATCTTAACGACATATGAGCAAGATGAGTATAACTCGGTGTCTTGCAAGAGTCGACTTCATTGTTGACATGTTGGTTCAATTCTCCTTATGGGTGAACACGTCCAACTCAGATTACCCTAGAGTTGCCCTTACATATATTTGGGACGACTCATACTCTAGACTACCTTCGGGTCTACTAGAGTAATCAGACTACCTTCGGGTCTACTGATGAAAGGGTCTACTGGATTAATTCCCTAAGTCATTGGGAGGATCATATGTTGGCCAAGGACACACTAAGGTTTAATTGCATGATATTATAAACCTCTTATGATAAGTTGCATGGGTGAGTAATGGCTCGACTCAAGGCATGCATCTTATGACCTTAATGGGTAAATGTCCTTGATTAAATTCGAGGACACTAGTCTTGCACATCAAGAATGATTATGCAAGGGATCCGAAAGGATGAATTAATTTAGAGCAAATTGTTCATGTAAAGGAAAGGTTAGACCGCTTCTCTTGAAGATGAGTCTTGATGTGATTTCTATAAAATGAATTCACAAGGTCTTGATGTGTCCATAGACACATGAGAGTACATGACCATAGAAGAGTCTTAACCAAGATTGGATGACTCTTAGTGACGTGTAACGATATTGGAAGGATGGTAGTGATGAGTCACTACGAAATGTGCCAAAGAAATGCCTAGGCTAAGCCTAGTGAGGGCACAAGCACACTTAGTAGTGGGACACATTTGTTTGTGTGTTTGGCACCAAGTGCTAATGGCTTTCCTACATATGTCACAAAGATTATTTCCATGAGATAAATGGGAATTGAGGTTATGTTGATGTTCTTGAAGTGTTCCATAAATATTGGACACTAATTTAGAACAAAGACCAAAGTTTGATTTGCATCCATATGCTTATCAAGGGACTACGAATGAATTTTCGTGGTGGGTATGACATGGACCAAGAGGCACATAAAGGTGTACCTAGGCTCCTAGGATCGAGCCATAGATACTCCATAATTTTGTTGGAGTGGCTCATGAAAGATCCTAACATAGGGCAATGGTCCTCGAAAGAACAAGTCTCAGCGAGCAAGACGCGGGCTGGTAAAAGCAAGACGCGACCGCGTCTCGGGCTAAGCTGCCCGCGCTTTGGCTCCTGAGATTCGGGTCTTGAGACGCGGGTGGGGGCAAGTCTAGACGCGGGCGCGTCATGGCCGGTGTGTCCGCGCTTTGGGTCCTGATGGCTCGGCATTGAAGATACGGCCTAGGTTGGGTGTTGCGCGGTCGCGTGATGCCTTGGGTGGCTGCGTCTTGGCCCAGGAAGGCCAAACCTTGGCCTAGGTGTGGCACTAAGTGCTCATACCTTGTGGGGCACCCCGAAGTGAACTCGAGAAGTTTACTCGAAGGTTACAAAGTGTGTGCTTTCTTCGACTATGAGGTTCCGTGATGGGGGAGGTCTCAATAAATCAAAGAGCCTCGGTTTTTACACAGATGGTAGTCTAAGGACTTAGACCGAAGAGATGTGGCTCGATTCTTGGGTCAATGGATTCCGAGATAGGAGCCCAAATCAGTTAGAACCTCGGAACACTACATCTAACCAATGTGTGTTGGTGGGACTTAAGAGGCCTAGATGAGGCACTCTTGTGTACCTACAAGTGTGGCCAAGAGGGTCATGAAGAGGTTAAGCGCACTACGAGCAAAATGACCAAAGGAGTTATAGGCCAAGTTTGGCTCGGTAATCCTGACTCGGTCCACAACTCGGTGAAATTGTGGATCAAGTTGTTGTCATTTTATTAGGACATAATCTAGAACTCGGCTAAGCCCTGGACCGAGTTCTTGGCTGCATTTTTGATGCCTTGGATAATGGTGTTAAGGAGTAGATTCCTAATGCTTGTAGGCACCAATGGAGGCATGCTTGTAAAGGCAAGCCGAGACAAGTGCAAAGCACATTCGTGGAAGGACAATAGCGCCCTAAGGGCATGTTTCTTCAAGGTTCCTTGATGAATATTTCGAGGGAAAGGGAAGAATGGTTTGTTCCATCTTGAATGAGGATGATTATCCCAAGGAAAATCACCTAGGTTGAGGTGTGTAAGATGGAAGAGGGCATTGTCTATAGAGTTCTCCGATTAATGGATCTTGGAGAGGCCAATGTGGAATTATGAAGATGGAAGACACCCTAGATCTTCATGGGACAATAACGACATTGGAAAGTATGTATGACTTGGTTTATTTCTACACTTGATTTGTTAGCACCTATGGATCCATTGAGATCACCTCTCATGAAGAGTGTGTCCATACTTGAGTACTCTCAAGTGATAGAGTGCTTAGACCATGGCATGTCTATGTGTCGTGGTGTAATACATTGATGCTAAAGGCATTGGATGTGTGGAAATGTCTTTCCGTCTTGGAAAGAACGCAAGTTGGATCACCAAATGTGGAAGACCACTAGTCGACGGGTGGTTGGTAATTCCTATTTGGGTGATAGGCGCGCAATCTTGGATTTTCTAAAGAGGCAACTTGCATAAATTCGACTTTGGGTCGAGATACGACATCTAGGTGTGAGGGTGAATTATTCTAAGGAATATACACTCCTAGAGTCGTCTCAGTTGTATCGTTAATAGCACAACAAGGATGACATCTTCCCGCATAGGGATTTTGGCAGAAGGGCTTGTGTTCGATCAACTTGAGGGATGGGGATAAAATCCTAAATAAAGGCCTATGGTTTGAATGCCCAATTCCCCCTTACCGAAAGGTGTAGGGCTGAATTCAACGTGGTAAGTCAAACACATGGAGTCTTGAGAGCATAACAAACTCCCATCAAGGTAGATGCTCTAGCCTACGTAAAAGAAGGAGTATTGATTCATTTGTCACGAGTGTCTGGAAAACACTTGTCACGAGTGTGTCATTAATGGGACTTTGGTGAAGTGCATTCGTAGGTGCATGCTAGAAGTCTCAACTAAGCATATGCGGAAGTGCCAGGCTTCTTCTAAGAGAGCGCTAGGATTGCTCGTCTATAAGCATATGTGAAATAGATATGGACGCAAGAGCCTTAAAAGCGTCACAAATGTAAACAACATAAGGTAGCTCGTGTTGTGCCATGTGGCGTGCACCTGGACAAGAAGAAGTGGTTCAATTCTTAGAACACCACAATTTTTGGGTGTATGACCATGTGGTACAGGTTGTGAATTCAAATCCTTGGGATATTCACTTCTATAACATAGAGCTGGTTATAGGTTGTTCTTGACGACATGTCGCAAATGGGGGAGGAATGTTGGTGATTTGCGCAGTCGCCGGTCACCTTGGTTGTTGATACGTCTTGATGGTTGAGAATAAGGATCACATTGAGCGACTTTGGAAGCTCAAATATGTGGTGACTTGTCTTTGGCGTGCTAGGAGGTAAAGAAGAAGAGAAACCATGAAGAAGGATAGCTAAGGGTAGCTTCGAGACTAATCTTGAAGCTTGTAGTGCTAGTGCCTAAGCTCGGGAAACCTCTAAAGGTTAGAGTGGCATGGTAAGGCACAAGTTTGGAGCTTGACGAGGGCGCACCTTAGCTCGGGCGCAGCTTGAGCGGTGACGTGCCTAGGCCGTAGCGATGAGCGCTAGCTCTCGGTTGGCTACGGGGCGCGCTTGAGCGTGCCTAGGCTGTGGCATAAGCAACAATGGCTCATTGGAAGTTTGCTTATGCTTGATATATGGTTTGAGTAAAAAGGTTGGTATACGGAAGCTTGGTGCAACCTCATATGCAAGTATGAAAGCTTCTCCTCGCACTAATGGAACGTCCTTGTCGGACTCCAAGCTTGAGAGTTGCTTGGCACCGGGCACCAGGAATCTAACTTCGGAAGGAAGCTCGGTACCAATAACCTAGATCAAGAGTTTAGCTTGAAAGCTAGCTTCATATGTTAGTTATGATGCTAGCTCCATATGCTTGCTCGCCACCTAGCTCAATGTGCTAGCTAAGCTGTCTAGCTGAGCTAGCTAACTACCTAGCTACCTATGCTAGCTTGGTACCTAGCTACCTTACCTAGGTAGGGACCTAGCATGGGCCCCCAATGGGCTAGGCCCATGGGCCATGGCTTGGGCCCCACGTGGGCTGCCTACATGGGCTTGGTATGGGCCTTGTTTGGACTACATTGTAGTCAAGTTTTGGGCCTAACTTAGCCGGCTCCCTTGGGCCCCTTTTGGGCTGAATTTTGGGCCTTCTCTTAAGCATTGGATGGGCTTTAAGATGGCCATGAGGGCCGGCCCCTTCCAGGCACAAAAAGGGTGGTTATTCCTTGTAACCAACTCCTAAATTGAAGGAGTAGTTATCCTCTAGTAACCGTCAATAAACCGCCCCACTTTGGCCTTTATAAGGCTTGGATTGCGCCCATTTTTGGACACAATTTAGTAGACATATTGCCCACGAAATCCACAAAATTTCAGCCTGAGATTCAAAGGGAATCTCTCGTAGTGCACTCATGAAGTTGAGGAAGACAGCACACCGTTGTTTGTGTGTATTGTCGACTAAGGGCAAGTAAGAGGTTCGGTGCCTTGCAAAGTTCAAGGACGTTATCCAAGGATAAGGAGACTTTATACAAGTCAAGTATGGAAGGAAAAACGTCATCTTCCATGGGATTCTCTACCACAAGAGTCAAGGACGAACCAGGTATGTGTTTACATTGAGGTTTGGGTTTGCCGCCATTCCTCGGGTTTCTCCGGAACGTTTTATCTCACAACTTATTTGCGTACGTACCCTGGCATGGAATAGGGGCAAATAACGTTGAAGGAAAGTGCCTTGTACACGACTCGTTGCCGATATTTAGGTCAAGTTAAATTTAAGGAACGGTGGTGATTACTCCGTTGGAGTCTACACCTAAGGGATTACTCTTCATTGAGTCTACCCACGAGACTACCCTTAAATGGGTCTACTCATATAACCTTGACTATCCTTTTTAGGATCTACAAGGGCCGTTTCCTTCAACCAAAACAAATTGATTAAATGCATTATATTATATCATAATTTCCTTGCAAGTACACCCAAAAATCAACATTTCCTTCATCTTCGATCTCATCAGCATCATCCCTCCTTCTTTCGTCATCTACTATTGATCTGTCTTTTTTATGTTGTTCTCAGATTCATCTAAATCGTACTCCCCAAATCAATTAAAGGTTCATTATTTATTATGGATTTTCTTAATTTGTGTGAATCGTTTTGAGTGTGTTTGAATATGCACAAAAAGTAGGTTTAATCTTCGTTGGTGTCAATTTTAAAGTTTTAACCGTTTAGATTTGAGTTATTTGAAATCAAAGGCACAATTTTTGAGATTTATATAGCAGTTAAACGAATTGGCATCTAAACGCTTGAAATATTTTCGAGATCGAGACTGTAATTTGATAGTGATATTCTTGAACAAAACAAAGTTGAACTCGAATTTGTTTGAAAATCTACGGAAGTTGTATTGCAAATCCTTATCTTTGGGTTAATTGTCTATGTTTCGATTTGGAACTTGAATTTGTCTTATGATTTTATCTGAATGTACATGGACAAATGCTGCATATATTCATACTTGTTGGTAGTTGATTTAATCTGAGGTTTTGAATATGCATTCTCAACAGTTGTTTATGGATAAACAAACATTAAATGGTAGAACTCTCCTCAATATTCTTGAATGTAAGATATGTGCATATTTTTTTTAAATTCCTAGGTAGTATACCGTGAATGTCTATGTGTTGTTTGCTAAATATACAATCTTGAATTAATTGATTAAACAAATTAATTTTCATAATAAATGAACGAATATGAATATCGAATATACTATCCTAAATATGTATTTTGATATTCTGAATGTGCATACTAAACGATTGAATATGCATATCGAATATATTTTCTTTAATATGCATTTTGATACCTTGATAATGAATTCATAACAATCGAATATGAGGTTAACAATCTTAAACTACCATATCTGTTATTTGTGAATGATAGATAAACAAATTAAATTTTCATCTATTTTACTCCGAATGTTTTTGTATTGTATGTTGAATATGCAGCACTAAAGGTCGGAAAATATCGAGATAGTTGAAGAACATAAAGAAGCCTAATGAGTATGAAAGAATGATGATAAAGATCAAAGATGACAATTAACACTATAGAGGCGTCATTTTATTTTGAATGTTGATAAGTGGTTTGTTGAATTCATACTGATAAGATGTGAATCAAATATTGTACCGTAGTTTTTAGTCATGGATGAAATTACAATGGGAATAGAAATTTTCTGATATTACAATTACTTATTCAATGTTTCACCATATTTATATTTAGTATGCATTATTATTGTAATAAGATAAAAGATAGTACACATTTATCAAAGTAGATTGCATATTCAAACCATAACAAATACGAACAACCTTTGAATAATATTCAAAAAGTGCTAAAACATATTCAAACATGCACAAGGAAAATTCGGATATTATGCACTCGTATTTTTAAGTAGCTAGTGCAATTGAATTTAGAATGAGTAATAATGAATATGTACGAGATTGTGTCTATTTTTGTGTAAAATCTGGTTAAATATTCGAATTTTAATAAAAAGTTATACTCCTTAAGCCTAGCCATTGATTTTATCAAATCTAATGACTTATTATGACTTCCATTTCTCCATAATATCCATTTCTTCTAAGCATGCCCCACTAGAAATAATAGTACACCTTTAAAATTTGTAAATTTATTTGCAAATTATGTTTTAGAAAAGATTTAAAAAAAAAGGAGTAGCCATTTACAATGTTAGGCCTAAATCAAATTCATAATGTGAGTGTGTGTGTTCAGGATATCAGCTCACTGGTTGAGCAATCATGGGTTTACCATGAGAGGTCTCGAGTTCAAGACTCCAGGACGACGGTTTGCCCTTTAGTAGTACTTCCGACAATTCTAATCCCTTACCTTATCAATGTGTGTGTGTGTGTGTGTTTGTAATAGAGATTCATAATATATTCAATAGAGAAATGTTTAATTTCATGATTTCATTGGTCACAGACTTACAAATTCTAACCACATATCTAATCTTGACTATCTCAAACCGTTAGATCACCAAAATGTTTGAGATGAGTAATTCGATTTCCCAAGGGCACTTTTTGACGTTTCTATAACTGGATTGGAGATGGTTAAGGTGTCATATTTAATGAGGGAAGGGGGTGTGGGGTGCAGGTTTGTGTAGTTAATGTGGTAGCACTGCAAAAAAAACTGTCAATTACCGACCAACTTTTACCGAGAACGTGGGGTTCTCCCTATTTAACGAGAACTTACCGAGGACAAAAATGCAAATTATCGGTAAATATAGATTTTTTAGGTAATCTTCTCTTAAAAATTATTCACTAAACAGTCACTTCAAATAATATGAAAACATTATTTTCCATATTTTTCTCTCTCCATCCCTTTCTCTTTTCTCTCTCCCTTCTCTTTTTTTTCCAGATCTAGGTTTCCTGGATCTGGTCGAGCTCCTTCTTGTCGTTGCCATTGGAGCTGCTCTCCTTCCAAGCTCTCTCTCTAACGAACATCGACGGCTAGATGTGGGCCCTCCTTACGCCTGTCCTCTAGTGGCCGTTTAGATCTAGGCCAGATCTGGGACACGCGATGTGGATCCAGATATGGCTTTGAAAAGCCCCGTTTAAAGTCGTGCACTAGTAGATCCGCCGCCCTTTAGATCAGACTCGAGTCCTCATGCCCGTCGCCAAGTACCTCGGCATCTCCTCTGTCTCCAACGAGTTCTCCATTCCGCTTTTGCTTTTCTCGCTCCAGGGGGAGCCGTCGCCGAGAACAGGGTTTCTGTTGAGGTATTTCAAGCTTAGAGGAGGGAGGAAGAGTCCATAAGAGCACGTGCTCCAGTCACTTGACCACGTCGTCCACATGACCAAAGCGTTCATCGGAGAGATTACGTATTGGTAAACGCTGATTTTTATGTAACTCCAATCTAATTTTGGCCAATCTGTCGAAATTTTGCTTGTGATTTTGTCCGTAATGCTTGTGATTACGTATTGCTTGTGATCTTTCACGTGCTTGTGATTTTGGCCAATCTAACTTTGTGCTCTAGTAGCTCCAATTTTGCTATATAGACTTGTAATGATTCCTCTAATTTAGATGGATTTTGGGACCTTCAGTGACTAATTTGATATGCTTGTAGTTCAAAATTAGGGATAGAAGTATATTAATACTTGAAATGGGATTCTTGACAAATTGTTTATGCGTGGCAGGTTTTGTGTGTAACATGTTTTTTGTTATGGTTTTTGTGTGTGACATATTGTTTTGTGCGTGACAGTTTTTTTGTTATGGTTTTTGTGTGTGACAGATGGTTTTGTTTGTGGGATTTTTGTTTATGGGTTTTTTGTGTGTGACAGATTGTTTTGTCCGTGATAGATTTTTTGTGTGACATATTGTTTTGTTGGTGATGGAGTTTTTGTTTATGGGTTTTGTGTATGATTGATTGTTTTGTGTGTGACAGATTGTTTTGTTGGTGATGGGGTTTTTGTTAATGGGTTTTGTGTGTGGCAGATTGTTTTATGCGTGACAGTTTTTGTATATGACAGATTGTTGTGTGTGACAAATTGTTTTGTTGGTGATAGGCTTAAATTGTTCATACATTAATTTTAATCATGGCCGATTAGCTCAAATGGTAGAGCAACGTGCTTAGTGCACGGTAATGTGTGCTCAAATCCCGCATAGGCTTAATAATTGTTTTTTCTAACAATTTTCGTATTTAGAGACAAGTTTAATTTCAATTTGGGTGGTACTAGTTCTACTGGTAACATGTTTTTTGTATGTGGTGACAAGTCTTTTGTATGTGGTAACAAGTATTGTGACAACATTTAACCGATGACAAGTTGTATGACAAACTCCATAATGTTAACATAGATGATAACATATGATCAATGACAAGATTTAACCTCAATTCCTCTATTGAGAAGATTGGACAAAAAATTAAGCAATGACCAGGTGGATAATGGACAAAAATTGGGGGTGGGACGCGGTGGTAGGTTTTGTGTGACAAGAAGGGAGGTGGGACGCGGTGACATAGGTGTATTTTTTTTACCAGGGGAATTTTCGGAAAATCGACTAGTTAACACATTATTTTCTCCTATGGTCTAAGTGCTATAGAAAGAACACCATAAGGTCTAGTTACCCTTTCTCTTCATATTTAATTTCAAAGCCTAGGTCATCCGAAACAGTCAGCCATGCAAATTCTAGCCTATTGTCAAGTTTTGTAGATGAAGTCCAGTAAAAGTGCATAATAATTTAAAAGTGCACCATATATATTTAAACCCTTCTTTCTCCCCAAATCCATTCTAGAGTTTAGAAACACTTATAAGCAAATCATATAAATTTGTGGTTCATTTTGTTTGATGCATGTTTCTTTGCC
The DNA here is from genome assembly GCA_963924305.1 of Polygonum maritimum. Lineage (NCBI taxonomy): Eukaryota > Viridiplantae > Streptophyta > Magnoliopsida > Caryophyllales > Polygonaceae > Polygonum > Polygonum maritimum. The sequence continues at coordinate 33,044,744 of OZ002732.1, read as the reverse complement.
CTTTTCAAGAGTTTTCAAGTGGGTTGTCAACATATTGTAATTTCGTGTTGTGATTGACATTGGTATAATTAGTGCTTCTGCATTGTGTTTTACTGTTTACTCGAGTCTTGCTTCTTATGACAAATTAGGAGTTCTAGATAAAGAAATAAGTTTGATGGTCGTTTTAAGACATTTGTTCTTCATTCCCTTCACCGAGACGACTCGAGGGTTAAAATCATCAATGACAAATATCTTAAATCAATAAATCTATGGAACTATAAAAAGCAAAGTAACACCTCTTGGCAATGGTCTAAGCTCATGAGCCTTTAAGAACACTTTTTGATGGGCTTATTATGGCAGGTTGGTGATGGAAAGACGATTCGTTTCTAGAAAGACAATTGGATCACTAAATCAAAAAATAAGACCCAAAAATGAGCACCAACATATGTTCGATGTTGATGAAACCGTCAATAATTACATAAATGGAGACAAATCATGGGACGTTGATAAACCTAGAGAGGTCCTCAATCCAGTTAATGCTGACGAGGTTGCCAGAGTCATAATTGCTCTAAATTACTTAACTGACATGCTCCATTGAAAACCAAGTAAAAATCGATGGTTCTCCACCAATCTTCTCAAATCCCATTAACTTTCACATACCAGTCCTTATTTAACCTCTTCCTAACTTACTTTTGCAAGGACTTTTTCATTCTCAACTTTTAATAACTACCACTTTTGCATTTTAGGGTTTTTAATTTTGAACTTTTGGTAACTACCACGTTAACTATTTTAAAAAGTAGTTTACACTTGTATAAGATATATATATATATAGTGACAATATTAAAATAAATCCAAGTTGCCAAACCAATATATAGGGTAGAAATTTATCAAGATTAATTTTGATTCATATATCCATCTAAAGATGGATATTTCCAAACATAAATTAAGAAATGATATTATCGTGATTTTAAAAACAATATTACTTATTTACCATTAATCAAAATTGTCTAGCCTTATCCCATGGTTAGCACGGGACTAACAAAGGCTAGTGTATCATTAAAATAAATCTCATAAAAAGCAACTTAACTAAAAATATACAAGATTTTATATCAAACTATTTTTTGAATAACTTTTTATAAAATTTAAAGTAAGTTTTAGTTAAATCAAGATCGTGAATTCAAAGTATGGGGACTAGTTCTAGTTTTATTTATCTATGTTATATACGGATTGCAAAATAAGGTACTGCATTATGTAATGTAGATTTCCAAATATTTCTCGACTAAATAGTATTTCAAATTATTTAGATAACTAGTATTGTTTAATAATTTCTATAACGGGGCTTATTTGCGCACAATAAATTTTGGTACTTAAATAACATTTACGCGCAGCCTAAACTCGTGCGCTGGGAGGCTTCGCGCAAGGGTAATTTCGGAAACCAGCTCGAAAGGCTCTGGCGGCAGGCAAGCTGCCCTTGCGCGCAAGGAGGCTTCGCGCGCGGGCCCACCTTGCGGCCCATTAGGGTTGAGTCGACGTGCATCGTCATCTTCGCGTACATGTATCGATCGAGCGCCGTCGTCACCTCGAGTCCCCCCACTGCACAGTAAACCCGACAGCCCAATACCACCACCGACGAACCGAGCCCCGGTTGTTACTGCCACCGCTGGCCCTGTACCCGTCAACTTACCCCGCCGTTCGTAACCGCCGGCGACCCTTTCGCCACCTTTCTCGTGCGCGAGTTCCTGCAGATCGGTGGCCACCCACCATGTCCGGAGAGCCACCAGCGTCGCCTAGATCGGTCGGACACGCTCCACCTTCGCCATCGAGCCAGCAACGTCGCCCAGATCCGGCTGTTTCTGTGCAAGCTGCCAACCGCCAGCCACCGACCAACGACCAACGTTGCCGCCGGCCACCCACAAACCGCCAACCGCCGATTGTTCGCAAACTGAAACCGCCGCCACAGTGCCGCCGCCGGAACAGTGGGGCCAGAAGAGGAGGCGCGGTCCACCACTCCGACGTTTTCGAATGCATAACGGTCGCTTGGCTACGGCGGCTGCGACGACATCCGAGCTTCCAACGACTTCCGAGGCTCCTCCGATAGTTTGTAGCCCAATTCGCACTCGAAAAGGTTTACGGAAACGGTATGTAGTTTCCTAATTAAATAAAATTAGTTGTAATTCATGTTTATTTATATTTATAAAAAATGAATTTTAAAATTTGGTAGTGCATGATTATATAGGTCGGATGAAATTAAATTTAGATTTTAATAGTATTTTCATATTAGGAATAATATTCATGTGTCTTTAGAAATAGAATTTAAATGTAATGCATGTAGTTAGGATTAATGTAGTTACAAATTCTAATGCGTATACTATTCGTATTTATATATCATATTTTATATTCATATTCTCAATTGGTAGTTATGATTTGTAATAAAAGTATATGTAGAAATTATATTTAGATTTCATCGAATTCATATTTAGATTTCATATGGTTGTTAATGAAAAGTTTTAAAATTTTATGCATATATAATTCATATTTAGAATTCATATGGTTGTTATTGCATAGTTATAATTGAAATTATCATAGAATTAATATAAAATAAAAAACACTAATTCAATCTAAAGTTAAAAATACATCATATCTTAAACTAACATAATATGTACGAAAAGATAATATTAAAAATCTAAGGTTATTAGAGTATGGTCTCGTAGCCTTAGACTTGTTAGGCAGTTCCGACCATATATGTAGGGGGCCCGATACTTGGTGGGGTCTCGTGGAGAGGAGTGGTCTGACACGAGTACTGGATCTTATGTTTTCGAGGACGGACCACGTGCTTATATCTGCCTTTAGGGAACGTTAGTATCCAGAAACCAACACCTTCCACTTCCCCTGGGGTGAGATCACCGTGACCCTGCACGATATGCTTCGTATTTTCGGGTTGCCTATCGTTGGAGAGCCTCTTGTATCCCCCTTGTCAGTCGAAGAGACTCAAGATCGCATGACCAAGATGCTTCATCTAGAAGCGAAGACCAGTGAGTCGTGGAAGACTCGTGGCCCAATACGGACGTATGGAATATCCTGCTGGCCATGATGACCGGTGCTCGACCGGCACCCCCAGAGACCATCGCGACCATGTTCTTATGGTACATGCTAGGCATAACGACGTTCGTCGACAAGTCGGGGAGGTGTATCAAGACGTGGGTCTTGTCATTCTTATTTGACCACGAGATGACGTGTCGTTATGCCTGGGGTGCGGGTTTACTCGTGGGACTATACCGTGAGCTGGGGATGACATCACGTCGTAATGCAGCCGGCATTGCGGGATGTGCGCTTATTCTCAAGGTACGTCCTTATGACTTTATATATGATTTGTCGATTATGGTTCAATTTGTCACAAGTGTTCGGTTATACTACAGACATGGATCCAGATCTACTTTGAGCATACACGAGGTCGGATGAACTTGGACGAGAACACGCTGGGCGATCAGGTTGCAGTTGCACGATTGGCCACAGATCGAGCCCCCATCCAAGATGAAGGGCGATTGTTGGCTATGCACTGTGTTCTAGACGGGGTCCGGGCGGATGAGGTAAATCTCGTATGTGTAAAATTTTTTCATTTTTCCTAACGTTGTTTTTATGTGACATTGACAGTTTGTTTTTCACTTTGTAGGTACGTTGGAGATGCCTTGGGAGGCTGATATGTCGTTTGATGGTATATATTTGATGTCTCGATTTAGGGGCATTCTGGTCCTGGACAACATCCAGGAGGCATACCATCCACTCCAGAGTGGGTTTTGAGACAGTTTGGTCGCATCCAGACCATCCCGCCGGAGCCAATCCAGCCTTACCACGTACTCCGCAACCACTTGAACAACCGCGCTTACTCTGTCAAGTATGATGCGACGGACCTCCATTGGGCAGAGCGGATGGACCATCTGATCGCATTGAGTCCTGAGCATGCTGAGTACTCGTGGTAGGTATTGCCGGACTACTTAGCATGGTTTAGGGTCCGATCTCATGTGTATGTCGACCCCGATTCTCCGCAACACGATGACCCACATCCTTCGCAGGCTCACCCGATACATGCCGTTTCTGATAGATTGGTAAGAATTTATCTTTTGCAGGTTGTATGTTTATATATGTTTTTAACTTAATGTTATAATTGTGCTTTTTTTTTACAGAGGAACCAGCGTGCTGTGGGATATGCTCGGGATCAGCTGCTTCAGTTACCGCCGGATGATCCTCGCGTGGAGGCTTATACTCATATGCTGACGATCCTGGATTCAGATGCACTGCCTCCACAGCCGATGCCGAGCCGTGATCGGCTCTTTCGGGATTCTCAGCATGAGCGCGGTAGTGGTAGCGGTACCGCGCATGAGCCCGATGCTTAGTTTATTTATGATGTAGCTATTGTTTGACTACTTTATGCGTATCATTTTGGAATTGCGAAAGACCTAGTTTCCAACGTTTTGATGATTATTAACATTTCTGGCGTATGTATACTTTGGGTTGTTTTGGCAAGCCATCATTAGTTGAATTTTTAAACATAGTCAGTAAAAATATAATATAAACCATACAAATCCTTCAAAGTTCGTACACAGAAGATTTTAAACACATAAGTTCCCTAAACTTAAAAACTATGCAAGCGTCTCTGGATTTCGACCCATGGCGATGCGATGCGTCTTCTAGTTTTCGATGCTCGGGCTAATGACGTTATGCCAGAAGTCAACGCTGGGGTGGTGAAATTGGACCCAAGCGTGAGGAGGTGGAGGAATAGCTGTGTTGTCCATCAACCATATCTACAAACACAATATGTTTATCATCAAATTAGACTTGAACAAAGTACAAAAGACTTAACAAGATAAAGCGTTCATAAAATCCTACCGGTATGCAGTGATCCCGCCTACCAACGTGAGTGATAGCGACGACTGAAGGGAGTGCCCCATAGACTTGGTTGAATCCAACAGTCCTCGGTGGTAGGCACGTGTGCGCCCCCCGATCCCTTGATAACAACACAAGTGGTACTTGGTAAACAGTTGTAAATTTGAGGCCGTGTACCGGCATGTCTAACCAACATGTAGACGGGCAAGGAGAGTCCACATGGATGAGGCTATCTAGAAGTTGTTCGAATGATGTAAGGCCCCACGGAGTCAAGAATTCGTACAAATCTCTGTTCCGAAGCAAATCTCTTCCAAGGTCCCATCGAATATTAAGGTATTGTGATTAATCCCTACCCAAAACCTCTGCAAGAGACCGAAAGCCACAATGACCGTCTCCCATGACCTCTTTGGCGTGATGTACAGAAACATAAAGCTGTCCACATTCCCGATGCTGAAGTTCACACCACGCCACACGACGGGGGCAGGAGGTGCAGCTGTGTGAGGAGGTACGACAAGGGTAGGAGGTGCAGCTGTGTGAGGAGGTGCGGCTGTGTCAGGAGATGCTGTGGCACCCATCGGTGTAGTATTGTTGGTCTTCTTCTTATTCTTTGAGCCTCTAGGTACGGTCTTCCGCGTGCTCGTCTTGGTGCTTCGGTAGTGTTTTCCGTCCGTCTTTGTTGCTCCCTCTCGTAGTTGTCCATGGAATGCTCAAAGTGTGTCCTATCTCGAGTTGTCGAATACTGATTGTTTGCAGAAGCTGTATGCTGAGGCGTCGGCTCAATAAGGAGTGTATCTTCGGGATACTCATGATCATTGAACGTTGAAGCGATCGCATGGAGTTGGTCACTAGACATCGAACCGCTCGTAAGTTTTTCCATAATTATGTTGCCAGTGACCTCATCAGCACTCAATGGTACAGTGGCAAGAGCAAGCTCATCGTCATCTCCTACGTCATCCCATTCCAATTGTTGCCAAAAAGGATGTACCTCGTGCAGCAAGATGGGCTCGAGCATGCAGATAGCTTCTATACTTCGATGTTTACATGGAAGACCATGACATTCCTTCCAATAGTAGTCGTGGCAATCCTCCTCCATTACACCATTTCCCATCTCTTCTACCAAGTCATAAAACATGTCAACCAACTTACCAACACATTCCCTTGACACGGAACCCCGTAACGGTCGGAACAACGCTCTGAGCTTTGGTTTGAGAGTCGAGTTTCGTTGGTCTCTATATTTTGCTTTTCTCCATGGCCGTCCTCAGAGTAATGGTTTGAGAATCCATATGGATGTGGATCCTTAGTATGACGGTGTTAAAGCCTCCTCGGGAAGAATTCAATATCTTTTTCAACACAACATGTATTCCTTCTACCCTGAAGTACACATAGCAATATGTAAATAACGATTACACGTTCTAAGTATTCGGAATACATTTAATCTTAAAACAGAAATTACCTATTGGTGGTTCTCGTTTGGAAGTGGAGGGTATGATCGGTCCAAGCACGAACTATATTCTTCTTGTATTTATTGCGTCACACCTTCTCCAAGTATGCAATAAGCGTCGGTCGTCACTTTGTCTTCAAGTCTGCATATCTTTCTTCGAACGAGGCCTCTGTGGTGGACGAAAATAACCCCCAACATGAAACTGCAAATGAGCGTGAAAGGTCCGGTGCATTATCATATGCGGCAAACACTTTTAGACCGTATGCACGAGTTTGTGTCTGATGTGCACCCAACACAATAGGTGTTGTACTCCGTCCCCGTAGACTAGTTGTATCGCCTTGATGGGAGCCTGCACTCGATCAGTCATAATGGCATTCACCTTGACTCCCAGCTTATCATAGATGAAGTTCAATTCGGTTAACACCCATCTATAACTAGCAACGTCTTCGTTTGATATAAATGCAAACCCAATGCTGAATGTATTACCGGTGCAAGTGAAGCCAACTATTGCCAATAAGGGCATGTTGTACCTAGGCAAAAAACTTGCTTTAAACATTATAGTGAGAAAATATAAATCAACAATACGAATTTATAAGTAAATGTCCATAATGATGACGTACGGAAACTTCTTAAGCAACCGCAAACTTGTAGGGTGTACAAACAACAAGGCATTGATAACATCTGAACCCCTTACTTGTTTGGAACGGACACTATACTCTCGGTCTTTCAAGAATTTTAAACACCATTGCGTCATTGTCGATTCTCCGCAATCCTCTACCATTAATGTCTCCCTCATATTATAGATTTGTCTAATTGAGGTTACATTTCCAAGATAGTTCGCCCTCAACTCTTGAACTACCATGTTAGGAGTGGCTAGATATAGAAACTTCTCTTTGACAAATTCCTTTTGATCAGCTGTCAATCTGCCCGCATATGGATGTGCTACCAAGGTAGTTGGGAGGGTATGATTGTGTTGTCCGCAGGCTACCGTTAAGACCCATCCTTTTTGAAATTTTTTCCGCACCCCATTCATTTCAAATGGACAGCTACACTTCCTTGTTGGAGTATCGGTGGTTGGCTTATAAATGCTCCTATTTTCAGCTCCGGGCAATACCCTCTTGCTATTTCTATATTTACCGGCTAGGTCACAAGTCACTACGACCCTACTTCGATTCGATCATTTTATGACTAGCATAAATTTCTTTGACACTGCAAGATGCCTAGCCCTATCAAGCATTTCTTGTTGACTATTCCATACGGTATCGTTATGAAAAGCAATAGAAAAATCTATTCCGAAGACCTAAAATGGTACAATATTTCAAAATCGAACATCTATCATTGTCCTATTATCATACACTACAACTCACAAAGTTATGCAATTTAATTAGAATTACCTCGTCTATCTCGCTCGACGAATCGGATTCGTTTGCATACTCTTCTCCCGCTATCTCTTCCTCCTCGTCAATATCGCTTGATGACACCACATTCTCGGAATTGTTTTCGCTCCATGTGGGATCTTCCTCTTCGGATGAAATTTTCTATAAGACTTTGGAACAGAGAAATTTTGTTGTAAAATGAAATGAGCACCCACATACGTATTTATAGGAAAAAATTTGACCGTTGCAGATCCGCACATCTAGGGCTCGCGCTCTAACGGTCGAATTGTCCAACAGTCGGATTTTCAAACGGGCAGAAACCATGGCGGCACAGAACACGAGGCACACACCCATGGCTCGCGTGAACCCTGGGTGCGTGCCTCGTGTTCTGTGCCGCCCCAATTTCCTTTTTTCGGTTTTTTTCATAATGACTATTTTGCCCATTTTGCCCTTGCGCAAGCCCTAGATGCGCGCGAGCCCTAGATGCTCGCAATTTCGGGTGTAATTACAAACTTTCACGGGTGCGCATTGAAACAACTTTTCTATAATACAATCAAACCGCCACAATAAATTTAATATGATTAAATAAATTAGAAACCGGTACGATAAGGTACTATAGATGTCACAAAAGACTAATACAACCGCCACAATAGGCTGAAACAGTGTTAGCATATATTGTTCAAAAGTGTCGGCGTAAGTATATTTGCAACAGTTTACCCAACGATTTTATGTTCTTCCTTAAAACCGCCACAATATGTATAAAAACCGTCAACATAGATCTATCACAATGCCCGTACGTAGCTGTTTATAACTGCCCCAATTAGTCTTTAGTAGCGGTTTTAACATTATATGAGCGGATTCGACCGCCATCATATGTCGTTTTATATTTTTTTTTTTTTGATTATTCAGGAGTGTGCCAGAGAGCGTCCATGAGGATGAGAACATTAAGTTCTAGATTATTTAAAATGGTCTCATACGGGAGGTTGTGGCTCATTTTCGCAATTTTGTCCGCCACAATGTTGTTTTCTCTGCCCACATAAGATATTCGAACCATCTCGGATCCTTGTATGAAAACAAGTACATCCGAGATTATTCTTTCGATTTCTAAAGGACAATCTTGAGTCCTTGGGTTGCCTTGATGACTACTAGGTTGTCACCCTCAATCTCCAATTTCCTTAGATGTTTTTCCTTCGCTTGTATCAGTATGTCCCATAGTGTCATTGCTTCCGCTTTAGTAGATGACATTTTTCCATATTTCCTTGTGGTAATGGCTACCACTTCTCCATTTTGGTCTCTTAAGACCCTACCACCCGACGCTTCTTCATTATCTAGCTTGGATTCGTCTAAGTTGATTTCATACCACCCTTAAAGTGGCTTTTTCCAATTTGTTAACTTCTTCCTTTTCTGGTTGCTTTTCTTATCTATTGTCACCTCTTCATCTTCAATCCATAGTTTTATCCTCTCCCAATTATGTAGGTGTGTTCGAATATACCGTGGAAGATCTTGGATAAAGTCGTTTGCGGTTTGTTGAAAGGTGAGTTTATTCCTTTGGTGCCACACACTGCACCAAATCACTAACAGTTCTGTAAAGTCCTTAGTTCCAAATTGTTGTGTGATTTCTTGCATAAAAACTCTAGGAGAATTATTTGCGTTGTTATAGTTGCGGAGTACGTGTTCCGTGTTGGCCATCTTGATGTGCTTGGTCATCTGAAGTACGTGTATGTGGACACTTGATATATAAATGTTCCGAGTTTTCGAACAGGCACTTGCACACGATGCATCCTTCCGGTATCATATGTCGTTATGTAGTAGTGTATTATCTCCATTGTCCAATTCTTCACCTACTTTATAGAGTTGTTTTAAAAGTTTTAAAATTCCTCAATTTGGAATAACTTTTGAAGATGGAGGGAGTATGTTGAAAAAATAAACTACATACCACATTTTTTTAACATTCTTCATTTAGATATATGTATAGACTACTTCATCGTCTTTTTCGCTCTAATAACGGACAAGCCAAAATTTCTACTTCCTTAATGTATTCTTTTTTCGGAAATTCCGGGTGGTAACCTTGTAATTAAGCTAAATTCGCGTGGTACCCTATTACTTTCTAAATTTCGCACGGTGCCCTTGGGCTTTTAAAAGATTTCGCTGTGTGACCTAGCCGTCAACTTTTGGAGAAAATACGATAAAGCGAGAAAAAAAAGGAGATTTATGCTTGCCGTTCTTCTTCTCTTATCTGATTTATTCTCTTTGAAGGGCCGTCGATCGGTCATTGCATCCCTCATGTAGGTCGAACAGAGGACGATGAAGACGGATTAGGATGTACTAGGGCCACCGCGCAGGCCACCGCCATCTTCCACAGCGCAAGCCTCCTCTTCTACAGAAAATCGTCATTTGTTCAGACTAGCAGATGGACCGGTGGACTATGGGGGCAACGAAAATAGTGTCTATGACAAGACAGAGACTTTTGATGTACGAATTTCAGGATTCCTACATTCAATTTAAGAAATTTGAAGGTTTGAACGTGTGATTATTATGCGAATTTTGGCCTCCTGTGCTTAATTTGAAAAGAAGAGCGCTATTCAGTAATTGCCTTCAGCTCAACAACAGATTTAAAAAGGGCCTATTTGGATCAATGATATAAGTTAGCAGCTAGTGACGTACATGTTGATGAAAGAGGCATGGTTAGGTACATGTTGATGAGGAGATATGGCTTCTTGGGGTTTGTTTGATGAATCAAATTCGATCATCTGGATTGACATTGTAAGAGATATGACTTCCTTTTCCGATCAAAATCGTCATCTTCCGCAGCGCAGGCCACCGCCATTAATGTCGTTCATGTTCCGGGTTGTCTCCCATTAACGCTTCTCACGCTAAATCAAGTCGTAGGTCACACAGCAAAATCTTTTAAAAGCCCAGGGGCACCGTGCGAAATTTAGAAAGTAATAAGATACCATACGAATTTGGCTTAATTACAAGGTTACCACCCGAAATTTCCGTTCTTTTTTTACTCCTTTATTTAATTAGTTAGAAAGGTATTAGTATAACGTAATAAAAACAATCTAATAAATGAGATCACTGTAAGGATTGTCCTCGCTAGCTGGACCAGAACCCAAAAAAGTAGCTCTGCCATCTTAATGGTCATTGTATACGTAAACATATGGTCATGCAAATGGACAAATAATTCTTTGGTCCAAATTAAGCATACAGTTATTACGTCTAGTCGAGTAGGCAACGCTTTCAAAAAAAAAAAAAGTCAAATAGGCAACGCGGGTGGCTTCTCATGACCATGTTGTAACGTCATCCGGTACGAAAATATTGCTCTATATTTTGGGAAATATAGCTGCCAGGGGGCCAGGATTGATTTCCTAATCTGTTGATTGGATGACTAGAATTGGTGAGGATGTGTCTGAGAGTTGAGGAACGCTCAGGTGAGATAGTTATTAGGGTGCAACATGAGGTATGAGGGGAACCGTTAGATCAACCTAAATAGATGGTGAGATTTGAGGGTACACAATAGGATTAATTTTAGGGGAGGATCTGATTATTTCTACGTGGCTCCAATTAAGGTAAAAACGTGTTTTATGGGATTTGATTGGAGATAAAATCGGGAGGGGAAATCTTTTATGGAAATGATTGAGTTGAAAATATTTGGTTGCATTTTTTAAAATAGGAAGTTGCTAAATTTTAGGAATTGATAAAGATGAGAACGAAGATCTTTAGAAAAAATATTTTAGGAATTGATAAAGATGAGAACGAAGATCTTTAGAAAAAATAATAATTTTACGTAAAAATAAAAAGTCACTAGAAAATCATGGAATAATGGAATATCTACTAGTCAACGTTCGAAAAACTCTGTGTGATGATTTGAATAATGATATTGTTCAACATGTTTTACAGTTTACTTTATTTAGGTTGAACAATTACTTGTTTTACAGTGAAAATCAATTCGTTATAGGTTGAATAATTAGATGTATGCAACAAAAATAAGAATCTTATATGAACCTTGAATATATAAATGTAATACATTGAATAAGAAAAAAAATAACGATTGTTACATCTCGAATAAATACTACATTGGATATGAATAAGTACATCTATTTTTTGGAATGTACACTGCTATGAAAAAAAACATTATCAATGTCTTCAAACTTCATCCATATGTACCTCGCTGCCATTGTTGAAGAACTACATAACAAAACACACATAAATGAATAACAATTTATGCATAATAGTACACACAGCTAATATTGTTGAACAAGTGTTCATCATATAATGCAAAACTATCAAAACGAAAAATACACTATTGTAAAAGTTGTCTTATAATCATTGAAAAACACTATTGTACAACATGAAAAATACAAAACAGTTTATATCTGTTACTTGAAAAATTGTTATTAGTATGTTGAAAAACACAATAGACATACATAAAACAGAAATGAAATCATTCGTTTTATCTCGTAATGAATAAGTTTGTGTAAATAGTTGAAAAAGATTCAAAGTGAGAAACAATTACATATTTGAAACTAATATGTGAAAAATTTGTCTTATAATCATTGAAAAACACTATTGTACAACATGAAAAATACAGACCAGTTAAAGTCTATTATTTGAAAAATTATTATCAATATGTAGAAAAACACAATAGACACACATAAAACAGAAATGAGAAGACACTCTTTTCATCTTATAATGAATAAGTTCATGTAAATATTTGAAAAAGACTCAAAGAGAGAAACCATTGCATATTTGAAACTAATATGTGAAAAGTTGTCTTGTAATCATTGAAAAACACTATTGTACAACATGAAAAATAAAAAACAGTTTATATCTGTTACTTGAAAAATTGTAATTAACATGTTGAAAAACACAATAGACATACATAAAACAGAAATGAAATCATTCGTTTCTAGTAATGAATAAGTTCGTGTAAATAGTTGAAAAACATTCAACGAGAGAAACCATACCTGTCTTCCCGACGACCTCTTCCCGTCGATCTCATTCAAGCTGCATCCATGCACGCCTTTGTTCATGATATGTACCAATAAATCGACAAATCTTAGTTAAAACCTAGTTTTGAATTTCAAAAACAACAAAAACCCTCAATCCAGGAAAACCGGATTGTTACAATCGAAATTCACATAAACCCTAACTACTACATACAAGCTTCAAATCGACTAATTGCATAGGTTGTTGTAGACGATTAAAACCTAAATTAAAACAACCGAATGCATAAGCATATCGATGTTCTTGAACTGAAAAAACTACTTCGAAACCCTAATATATTAAATCCAAGTTCGTCTAGGTGTAGAATGAAAGAAATTCAAAAAAAATTACAGAGGAGTAACTAATACTTACCAAGACACTTGTGCGGGAGGAAATCGTCGATGAGGACTATGGGGAAGTCGAATTGCTTCAATGGAGAATGAAAGCTATTGAGTTGGAGCGTTGATGAAGACGGCGTAATTGTGTTTTGAAAGAGAGATACATTTTCTTTAGATGAAAATTATCGGGTATGGAAGGGGGATATCTCCCAAGATATTATTTCACCCAAAAAAAATGGGATTTGATATTATTTACTACTAATAGAAGCTTAAATCTTGGGATTGATTTTTGATCTAGTGTTTCTCCACCCAACAACACATATACACCCTTTTTTTATTAAATCCGGACCGTTTGATTAGATTGATCCAAAGGTCCTCATAACACCTCATGTTACACTCTAAGAGAATGTTTTACTAGAGCATTTTTCTTAAGAGTTTAGCTGTGTTTGAGAACCCCGGAAGGTCTAACTTCCTTCATAGAAATTGATATGTGGATGAGGTGAACCCATCTAATTTCAATATTATTATTTAAATAAGTGGGATAGGCCCTCATATTTTACCAAAAAAACTATCCCAGTGGACCAACAAAAAATAAGGAATTCATACAAGTCCACTAGAATTAATTAATGGACTTTCTTTACACAAAAAATAAACTAATTGAGTTCCACCTTTTGTGTATTAGGCTACCCAAACAGTGCCTTGTAGATTAAGTATAAATATATGATCGCTAATCATCACATTGAAATGTATAGATCCAATTCATAATTAAGTTGAACCCTGATAACCCCACGCCCATAAACACGTAGATTACCTCACACAAATGGCCAACCACAACAAAGAGCAAGAAAATGGGAAGACAGAGCAAAGCTTCACAATCCCAGAAATCAAATACACAAAGTTGTTCATCAATGGAGAGTTTGTGGATTCCGTTTCAGGTATATATATGTACATGTTAATACAGAGTTTCATGAGTGCAATGGTATGGTACGTAATAAAAATGTTTGGAAAGGAAAGTAAGTTGATAAAACATGGATTTCAGGGAAAACTTTTGAAACCATTGATCCGAGAAACGGAGAATTGACCGCAAAGGTGGCGGAGGGTGAAAAGGAAGACGTTGATGTGGCGGTCAAGGCTGCCCGTCAAGCCTTCGATCATGGCCCTTGGCCTCGCATGTCAGGCTACGTAAGTCTCCATCTCTTACTCACCTTGAGGGGAATGGAGAATGTTGCCTCTTCTTTTAGCTATCTTCGAAAAAGAACTCAAAGAGAAATGTGTTTGTGCTTATGAATTGGGCAGCAACGGGGAAGGATATTGATGAAGTGGGCTGACTTGGTCGAGGAGCACGTGGAGGAGGTAGCGGCGTTGGAGGCAGTGAACGCGGGGAAGCTGGTGGGGATGACGTCCGGGTTCGAGATTCCGGTGGGGATATCGAGTGTCCGCTACTACGGAGGGGCGGCCGACAAGCTCCACGGCGAGACTCTCAAGCTGTCGGACCAGCTGCAGGGGTACACGCTACGGGAGCCCGTCGGAGTGGTGGGCCACATCCTCCCTTGGAACGTCCCCTCCCTCCTCTTCCTCGTCAAGATTTCCGCCGCCTTGGCCGCTGGATGCACGGTTGTTGTCAAGCCCGCCGAGCAGAGTCCCCTCACTGCTCTCTACTTGGCTCATCTTGCTAAGCTGGTACGTACTCTACTAAATACGTACATACAGTGTTCTAAAAAACATTAGGCAGTTCCGAAGGACTGCTTAGGCGGCCTTGTGACGTGCTAATAACAACATATATTGTTGTGCTGTTGTGGTGGAATAAGCAGGAATCCCGGATGGCGCGTTGAACGTGGTGACAGGGTTCGGGCCCACTGCTGGAGCCGCCGTGGCTGAAGGGTTTTAGATGCGTATAAGCGGAATTTCAGAAACAATTTCTTGCACCTAAACATGGATCTAAAGCATTCTTGATTAGAGACAAAATTAGGGTTAGTAGAATACCTCTTGATGCGCGATTAGGGTTCTTCCTTCGAGAGATAAAGCCTCAATTGTGACTTCTCTAATCAGTCCACACGAGCACGGGATCTGGATCTCCTTCGCTTTCGATTGCTAGATCGAAGTGCCAAAGACTAGAAGAAAAGAGGAAGAAGAGAGCTTTTCTATTTTACGTAAAAGTTATGAAAACCCTTAGCTCTCTTCTTTCCTGTAAAGGCCTTATATATTTATTTCTCCAAATAAATATATCCTTTTCTTATTGTGCTGACTTTTAGCCCGCTGATCCAGCCCATCAACTCAATGTGTGTGACCTCATAGGACCCAATTATAATAGCTATGGATTAAACTATTTAATCCATTAGTCGTAGTTGGTTTCTAGCAAAACATTACGACTCCTAAAATAACCGGATTGAATCTCTCTATCAACTGTCCTATTCCATGTTCGGTAATTGCAACTTTTATTAAAGGACACAATTCCTTCAATCTCCCACTTGTCCTTGAAAACAAGTTTGCAATTTTAAGATACCTTTGTCTCTTAATGTCTTATTTGATGATATGCTGACATTCATATCTCCCATCAAATATGTTTCTTGTATACCTAAGTTCGAACTATCAAATAACGAATGATTCCAATTAATCCATTCGAGCATGGCCATGCATTTTCTAGTTCTAGCTCTTCAAGTGGCCTAGACACCTTTCCTTTTTCATGCATCAATGTATACATGAATAAGGAGGACAATTCCAATCTTGTATGACTATGGCTCCCACTCAACTTTTGGCAATCCCAATAATTGCTTTTATAACCCCCTTTTACGGAGAGCGTTTAACAATATCAAAGACATACCAATCATCAACTAGGAAACATAACATACTCATGTTTAAGGAATCCACCAATCATGGTCAACTTAAAACTCCACAATCCCTTTTGGAGAGTCTCAAGGTTGGTCTGTCCGATATGTATCATCCATACATATCTATGTAATTGACTGGACATCTCTATGTCCCCATAGCACATGAAACCCTGAGCTATCAGTCAATGTACAATATAGTTATAAATGAAATCATCTATGTCCTATTTAATGATTCAAACTATGGACGTGCAATAATTCATAACTGTAGTCACTTAATGGGGTTTCATTCACCAAAACACTTAAGGTGAGCCCATTTACGAACTATGAATTATTCGGACATATTATTCAATATTAATCAGTATAATATATAAATAAGAATGAAATATCATATATTATCAGAAAGTCAAACATAACAAGTGTCCAACACTAAGCAGAAATAATGTAATATAAGGCAATCTCACAACCATTCACCAATGTATTTGAGATCCTTAGCCTTAGTGTGACTATCATGCTTAGCCCTAGGCATAGGCTTAGTCAAAGAATCTGCAATATTGTGTTTTGTATGCACCTTACACATCTTGATGTTACTTTCAACAACTATTTGTTGAGTAAGATGATACTTCCTCATAACCTGTCTAGATTTGAAACTTGAATTTTGCATATTGAACTTGTCAAGAATCTTATCCATATAAGATCCTGACATAGTACTAGCAATCTCTTAGATCTATCCTTATAGATTTTTATTTCAAGTATGTACTCTGCCTTTCCCAAGTCTTTCAGTGAAAAACATTTCTTGAGCTATTCCTTAACGGACTCTAGCGTTGGAATGTCATTCCCAATAAGCAGTATGTCATCCACATACAAGACTAAGAGAACCACCTTACTCCCACTAAACTTCGTATATACATAAGGATCTTCTTCACATATGATAAAATCAAACTCTTTGATCTTTTCATCAAAACGAAGATTCCAACTCCTAGATGCTTGCTTAAGCCCATAAATAGATCTCTTAAGCTTACACACCTTCCCAGCATGATCTGGATCCTCAAAACCCTCTGGTTGTGTCATGTACACATCCTTCCAAAATACCATTCAGAAAAGCGGTTTTAACATCCATTTGCCAAATCGCATAATCATATTAGTGACAATAGCTAGGATTATCCTTATGGATCTAATCATGACAATTGGTGAAAATGTTTCATCATAGTCAATACCATGAATCTGTTTAATACCTTTAGCAACTACTCTTGCTTTGTATACAGATACATTTCCATTTTTGTCAATCTTAAGTTTGAAAACCCATTTGCATCCTATGGGTTTTACCCCATCTGGCAAATCTGTCAAGTCCCAGACTTGATTTTCAAACATGGAATCCATTTCAGATTTCATGGCCTCAAGCCATTTCTTGGAGTTTGGACCCGTCGTTGCTTGTTTATAGGTAGCAGGCTCACCATGTTCTATCATTAGAACATCAAGGATTTTCGTCAAGATGAGATCATCATATCGTCTTGGTTGAAACCTTTGCCTGTTTGATCTACGTAGGAGTTCAACTGGTTCAACAACTGAGATTTCAGCATGTTTCACAACTATTTGTGGATCTGCTTCTTGAGGAATTTGTTCAGGTTCTTGGATAACATCAGATCCTTGGCCTTTAAACAAATCCATCTCATCCTCGACATCAACTATGTCATCTTGTTGTTGTGTTTGTTGCTTTTCATCAAGAACCGGTTCAAGATGAATATTTCTCCCACTTGACTTTTTGGAAATAAACTCTTTTTCCAAAAAGACACTATCCCTTGCAACAAACAACTTTTGTGCAGTGGAATTGTAGAAGTAATATCCAAAACTACCTTTAGGATATCCTATAAAATAGCATTTGTCTGATTTAGGTGCAAGCTTATCAGTTTGTAAACACTTTTCATAAGCTTCACATCCCCATATTTTCAGAAAAGACAACTTTGGAACTTTTCCAGTCCATATCTCATATGGGGTCTTGTCTACAGTCCTTGACGGAGTCCTGTTTAGTGTAAATACAGCAATAGTGAGTGCATATCCCCAGAAGGATACCGAAAGGTCAGCAAAACTCATCATAGATCGAACCATGTCCAACAAGGTCCTGTTTCTCCTTTCAGACAAACCATTCAATTGTGGTGTCCTTGGAGTAGACAATTGTGTTACAATCCCACAATTTTTCAAATGATGATCAAATCAGTGGCTTAAGTATTCACCACTACGATCAGATCGAAGTGCTTTTATCCTTTTGCCAGTTTGAGTCTCTACTTCATATTGGAATCCCTTGAACTTTTCAAAGGCTTCAGCTTTATGTGACATAAGATAAATATACCCATATCTGCTCATGTCATCAGAATGTAATGAAATATCTATAGCCACCTCGAACTTCTGTACTCATAGGCCCGCATACATCAGTATGTATTATGGCCAAAAGTTCATTAGCCCTTTCATTTGTTCCTTTGAAAGGTGACCTTGTCATCTTGCCCATCAAGCATGATTCACATAAATCAATAGATTCACAATCCATATCTTTTAGAATTCCATCTTTATGGAGCTTCTTCATGCGATTCAAGCTAATGTGACCTAAACGACAATGCCATAGATAGGACTCACTCAAACAATTTGATTTTTGCCTTTTAGTATTAATGTTATACGATTCTGATTTGAGATCCAATACAAATAGTTCATTAACCATTGGAATATAAGCATAGAAGATTCCATTTCTTAAAATAGATATACTTCCATTCTTGATATCAATCTCAAATCCTTCAAAATGTAAACTTGAAATTCAAACAAGGTTTTAGTAATAATAGGAACAAAATAACAATTATTTAGTTCTAAAACTAAACCAGAAGGTAGAAATAGACTAAAATCTCCTACGGTAAACGCAGCAACCCTTGCTCAATTTTCAATGCGTAGGTCTATTTCTCCTTTCTCCAATTGCCTCCTACTTCTTAGTCCATGCACATTCGAAATAATGTGAGAACCACATCCGGTATCTAATACCCAAGTAGTAGCTTTGGTTGTTAAAATTTCAACATTAATACTTGAACTAGAACTCATAGTTCCGTTCTTCTTGTCCACAAAGTACTTGGGACAATTCCTCTTCCAGTGTCCTTTGTCCTTGCAGTAGAAGCAATCATGGTCAACAGCCACCTTTGGCTTTTCACCTTCCTTGGGTTTTGCAACTTATTTGCCTTTCCCTTGGATATGATTCTTCTACTGATCTGTCTTTTCCTCAACATTTGAGGCATCAGTCAGAACAAGAATTAGGATTGTTGAGACATTCTCACGTCCTTTGGGTTTGAGAACTATTCTCGAATTCTGATCACAATCAGAAAATTTGCTACATTGAGCTTGTTCCTCTCAACAATTGAGCACAGAGTAAATTTCAAATTATCGCTAGACATGCTTTCTACAAAAGGAAATAACAAAACAAAAGTTCATGTTTGACATGCAAATACTTAATATTAAACTTGCTTTAAAACAAGTAAATGCACATTTTATTCAAATAAACAATTTTTGTTCCCGGTGAATAAAATGATTCCAAGATCCTATTCCAGACAAGACTCAACGTACTTTTGCACTGCCCTAAATCTGGTGTGTTCAAGGTAAGCAACAATTGCTAATTATAACTCCTTATAATTCTTGGTTAGTGGTCCACATCCAATGTAAGATCCACTACCATGTCTCAAGATCCAAAACTTTGCCTTTTGGTCTCTTGTTGGGTACAACCATATCAAAGTTTATGAACCCCCATATAGATCCACCCTCACTAGTTCAATGTTTTAGAAGGACACCCTCGCTTTTGCGAAGCCCATCCAACCAAAACCAAAAAACGTCATGGGTTATGATATGGAAAGACATTGCCCCAATATTCTTTAGGGAACTTAAGCATGCAATGGTTATTTATTACTAGTGACAAAACATAATAAATAACATATGCAAAACTTAAACAATTCATCTCATGAAAATCATATTATGAACCATTCATATGCAAGAAATAAAATTATATTATAAAACAAGCATATAACTATTAGAAAATTCATCTCATGAATAACTAATATGAAAATCTTGATTCAAAAGACAGTAATATATAATATTAATCAAAATTAATCATCAATGCATTTAATTGGACAAAATTGTATGATGAAGATATAATATCAAATATTTTATCTTATTTCAGTGGGATTTCCTAACTCCTTAGGAAACTATTATATTAGATAATATCACTATATCATCTAATAAAACCGATAAGATCTTATCTTAACATGTATTATGGAAAATTTACTTTTTCTTAGATTGGATCATGACCTAGTCTAGATCCAAATAACATGAGACAAAAGATAAAATTAACAATTAATTTTTCAATTGTACACATATATTCAAAGAACAGTATCACAAAATCCAATTTTATGATCATAATATATAATAAAACAACATAATTGTACATATTATATATATATGTTCTTGTTAACCCCGCGTACAAACTCATGTCAGTTCTACACCAGTGCACGTTACGAAGTCTATGTCACGCGTGCAACATATACAAATTATATGTTAACTACGTGTACAGATCCACAATCCAATTGTATACCGTGCCTTTTAATTGAAACCAAATTTCAATTCCATCATGATGTATTCTTACGTACAATAGTATACACTATACCAGAATCGATGTACGTATATATTGAAATCCAACTTCAATTTCTGCCGGAAGTCCATGTTCGTGTACATTGAAATCCAATTTCAATTTCTTACGTACATAATCAATGTTTACATACAGACAATTGTATACATATACAAAAGTAGCTCATACTGTTATGATCACGTGTATGTATGACACAACTCTAGGCACAACACAAAAAAGTAATTTTAAATACGTGTGAAACCCAATTTCACGTATACACAATTCGTCTAAAAGGTGTTCAGTACAATTCAATCAAAACTACAATGTAACCAACACCCAAAGCTTACTGTACAAGGTAATTGAAATCCAATTTCAATTTACCGATCTACTGTGTACCTAGAAACCAAATCCGATTTCAATTCCCCAGTAACCTTTAAACAATTTCAAAAGCTTACACGTACACGTGTACAGTTGAAACAATTTCAATTGTGTGCATAGTAATATCAATCATCTCGATCACGTCACTGTACGAAAAATCAAATTCTTCGTACTCGATACGCATTCAACCTTAAATTGAAATCCAATTTCAATTTCAATTGAATTATCGATTCGATTAATTATATCCGTCCAATTAATTAAAATCTCTATTTTAATCGGGTACAAAAATTATATATCAGTTTCATTGATATGAATCAAAATTTGCGTCAAGAACAAAAACCTAAATCTTTGATCCAATCAAGAGATGCTTAAGGCTCTGATACCACTGAAGGGTTTTAGATGCGTATAAGCGGAATTTCAGAAACAATTTCTTGCACCTAAACATGGATCTAAAGCATTCTTGATTAGAGACAAAATTAGGGTTAGTAGAATACCTCTTGATGCGCGATTAGGGTTCTTCCTTCGAGAGATAAAGCCTCAATTGTGACTTCTCTAATCAGTCCACACGAGCACGGGATCTGGATCTCCTTCGCTTTCGATTGCTATATCGAAGTGCCAAAGACTAGAAGAAAAGAGGAAGAAGAGAGCTTTTCTATTTTACGTAAAAGTTATGAAAACCCTTAGCTCTCTTCTTTCCTGTAAAGGCCTTATATATTTATTTCTCCAAATAAATATATCCTTTTCTTATTGGGCTGACTTTTAGCCCGCTGATCCAGCCCATCAACTCAATGTGTGTGACCTCATAGGACCCAATTATAATAGCTATGGATTAAACTATTTAATCCATTAGTCGTAGTTGGTTTCTAGCAAAACATTACGACTCCTAAAATAACCGGATTGAATCTCTCTATCAACTGTCCTATTCCATGTTCGGTAATTGCAACTTTTATTAAAGGACACAATTCCTTCAGTGGCCTCCCATATGCACATAGACAAGGTCAGTTTCACGGGCTCCACCGAAGTCGGGCGCCTCATTATGCAGGCATCAGCCACCAGCAATCTCAAAGAAGTCTCCCTCGAGCTTGGAGGCAAGTGCCCCATGATCATTTGTGACGATGCTGATCTTGAAACCGCTGTTCAGCTTGCTCTTACCGGCAGCTTCGTCAACAAGGTAGATATGATACAACAAGGGAGCTAGCTTCTGGTGTACTACACAAGTTGTGTAATTATAGTTTTCACTTGTATCTATTCGTGTCCCACTACTTAAAGTCGGGTCATTCTCATAGGGAGAGGTCTGCATCGCATCTTCTCGTATCTTCATACAAGAAGGCATCTACGACCAAGTCATGGAGAAGCTAGTCGAGAAGACGAAAGCTTGGGTGGTTGGTGATCCCTTTGATCCCAATGTCCAACAAGGTCCACAGGTACTTCATTTGCAATCCAATTTACTTCACATTATTTTAGGGCTCGTTATAACGAGGATATACTGAAAGTAACTGAACACAATATCTAGGTATGATATCTTGATATCAACACCAAGGGACTAAAACTAGCTCTAGTAGTTACTATTGTTAAGCAAACTCCATTATGTAAAGTGGTTTTCATGTGTATACGATAGGTCGACAAGGCCCAATTCGAGAAGGTATTGTCTTACATTGAGCATGGAAAGCAAGAGGGAGCTACACTATTGACTGGAGGGAGCCGTTGTGGTGACAACAAGGGCTACTACATCCAACCCACCATTTTCACTAATGTCAAGGTATACATTCAGTTAGTACGGTTGGTTGGAGCTCTATCCATACATTCAGGTAGTTGCATTGGACTGAATTTCTATAATGTTTTTGTAGGATGACATGCTGATTGCGCGAGATGAAATCTTCGGACCCGTTCTATCGGTTATGAAATTCAAGTTAGTGTATATGAATATGATCCCACATAATCGTGCCACTCGACTTAAGAGTTGATCAATAACTTGGAAAACTGACTGTTGTAACATCATTTCAGGACCATTGAGGAGGCAATACAGAGAGCGAACAACACCCAATATGGGCTAGCAGCCATGCTGGTGACAACCAACCTGAATGTAGCCAACACGATGTCGAGATCGCTCCAAGCTGGGTTGATCTGGATCAACTGCTACTTCGCACTGAGCCCAGATGCTCCATTTGGGGGATTCAAGATGAGTGGCATTGGAAAGGATCTTGGAATGGATGGCATTTACAAGTACACGCAGCTCAAAACTTCTCCTCGCACTAATGGAACGTCCTTGTCGGACTCCAAGCTTGAGAGTTGCTTGGCACCGGGCACCAGGAATCTAGCTTCGGAAGGAAGCTCGGTACCAATAACCTAGCTCAAGAGTTTAGCTTGAAAGCTAGCTTCATATGTTAGTTATGATGCTAGCTCCATATGCTTGCTCGCCACCTAGCTCCATGTGCTAGCTAAGCTGTCTAGCTGAGCTAGTTAACTACCTAGCTACCTATGCTAGCTTGGTACCTAGCTACCTTACCTAGGTAGGGACCTAGCATGGGCCCCCAATGGGCTAGGCCCATGGGCCATGGCTTGGGCCCCACGTGGGCTGCCTACATGGGCTTGGTATGGGCTTTGTTTGGACTACATTGCAGTCTAGTTTTGGGCCTAACTTAGCCGGCTCCCTTGGGCCCCTTTTGGGCTGAATTTTGGGCCTTCTCTTAAGCATTGGATGGGCTTTAAGATGGCCATGAGGGCCGGCCCCTTCCAGGCACAAAAAGGGTGGTTATTCCTTGTAACCAACTCCTAAAATGAAGGAGTAGTTATCCTCTAGTAACCGTCAATAAACTGCCCCTCTTTGGCCTTTATAAGACTTGGATTGCGCCCATTTTTGGACACAATTCAGTAGATATATTTCCCACGAAATCCACAAAATTTCAGCCTGAGATTCAAAGGGAATCTCTCGTAGTGCACTCACGAAGTTGAGGAAGACAGCACACCGTTGTTTGTGTGTATTGTCGACTAAGGGCAAGTAAGAGGTTCGGTGCCTTGCAAAGTTCAAGGACGTTATCCAAGGATAAGGAGACTTTAGACAAGTCAAGTATGGAAGGAAAAACGTCATCTTCCATGGGATTCTCTACCACAAGAGTCAAGGACGAACCAGGTATGTGTTTACATCGAGGTTTGGGTTTGCCGCCATTCCTCGGGTTTCTCCGGAACGTTTTATCTCACAACTTATTTGCATACGTACCCTGGCATGGAATAGGGGCAAATAACGTTGAAGGAAAGTGCCTTGTACACGACTCGTTGCCGATATTTAGGTCAAGTTAAATTTAAGGAACGGTGGTGATTACTCCGTTGGAGTCTACACCTAAGGGATTACTCTTCATTGAGTCTACCCACGAGACTACCCTTAAATGGGTCTACTCATATAACCTTGACTATCCTTTTTAGGATCTACAAGGGCCGTTTCCTTCAACCAAAACAAATTGATTAAATGCATTATATTATATCATAATTTCCTTGCAAGTACACCCAAAAATCAACATTTCCTTCATCTTCGATCTCATCAGCATCATCCCTCCTTCTTTCGTCATCTACTATTGATCTGTCTTTTTTATGTTGTTCTCAGATTCATCTAAATCGTACTCCCCAAATCAATTAAAGGTTCATTATTTATTATGGATTTTCTTAATTTGTGTGAATCATTTTGAGTGTGTTTGAATATGCACAAAAAGTAGGTTTAATCTTCGTTGGTGTCAATTTTAAAGTTTTAACCGTTTAGATTTGAGTTATTTGAAATCAAAGGCACAACTTTTGAGATTTATATAGCAGTTAAACGAATTGGCATCTAAACGCTTGAAATATTTTCGAGATCGAGACTGTAATTTGATAGTGATATTCTTGAACAAAACAAAGTTGAACTCGAATTTGTTTGAAAATCTACGGAAGTTGTATTGCAAATCCTTATTTTCGGGTTAATTGTCTATGTTTCGATTTGGAACTTGAATTTGTCTTATGATTTTATCTGAATGTACATGGACAAATGCTACATATATTCATACTTGTTGGTAGTTGATTTTATCTGAGGTTTTGAATATGCATTCTCAACAGTTGTTTATGGATAAACAAACATTAAATGGTAGAACTCTCCTCAATATTCTTGAATGTAAGATATGTGCATATTTTTTTTAAATTCCTAGGTAGTATACCGTGAATGTCTATGTGTTGTTTGCTAAATATACAATCTTGAATTAATTGATTAAACAAATTAATTTTCATAATAAATGAACGAATATGAATATCGAATATACTATCCTAAATATGTATTTTGATATTCTGAATGTGCATACTAAACGATTGAATATGCATATCGAATATATTTTCTTTAATATGCATTTTGATACCTTGATAATGAATTCATAACAATCGAATATGAGGTTAACAATCTTAAACTACCATATCTCTTATTTGTGAATGATAGATAAGCAAATTAAATTTTCATCTATTTTACTCCGAATGTTTTTGTATTGTATGTTGAATATGCAGCACTAAAGGTCGGAAAATATCGAGATAGTTGAAGAACATAAAGAAGCCCAATGAGTATGAAAGAATGATGATAAAGATCAAAGATGACAATTAACACTATAGAGGCGTCATTTTATTTTGAATGTTGATAAGTGGTTTGTTGAATTCATACTGATAAGATGTGAATCAAATATTGTACCGTAGTTTTTAGTCATGGATGAAATTACAATGGGAATAGAAATTTTCTGATATTACAATTACTTATTCAATGTTTCACCATATTTATATTTAGTATGCATTATTATTGTAATAAGATAAAAGATAGTACACATTTATCAAAGTAGATTGCATATTCAAACCATAACAAATACGAACAACCTTTGAATAATATTCAAAAAGTGCTAAAACATATTCAAACATGCACAAGGAAAATTCGGATATTATGCACTCGTATTTTTAAGTAGCTAGTGCAATTGAATTTAGAATGAGTAATAATGAATATGTACGAGATTGTGTCTATTTTTGTGTAAAATCTGGTTAAATATTCGAATTTTAAT
The DNA here is from genome assembly GCA_963924305.1 of Polygonum maritimum. Lineage (NCBI taxonomy): Eukaryota > Viridiplantae > Streptophyta > Magnoliopsida > Caryophyllales > Polygonaceae > Polygonum > Polygonum maritimum. Next base: position 33,018,844 of record OZ002732.1, on the reverse strand, counting down.
AAAAAGTTATACTCCTTAAACCTAGCCATTGATTTTATCAAATCTAATGACTTATTATGACTTCCATTTCTCCATAATATCCATTTCTTCTAAGCATGCCCCACTAGAAATAATAGTACACCTTTAAAATTTGTAAATTTATTTGCAAATTATGTTTTAGAAAAGATTTAAAAAAAAGGAGTAGCCATTTACAATGTTAGGCCTAAATCAAATTCATAATGTGAGTGTGTGTGTTTAGGATATCAGCTCACTGGTTGAGCACTCATGGGTTTACCATGAGAGGTCTCGAGTTCAAGACTCCAGGACGACGGTTTGCCCTTTAGTAGTACTTCCGACAATTCTAATCCCTTACCTTATCAATGTGTGTGTGTGTGTGTGTGTTTGTAATAGAGATTCATAATATGTTCAATAGAGAAATGTTTAATTTCATGATTTCATTGGTCACAGACTTACAAATTCTAACCACATATCTAATCTTGACTATCTCAAACCGTTAGATCACCAAAATGTTTGAGATGAGTAATTCGATTTCCCAAGGGCACTTTTTGACGTTTCTATAACTGGATTGGAGATGGTTAAGGTGTCATATTTAATGAGGGAAGGGGGTGTGGGGTGCAGGTTTGTGTAGTTAATGTGGTAGCACTGCAAAAAAAACTGTCAATTACCGACCAACTTTTACCGAGAACGTGGGGTTCTCCCTATTTAACGAGAACTTACCGAGGACAAAAATGCAAATTATCGGTAAATATAGATTTTTTAGGTAATCTTCTCTTAAAAATTATTCACTAAACAGTCACTTCAAATAATATGAAAACATTATTTTCCATATTTTTCTCTCTCCATCCCTTTCTCTTTTCTCTCTCCCTTCTCTTTTTTTTCCAGATCTAGGTTTCCTGGATCTGGTCGAGCTCCTTCTTGTCGTTGCCATTGGAGCTGCTCTCCTTCCAAGCTCTCTCTCTAACGAACATCGACGGCTAGATGTGGGCCCTCCTTACGCCTGTCCTCTAGTGGCCGTTTAGATCTAGGCCAGATCTGGGACACGCGATGTGGATCCAGATATGGCTTTGAAAAGCCCCGTTTAAAGTCGTGCACTAGTAGATCCGCCGCCCTTTAGATCAGACTCGAGTCCTCATGCCCGTCGCCAAGTACCTCGGCATCTCCTCTGTCTCCAACGAGTTCTCCATGCCGCTTTTGCTTTTCTCGCTCTAGGGGAGCCGTCGCCGAGAACAGGGTTTCTGTTGAGGTATTTCAAGCTTAGAGGAGGGAGGAAGAGTCCATAAGAGCACGTGCTCCAGTCACTTGACCACGTCGTCCACATGACCAAAGCGTTCATCGGAGAGATTACGTATTGGTAAACACTGATCTTTCATGTAACTCCAATCTAATTTTGGCCAATCTGTCGAAATTTTGCTTGTGATTTTGTCCGTAATGCTTGTGATTACGTATTGCTTGTGATCTTTCACGTGCTTGTGATTTTGGCCAATCTAACTTTGTGCTCTAGTAGCTCCAATTTTGCTATATAGACTTGTATTGATTCCTCTAATTTAGATGGATTTTGGGACCTTCAGTGACTAATTTGATATGCTTGTAGTTCAAAATTAGGGATAGAAGTATATTAATACTTGAAATGGGATTCTTGACAAATTGTTTGTGCGTGGCAGGTTTTGTGTGTAACATGTTTTTTGTTATGGCTTTTGTGTGTGACATATTGTTTTGTGCGTGACAGTTTTTTTGTTATGGTTTTTGTGTGTGACAGATGGTTTTGTTTGTGGGATTTTTGTTTATGGGTTTTTTGTGTGTGACAGATTGTTTTGTCCGTGATAGATTTTTTGTGTGACATATTGTTTTGTTGGTGATGGAGTTTTTGTTTATGGGTTTTGTGTGTGATTGATTGTTTTGTGTGTGACAGATTGTTTTGTTGGTGATGGGGTTTTTGTTAATGGGTTTTGTGTGTGGCAGATTGTTTTATGCGTGACAGTTTTTGTATATGACAGATTGTTGTGTGTGACAAATTGTTTTGTTGGTGATAGGCTTAAATTGTTCATACATTAATTTTAATCATGGCCTATTAGCTCAAATGGTAGAGCAACGTGCTTAGTGCACGGTAATGTGTGCTCAAATCCCGCATAGGCTTAATAATAGTTTTTTCTAACAATTTTCGTATGTGGAGACAAGTTTAATTTCAATTTGGGTGGTACTAGTTCTACTGGTAACATGTTTTTTGTATGTGGTGACAAGTCTTTTGTATGTGGTAACAAGTATTGTGACAACATTTAACCGATGACAAGTTGTATGACAAACTCCATAATGTTAACATAGATGATAACATATGATCAATGACAAGATTTAACCTCAATTCCTCTATTGAGAAGATTGGACAAAAAATTAAGCAATGACCGGGTGGATAATGGACAAAAATTGGGGGTGGGACGCGGTGGCAGGTTTTGTGTGACAAGAAGGGAGGTGGGACGCGGTGACATAGGTGTATTTTTTTTACTAGGGGAATTTTCGGAAAATCGACTAGTTAACACATTATTTTCCCCTATGGTCTAAGTGCTATAGAAAGAACACCATAAGGTCTAGTTACCCTTTTTCTTCATATTTAATTTCAAAGCCTAGGTCATCCGAAACAGTCAGCCATGCAAATTCTAGCCTATTGTCAAGTTTTGTAGATGAAGTCCAGTAAAAGTGCATAATAATTTAAAAGTGCACCATATATATTTAAACCCTTCTTTCTCCCCAAATCCATTCTAGAGTTTAGAAACACTTATAAGCAAATCATATAAATTTGTGGTTCATTTTGTTTGATGCATGTTTCTTTGCCCTTTTCAAGAGTTTTCAAGTGGGTTGTCAACATATTGTAATTTCGTGTTGTGATTGACATTGGTATAATTAGTGCTTCTGCATTGTGTTTTACTGTTTACTCGAGTCTTGCTTCTTATGACAAATTAGGAGTTCTAGATAAAGAAATAAGTTTGATGGTCGTTTTAAGACATTTGTTCTTCATTCCCTTCACCGAGACGACTCGTGGGTTAAAATCATCAATGACAAATATCTTAAATCAATAAATCTATGGAACTATAAAAAGCAAAGTAACACCTCTTCGCAATGGTCTAAGCTCATGAGCCTTTGAGAACACTTTTTGATGGGCTTATTATGGCAGGTTGGTGATGGAAAGACGATTCGTTTCTAGAAAGACAATTGGATCACTAAATCAAAAAATAAGACCCAAAAATGAGCACCAACATATGTTCGATGTTGATGAAACCGTCAATAATTACATAAATGGAGACAAATCATGGGACGTTGATAAACCTAGAGAGGTCCTCAATCCAGTTAATGCTGACGAGGTTGCCAGAGTCATAATTGCTCTAAATTACTTAACTGACATGCTCCATTGAAAACCAAGTAAAAATCGATGGTTCTCCACCAATCTTCTCAAATCCCATTAACTTTCACATACCAGTCCTTATTTAACCTCTTCCTAACTTACTTTTGCAAGGACTTTTTCATTCTCAACTTTTAATAACTACCACTTTTGCATTTTAGGGTTTTTAATTTTGAACTTTTGTAACTACCACGTTAACTATTTTAAAAAGTAGTTTACACTTGTATAAGATATATATATATAGTGACAATATTAAAATAAATTCAAGTTGCCAAACCAATATATAGGGTAGAAATTTATCAAGATTAATTTTGATTCATATATCCATCTAAAGATGGATATTTCCAAACATAAATTAAGAAATGATATTATCGTGATTTTAAAAACAATATTACTTATTTACCATCAATCAAAATTGTCTAGCCTTATCCCATGGTTAGCACGGGACTAACAAAGGCTAGTGTATCATTAAAATAAATCTCATAAAAAGCAACTTAACTAAAAATATACAAGATTTTATATCAAACTATTTTTTGAATAACTTTTTATAAAATTTAAAGTAAGTTTTAGTTAAATCAAGATCGTGAATTCAAAGTACGGGGACTAGTTCTAGTTTTATTTATCTATGTTATATACGGATTGCAAAATAAGGTACTGCATTATGTAATGTAGATTTCCAAATATTTCTCGACTAAATAGTATTTCAAATTATTTAGATAACTAGTATTGTTTAATAATTTCTATAACGGGGCTTATTTGCGCACAATAAATTTTGGTAATTAAATAACATTTACGCGCAGCCTAAACTCGCGTGCTGGGAGGCTTCGCGCAAGGGTAGTTTCGGAAACCAGCTCGAAAGGCTCTGGCGGCAGGCAAGCTGCCCTTGCACGCAAGGAGGCTTCGCGCGCGGGCCCACCTTGCGGCCCATTAGGGTTGAGCCGACGCGCATCGTCATCTTCGCGTACATGTATCGATCGAGCGCCGTCGTCACCTCGAGTCCCCCCACTGCACAGTAAACCCGACAGCCCAATACCACCACCGACGAACCGAGCCCCGGTTGTTACTGCCACCGCTGGCCCTGTACCCGTCAACTTACCCCGCCGTTCGTAACCGCCGGCGACCCTTTCGCCACCTTTCTCGTGCGCGAGTTCCTGCAGATCGGTGGCCACCCACCATGTCCGGAGAGCCACCAGCGTCGCCTAGATCGGTCGGACACGCTCCACCTTCGCCATCGAGCCAGCAACGTCGCCCAGATCCGGCCGTTTCTGTGCAAGCTGCCAACCGCCAGCCACCGACCAACGACCAACGTTGCCGCCGGCCACCCACAAACCGCCAACCGCCGATTGTTCGCAAACTGAAACCGCCGCCACAGTGCCGCCGCCGGAACAGTGGGGCCAGAAGAGGAGGCGCGGTCCACCACTCCGACGTTTTCGGATGCATAACGGTCGCTTGGCTATGGCGGCTGCGACGACATCCGAGCTTCCAACGACTTCCGAGGCTCCTCCGATAGTTTGTAGCCCAATTCGCACTCGAAAAGGTTTACGGAAACGGTATGTAGTTTCCTAATTAAATAAAATTAGTTGTAATTCATGTTTATTTATATTTATAAAAAATGAATTTTAAAATTTGGTAGTGCATGATTATATAGGTCGGATGAAATTAAATTTAGATTTTAATAGTATTTTCATATTAGGAATAATATTCATGTGTCTTTAGAAATAGAATTTAAATGTAATGCATGTAGTTAGGATTAATGTAGTTACAAATTCTAATGCGTATACTATTCGTATTTATATATCATATTTTATATTCATATTCTCAATTGGTAGTTATGATTTGTAATAAAAGTATATGTAGAAATTATATTTAGATTTCATCGAATTCATATTTAGATTTCATATGGTTGTTAATGAAAAGTTTTAAAATTTTATGCATATATAATTCATATTTAGAATTCATATGGTTGTTATTGCATAGTTATAATTGAAATTATCATAGAACTAATATAAAATAAAAAACACTAATTCAATCTAAAGTTAAAAATACATCATATCTTAAACTAACATAATATGTACGAAAAGATAATATTAAAAATCTAAGGTTATTAGAGTATGGTCTCGTAGCGTTAGACTTGTTAGGCAGTTCCGACCATATATGTAGGGGCCCCGATACTTGGTGGGGTCTCGTGGAGAGGAGTGGTCTGACACGAGTACTGGATCTTATGTTTTCGAGGACGGACCACGTGCTTATATCTGCCTTTAGGGAACGTTAGTATCCAGAAACCAACACCTTCCACTTCCCCTGGGGTGAGATCACTGTGACCCTGCACGATATGCTTCGTATTTTCGGGTTGCCTATCGTTGGAGAGCCTCTTGTATCCCCCTTGTCAGTCGAAGAGACTCAAGATCGCATGACCAAGATGCTTCATCTAGAAGCGAAGACTAGTGAGTCGTGGAAGACTCGTGGCCCAATACGGACGTATGGAATATCCTGCTGGCCATGATGACCGGTGCTCGACCGGCACCCCCAGAGACCATCGCGACCATGTTCTTATGGTACATGCTAGGCATAACGACGTTCGTCGACAAATCGGGGAGGTGTATCAAGACGTGGGTCTTGTCATTCTTATTTGACCACGAGATAACGTGTCGTTATGCCTGGGGTGCGGGTTTACTCGTGGGACTATACCGTGAGCTGGGGATGACATCACGTCGTAATGCAGCCGGCATTGCGGGATGTGCGCTTATTCTCAAGGTACATCCTTATGACTTTATATATGATTTGTCGATTATGGTTCAATTTGTCACAAGTGTTCGGTTATACTACAGACATGGATCCAGATCTACTTTGAGCATACACGAGGTCGGATGAACTTGGACGAGAACACGCTGGGCGATCAGGTTGCAGTTGCACGATTGGCCACAGATCGAGCCCCCATCCAAGATGAAGGGCGATTGTTGGCTATGCACTGTGTTCTAGACGGGGTCCGGGCGGATGAGGTAAATCTCGTATGTGTAAAATTTTTTCATTTTTCCTAACGTTGTTTTTATGTGACATTGACAGTTTGTTTTTCACTTTGTAGGTACGTTGGATGCCTTGGGAGGCTGATATGTCGTTTGATGGTATATATTTGATGTCTCGATTTAGGGGCATTCTGGTCCTGGACAACATCCAGGAGGCATACCATCCACTCCAAAGTGGGTTTTGAGACAGTTTGGTCGCATCCAGACCATCCCGCCGGAGCCAATCCAGCCTTCCCACGTACTCCGCAACCACTTGAACAACCGCGCTTACTCTGTCAAGTATGATGCGACGGACCTCCACTGGGCAGAGCGGATGGACCATCTGATCGCATTGAGTCCTGAGCATGCTGAGTACTCGTGGTAGGTATTGCCGGACTACTTAGCATGGTTTAGGGTCCGATCTCATGTGTATGTCGACCCCGATTCTCCGCAACACGATGACCCACATCCTTCGCAGGCTCACCCGATACATGCCGTTTCTGATAGATTGGTAAGAATTTATCTTTTGCAGGTTGTATGTTTATATATGTTTTTAACTTAATGTTATAATTGTGCTTTTTTTTTTACAGAGGAACCAGCGTGCTGTGGGATATGCTCGGGATCAACTGCTTCAGTTACCGCCGGATGATCCTCGCGTGGAGGCTTATACTCATATGCTGACGATCCTGGATTCAGATGCACTGCCTCCACAGCCGATGCCGAGCCGTGATCGGCTCTTTCGGGATTCTCAGCATGAGCGCGGTAGTGGTAGCGGTACCGCGCATGAGCCCGATGCTTAGATTATTTATGATGTAGCTATTGTTTGACTACTTTATGCGTATCATTTTGGATTTGCGAAAGACCTAGTTTCCAATGTTTTGATGATTATTAACATTTCTGGCGTATGTATACTTTGGGTTGTTTTGGCAAGCCATCATTAGTTGAATTTTTAAACATAGTCAGTAAAAATATAATATGAACCATACAAATCCTTCAAAGTTCGTACACAGAAGATTTTAAACACATAAGTTCCCTAAACTTAAAAACTATGCAAGCGTCTCTGGATTTCGACCCATGGCGATGCGATGCGTCTTCTAGTTTTCGATCCTCGGGCTAATGACGTTATGCCAGAAGTCAACGCTGGGGTGGTGAAATTGGACCCAAGCGTGAGGAGGTGGAGGAATAGCTGTGTTGTCCATCAACCATATCCACAAACACAATATGTTTATCATCAAATTAGACTTGAACAAAGTACAAAAGACTTAACAAGATAAAACGTTCATAAAATCCTACCGGTATGCAGTGATCCCGCCTACCAACGTGAGCGATAGCGACGACTGAAGGGAGTGCCCCATAGACTTGGTTGAATCCAACAGTCCTCGGTGGTAGGCACGTGTGCGCCCCCCGATCCCTTGATAACAACACAAGTGGTACTTGGTAAACAGTTGTAAATATGAGGCCGTGTACCGGCATGTCTAACCAACATGTAGACGGGCAAGGAGAGTCCACATGGATGAGGCTATCTAGAAGTTGTTCGAATGATGTAAGGCCCCACGGAGTCAAGAATTCGTACAAATCTCTGTTCCGAAGCAAATCTCTTCCAAGGTCCCATCGAATATTAAGGTATTGTGATTAATCCCTACCCAAAACCTCTGCAAGAGACCGAAAGCCACAATGACCGTCTCCCATGACCTCTTTGGCGTGATGTACGGAAACATAAAGCTGTCCACATTCCCGATGCTGAAGTTCACACCACGCCACACGACGGGGGCAGGAGGTGCAGCTGTGTGAGGAGGTACGACAAGGGTAGGAGGTGCAGCTGTGTGAGGAGGTGCGGCTGTGTCAGGAGATGCTGTGGCACCCATCGGTGTAGTATTGTTGGTCTTCTTCTTATTCTTTGAGCCTCTAGGTACGGTCTTCCGTGTGCTCGTCTTGGTGCTTCGGTAGTGTTTTCCGTCCGTCTTTGTTGCTCCCTCTCGTAGTTGTCCATGGAATGCTCAAAGTGTGTCCTATCTCGAGTTGTCGAATACGGATTGTTTGCAGAAGGTGTATGCTGAGGCGTCGGCTCAATAAGGAGTGTAGCTTCGGGATACTCATGATCATTGAACGTTGAAGCGATCGCATGGAGTTGGTCACTAGACATCGAACCGCTCGTAAGTTTTTCCATAATTATGTTGCCAGTGACCTCATCAGCACTCAATGGTACAGTGGCAAGAGCAAGCTCGTCGTCATCTCCTACGTCATCCCATTCCAATTGTTGCCAAAAAGGATGTACCTCGTGCAGCAAGATGGGCTCGAGCATGCAGATAGCTTCTATACTTCGATGTTTACATGGAAGACCATGACATTCCTTCCAATAGTAATCGTGGCAATCCTCCTCCATTACACCATTTCCCATCTCTTCTACCAAGTCATAAAACATGTCAACCAACTTACCAACACATTCCCTTGACACGGAACCCCGTAACGGTCGGAACAACGCTCTGAGCTTTGGTTTGAGAGTCATGAGTTTCGTTGGTCTCTATATTTTGCTTTTCTCCATGGCCGTCCTCAGAGTAATGGTTTGAGAATCCATATGGATGTGGATCCTTAGTATGACGGTGTTAAAGCCTCCTCGGGAAGAATTCAATATCTTTTTCAACACAACATGCATTCCTTCTACCCTGAAGTACACATAGCAATATGTAAATAACGATTACACGTTCTAAGTATTCGGAATACATTTAATCTTAAAACAGAAATTACCTATTGGTGGTTCTCGTTTGGAAGTGGAGGGTATGATCGGTCCAAGCACGAACTATATTCTTCTTGTATTTATTGCGTCACACCTTCTCCAAGTATGCAATAAGCGTCGGTCGTCACTTTGTCTTCAAGTCTGCATATCTTTCTTCGAACGAGGCCTCTGTGGTGGACGAAAATAACCCCCAACATGAAACTGCAAATGAGCGTGAAAGGTCCGGTGCATTATCATATGCGGCAAACACTTTTAGACCGTATGCACGAGTTTGTATCTGATGTGCACCCAACACAATAGGTGTTGTACTCCGTCCCCGTAGACTAGTTGTATCTCCTTGATGGGAGCCTGCACTCGATCAGTCATAATGGCATTCACCTTGACTCCCAACTTATCATAGATGAAGTTCAATTCGGTTAACACCCATCTATAACTAGCAACGTCTTCGTTTGATATAAATGCAAACCCAATGCTGAATGTATTACCGGTGCAAGTGAAGCCAACCATTGCCAATAAGGGCATGTTGTACCTAGGCAAAAAACTTGCTTTAAACATTATAGTGAGAAAATATAAATCAACAATACGAATTTATAAGTAAATGTCCATAATGATGACGTACGGAAACTTCTTAAGCAACCGCAAACTTGTAGGGTGTACAAACAACAAGGCATTGATAACATCTGAACCCCTTACTTGTCTGGAACGGACACTATACTCTCGGTCATTCAAGAATTTTAAACACCATTGCGTCATTGTCGATTCTCCGCAATCCTCTACCATTAATGTCTCCCTCATATTATAGATTTGTCTAATTGAGGTAACATTTCCAAGATAGTTCGCCCTCAACTCTTGAACTACCATGTTAGGAGTGGCTAGATATAGAAACTTCTCTTTGACAAATTCCTTTTGATCAGCTGTTAATCTGCCCGCATATGGATGTGCTACCAAGGTAGTTGGGAGGGTATGATTGTGTTGTCCGCAGGCTACCGTTAAGACCCATCCCTTTTGAAATTTTTTCCGCACCCCATTCATTTCAAATGGACAGCTACACTTCCTTGTTGGAGTATCGGTGGTTGGCTTATAAATGCTCCTATTTTCAGCTCCGGGCAATACCCTCTTGCTATTTCTATATTTACCGGCTAGGTCACAAGTCACTACGACCCTACTTCGATTCGATCGTTTTATGACTAGCACAAATTTCTTTGACACTGCAAGATGCCTAGCCCTATCAAGCATTTCTTGTTGACTATTCCATACGGTATCGTTATGAAAAGCAATAGAAAAATCTATTCCGAAGACCTAAAATGGTACAATATTTCAAAATCGAACATCTATCATTGTCTTATTATCATACACTACAACTCACAAAGTTATGCAATTTAATTAGAATTACCTCGTCTATCTCGCTCGACGAATCGGATTCGGTTGCATACTCTTCTCCCGCTATCTCTTCCTCCTCGTCAATATCGCTTGATGACACCACATTCTCGGAATTGTTTTCGCTCCATGTGGGATCTTCCTCTTCGGATGAAATTTTCTATAAGACTTTGGAACAGAGAAATTTTGTTGTAAAATGAAATGAGCACCCACATACGTATTTATAGGAAAAAATTTGACCGTTGCAGATCCGCACATCTAGGGCTCGCGCTCTAACGGTCGAATTGTCCAATAGTCGGATTTTCAAACGGGCAGAAACCATGGCGGCACAGAACACGAGGCACACACCCATGGCTCGCGTGAGCCCTGGGTGCGTGCCTCGTGTTCTGTGCCGCCCCAATTTCCTTTTTTCGGTTTTTTTCATAATGACTATTTTGCCCTTGCGCAAGCCCTAGATGCGCGCGAGCCCTAGATGCTCGCAATTTCGGGTGTAATTACAAACTTTCACGGGTGCGCATTGAAACAACTTTTCTATAATACAATCAAACCGCCATAATAAATTTAATATGATTAAATAAATTAGAAACCGGTACGATAAGGTACTATAGATGTCACAAAAGACTAATACAACCGCCACAATAGGCTGAAACAGTGTTAGCATATATTGTTCAAAAGTGTCGGCGTAAGTATATTTGCAACAGTTTACCCAACGATTTTATGTTCTTCCTTAAAACCGCCACAATAGGTATAAAAACCGTAAACATAGATCTATCACAATGCCCGTACGTAGCTGTTTATAGCTGCCCCAATTAGTCTTTAGTAGCGGTTTTAACATTATATGAGCGGATTCGACCGCCATCATATGTCGTTTTATATTATTTTTTTTTGATTATTCAGGAGTGTGCCAGAGAGCGTCCATGAGGATGAGAACATTAAGTTCTAGATTATTTAAAATGGTCTCATACGGGAGGTTGTGGCTCATTTTCGCAATTTTGTCCGCCACAGTGTTGTTTTCTCTGCCCACATGAGATATTCGAACCATCTCGGATCCTTGTATGAAAACAAGTACATCCGAGATTATTCTTTCGATTTCTAAAGGACAATCTTGAGTCCTTGGGTTGCCTTGATGACTACTAGGTTGTCACCCTCAATCTCCAATTTCCTTAGATGTTTTTCCTTCGCTTGTATCAGTATGTCCCATAGTGTCATTGCTTCCGCTTTAGTAGATGATATTTTTCCATATTTCCTTGTGGTAATGGCTACCACTTCTCCATTTTGGTCTCTTAAGACCCTACCACCCGACGCTTCTTCATTATCTAGCTTGGATTCGTCTAAGTTGATTTCATACCACCCTTAAAGTGGCTTTTTCCAATTTGTTAACTTCTTCCTTTTCTGGTTGCTTTTCTTATCTATTGTGACCTCTTCATCTTCAATCCATAGTTTTACCCTCTCCCAATTATGTAGGTGTGTTCGAATATACCGTGGAAGATCTTGGATAAAGTCGTTTGCGGTTTGTTGAAAGGTGAGTTTATTCCTTTGGTGCCACACACTGCACCAAATCACTAACAGTTATGTAAAGTCCTTAGTTCCAAATTGTTGTGTGATTTCTTGCATAAAAACTCTAGGAGAATTATTTGCGTTGTTATAGTTGCGGAGTACGTGTTCCGTGTTGGCCAGCTTGATGTGCTTGGTCATCTGAAGTACGTGTATGTGGACACTTGATATATAAATGTTCCGAGTTTTCGAACAGGCACTTGCACACGATGCATCCTTCCGGTATCATATGTCGTTATGTAGTAGTGTATTATCTCCATTGTCCAATTCTTCACCTACTTTATAGAGTTGTTTTAAAAGTTTTAAAATTCCTCAATTTGGAATAACTTTTGAAGATGGAGGGAGTATGTTGAAAAAATAAACTACATACCACATTTTTTTAACATTCTTCATTTAGATATATGTATAGACTACTTCATCGTCTTTTTCGCTCTAATAACGGACAAGCCAAAATTTCTACTTCCTTATTGTATTCTTTTTTCGGAAATTCCGGGTGGTAACCTTGTAATTAAGCTAAATTCGCGTGGTACCCTATTACTTTCTAAATTTCGCACGGTGCCCTTGGGCTTTTAAAAGATTTCTCTGTGTGACCTAGCCGTCAACTTTTGGAGAAAATACGATAAAGCGAGAAAAAAAAGGAGATTTATGCTTGCCGTTCTTCTTCTCTTATCTGATTTATTCTCTTTGAAGGGCCGTCAATCGGTGATTGCATCCCTCATGTAGGTCGAACAGAGGACGATGAAGACGGATTAGGATGTACTAGGGCCACCGCGCAGGCCACCGCCATCTTCCACAGCGCAAGCCTCCTCTTCTACTGAAAATCATCATTTGTTCAGACTAGCAGATGGACCGGTGGACTATGGGGGCAACGAAAATAGTGTCTAGGACAAGACAGAGACTTTTGATGTACGAATTTCAGGATTCCTACATTCAATTTAAGAAATTTGAAGGTTTGAACGTGTGATTATTATGCGAATTTTGGCCTCCTGTGCTTAATTTGAAAAGAAGAGCGCTATTCAGTAATTGCCTTCAGCTCAACAACAGATTTAAAAAGGGCCTATTTGGATCAATGATATAAGTTAGCAGCTAGTGACGTACATGTTGATGAAAGAGGCATGGTTAGGTACATGTTGATGAGGAGATATGGCTTCTTGGGGTTTGTTTGATGAATCAAATTCGATCATCTGGATTGACATTGTAAGAGATATGACTTCCTTTTCCGATCAAAATCGTCATCTTCCGCAGCGCAGGCCACCGCCATTAATGTCGTTCATGTTCCGGGTTGTCTCCCATTAACGCTTCTCACGCTAAATCAAGTCGTAGGTCACACAGCAAAATCTTTTAAAAGCCCAGGGGCACCGTGCGAAATTTAGAAAGTAATAAGATACCATACGAATTTGGCTTAATTACAAGGTTACCACCCGAAATTTCCGTTCTTTTTTTACTCCTTTATTTAATTAGTTAGAAAGGTATTAGTATAATGTAATAAAAACAATCTAATAAATGAGATCACTGTAAGGATTGTCCTCGCTAGCTGGACCAGAACCCAAAAAAGTAGCTCTGCCATCTTAATGGTCATTGTATACGTAAACATATGGTCATGCAAATGGACAAATAATTCTTTGGTCCAAATTAAGCATACAGTTATTACGTCTAGTCGAGTAGGCAATGCTTTCAAAAAAAAAAAAGTCAAATAGGCAACGCGGGTGGCTTCTCATGACCATGTTGTAACGTCATCCGGTACGAAAATATTGCTCTATATTTTGGGAAATATAGCTGCCAGGGGGCCAGGATTGATTTCCTAATCTGTTGATTGGATGACTAGAATTGGTGAGGATGTGTTTGAGAGTTGAGGAACGCTCAGGTGAGATAGTTATTAGGGTGCAACATGAGGTATGAGGGGAACCGTTAGATCAACCTAAATAGATGGTGAGATTTGAGGGTACACAATAGGATTAATTTTAGGGGAGGATCTGATTATTTCTACGTGGCTCCAATTAAGGTAAAAACGTGTTTTATGGGATTTGATTGGAGATAAAATCGGGAGGGGAAATCTTTTATGGAAATGATTGAGTTGAAAATATTTGGTTGCATTTTTTAAAGTAGGAAGTTGCTAAATTTTAGGAATTGATAAAGATGAGAACGAAGATCTTTAGAAAAAATAATAATTTTACGTAAAAATAAAAAGTCACTAGAAAATCATGGAATAATGAAATATCTACTAGTCAACGTTCGAAAAACTCTGTGTGATGATTTGAATAATGATATTGTTCAACATGTTTTACAGTTTACTTTATTTAGGTTGAACATTACTTGTTTTACAGTGAAAATCAATTCGTTATAGGTTGAATAATTAGATGTATGCAACAAAAATAAGAATCTTATATGAACCTTGAATATATAAATGTAATACATTGAATAAGAAAAAAAATAACGATTGTTACATCTCGAATAAATACTACATTGGATATGAATAAGTACATCTATTTTTTGGAATGTACACTGCTATGAAAAAAAACATTATCAATGTCTTCAAACTTCATCCATATGTACCTCGCTGCCATTGTTGAAGAACTGCATAACAAAACACACATAAATGAATAACAATTTATGCATAATAGTACACACAGCTAATATTGTTGAACAAGTGTTCATCATATAATGCAAAACTATCAAAACGAAAAATACACTATTGTAAAAGTTGTCTTATAATCATTGAAAAACACTGTTGTACAACATGAAAAATACAAAACAGTTTATATCTGTTACTTGAAAAATTGTTATTAGTATGTTGAAAAATACAATAGACATACATAAAACAGAAATGAAATCATTCGTTTTATCTCGTAATGAATAAGTTTGTGTAAATAGTTGAAAAAGATTCAAAGTGAGAAACAATTACATATTTGAAACTAATATGTGAAAAATTTGTCTTATAATCATTGAAAAACACTATTGTACAACATGAAAAATACAGACCAGTTAAAGTCTATTATTTGAAAAATTATTATCAATATGTAGAAAAACACAATAGACACACATAAAACAGAAATGAGAAGACACTCTTTTCATCTTATAATGAATAAGTTCATGTAAATATTTGAAAAAGACTCAAAGAGAGAAACCATTGCATATTTGAAACTAATATGTGAAAAGTTGTCTTGTAATCATTGAAAAACACTATTGTACAACATGAAAAATAAAAAACAGTTTATATCTGTTACTTGAAAAATTGTAATTAACATGTTGAAAAACACAATAGACATACATAAAACAGAAATGAAATCATTCGTTTCTCGTAATGAATAAGTTCGTGTAAATAGTTGAAAAACATTCAACGAGAGAAACCATACCTGTCTTCCCGACGATCTCTTCCCGTCGATCTCATTCAAGCTGCATCCATGCACGCCTTTGTTCATGATATGTACCAATAAATCGACAAATCTTAGTTAAAACCTAGTTTTGAATTTCAAAAACAACAAAAACCCTCAATCCAGGAAAACCGGATTGTTACAATCGAAATTCACATAAACCCTAACTACTACATACAAGCTTCAAATCGACTAATTGCATAGGTTGTTGTAGACGATTAAAACCTAAATTAAAACAACCGAATGCATAAGCATATCGATGTTCTTGAACTGAAAAAACTACTTCGAAACCCTAATATATTAAATCCAAGTTCGTCTAGGTGTAGAATGAAAGAAATTCAAAAAAAATTACAGAGGAGTAACTAATACTTACCAAGACACTTGTGCGGGAGGAAATCGTCGATGAGGACTATGGGGAAGTCGAATTGCTTCAATGGAGAATGAAAGCTATTGAGTTGGAGCGTTGATGAAGACGGCGTAATTGTGTTTTGAAAGAGAGATACATTTTCTTTAGATGAAAATTATCGGGTATGGAAGGGGGATATCTCCCAAGATATTATTTCACCCAAAAAAAATGGGATTTGATATTATTTACTACTAATAGAAGCGTAAATCTTGGGATTGATTTTTGATCTAGTGTTTCTCCACCCAACAACACATATACACCCTTTTTTTATTAAATCCGGACCGTTTGATTAGATTGATCCAAAGGTCCTCATAACACCTCATGTTACACTCTAAGAGAATGTTTTACTAGAGCATTTTTCTTGAGAGTTTAGCTGTGTTTGAGAACCCCGGAAGGTCTAACTTCCTTCATAGAAATTGATATGTGGATGAGGTGAACCCATCTAATTTCAATATTATTATTTAAATAAGTGGGATAGGCCCTCATATTTTACCAAAAAAACTATCCCAGTGGACCAACAAAAAATAAGGAATTCATACAAGTCCACTAGAATTAATTAATGGACTTTCTTTACACAAAAAATAAACTAATTGAGTTCCACCTTTTGTGTATTAGGCTACCCAAACAGTGCCTTGTAGATTAAGTATAAATATATGATCGCTAATCATCACATTGAAATGTATAGATCCAATTCATAATTAAGTTGAACCCTGATAACCCCACGCCCATAAACACGTAGATTACCTCACACAAATGGCCAACCACAACAAAGAGCAAGAAAATGGGAAGACAGAGCAAAGCTTCACAATCCCAGAAATCAAATACACAAAGTTGTTCATCAATGGAGAGTTTGTGGATTCCGTTTCAGGTATATATATGTACATGTTAATACAGAGTTTCATGAGTGCAATGGTATGGTACGTAATAAAAATGTTTGGAAAGGAAAGTAAGTTGATAAAACATGGATTTCAGGGAAAACTTTTGAAACCATTGATCCGAGAAACGGAGAATTGACCGCAAAGGTGGCGGAGGGTGAAAAGGAAGACGTTGATGTGGAGGTCAAGGCTGCCCGTCAAGCCTTCGATCATGGCCCTTGGCCTCACATGTCAGGCTACGTAAGTCTCCATCTCTTACTCACCTTGAGGGGAATGGAGAATGTTGCCTCTTCTTTTAGCTATCTTCGAAAAAGAACTCAAAGAGAAATGTGTTTGTGCTTATGAATTGGGCAGCAACGGGGAAGGATATTGATGAAGTGGGCTGACTTGGTGGAGGAGTACGTGGAGGAGGTAGCGGCGTTGGAGGCAGTGAACGCGGGGAAGCTGGTGGGGATGACGTCCGGGTTCGAGATTCCGGTGGGGATATCGAGTGTCCGCTACTACGGAGGGGCGGCCGACAAGCTCCACGGCGAGACTCTCAAGCTGTCGGACCAGCTGCAGGGGTACACGCTACGGGAGCCCGTCGGAGTGGTGGGCCACATCCTCCCTTGGAACGTCCCCTCCCTCCTCTTCCTCGTCAAGATTTCCGCCGCCTTGGCCGCTGGATGCACGGTTGTTGTCAAGCCCGCCGAGCAGAGTCCCCTCACTGCTCTCTACTTGGCTCATCTTGCTAAGCTGGTACGTACTCTACTAAATACGTACATACAGTGTTCTAAAAAACATTAGGCAGTTCCGAAGGACTGCTTAGGCGGCCTTGTGACGTGCTAATAACAACATATATTGTTGTGCTGTTGTGGTGGAATAGGCAGGAATCCCGGATGGCGCGTTGAACGTGGTGACAGGGTTCGGGTCCACTGCTGGAGCCGCCGTGGCTGAAGGGTTTTAGATGCGTATAAGCGGAATTTCAGAAACAATTTCTTGCACCTAAACATGGATCTAAAGCATTCTTGATTAGAGACAAAATTAGGGTTAGTAGAATACCTCTTGATGCGCGATTAGGGTTCTTCCTTCGAGAGATAAAAGCCTCAATTGTGACTTCTCTAATCAGTCCACACGAGCACGGGATCTGGATCTCCTTCGCTTTCGATTGCTAGATCGAAGTGCCAAAGACTAGAAGAAAAGAGGAAGAAGAGAGCTTTTCTATTTTACGTAAAAGTTAAAAAAACCATTAGCTCTCTTCTTTCCTGTAAAGGCCTTATATATTTATTTCTCCAAATAAATATATCCTTTTCTTATTGGGCTGACTTTTAGCCCGCTGATTCAGCCCATCAACTCAATGTGTGTGACCTCATAGGACCCAATTATAATAGCTATGGATTAAACTATTTAATCCATTAGTCGTAGTTGGTTTCTAGCAAAACATTACGACTCCTAAAATAACCGGATTGAATCTCTCTATCAACTATCCTATTCCATGTTCGGTAATTGCAACTTTTATTAAAGGACACAATTCCTTCAATCTCCCACTTGTCCTTGAAAACAAGTTTGCAATTTTAAGATACCTTTGTCTCTTAATGTCTTATTTGATGATATGCTGACATTCATATCTCCCATCAAATATGTTTCTTGTATACCTAAGTTCGAACTATCAAATAACGAATGATTACAATTAATCCATTCGAGCATGGCCATGCATTTTCTAGTTCTAGCTCTTCAAGTGGCCTAGACACCTTTCTTTTTTCATGCATCAATGTATACATGAATAAGGAGGACAATTCCAATCTTGTATGACTATGGCTCCAACTCAACTTTTGGCAATCCCAATAATTGCTTTTATAGCCCCCTTTTACGGAGAGCGTTTAACAATATCAAAGACATACCAATCATCAACTAGGAAACATAACATACTCATGTTTAAGGAATCCACCAATCATGGTCAACGTAAAACTCCACAATCCCTTTTGGAGAGTCTCAAGGTTGGTCTGTCCGATATGTATCATCCATACATATCTATGTAATTGACTGGACATCTCTATGTCCCCATAGCACATGAAACCCTGAGCTATCAGTCAATGTACAATATAGTTATAAATGAAATCATCTATGTCCTATTTAATGATTCAAACTATGGACGTGCAATAATTCATAACTGTAGTCACTTAATGAATTATTCGGACTATGAATTATTCGGACATATTATTCAATATTAATCAGTATAATATATAAATAAGAATGAAATATCATATATTATCAGAAAGTCAAACATAACAAGTGTCCAACACTAAGCAGAAATAATGTAATATAAGGCAATCTCACAACCATTCACCAATGTATTTGAGATCCTTAGCCTTAGTGTGACTATCATGCTTAGCCCTAGGCATAGGCTTAGTCAAAGAATCTGCAATATTGTGTTTTGTATGCACCTTACACATCTTGATGTTACTTTCAACAACTATTTGTTGAGTAAGATGATACTTCCTCATAACCTGTCTAGATTTGAAACTTGAATTTTGCATATTGAACTTGTCAAGAATCTTATCCATATAAGATCCTGACATAGTACTAGCAATCTCTTAGATCTATCCTTATAGATTTTTATTTCAAGTATGTACTCTGCCTTTCCCAAGTCTTTCAGTGAAAAACATTTCTTGAGCTATTCCTTAACGGACTCTAGCGTTGGAATGTCATTCCCAATAAGCAGTATGTCATCCACATACAAGACTAAGAGAACCACCTTACTCCCACTAAACTTCGTATATACATAAGGATCTTCTTCACATATGATAAAATCAAACTCTTTGATCTTTTCATCAAAACGAAGATTCCAACTCCTAGATGCTTGCTTAAGCCCATAAATAGATCTCTTAAGCTTACACACCTTCCCAGCATGATCTGGATCCTCAAAACCCTCTGGTTGTGTCATGTACACATCCTTCCAAAATACCATTCAGAAAAGCGGTTTTAACATCCATTTGCCAAATCTCATAATCATATTAGTGACAATAGCTAGGATTATCCTTATGGATCTAATCATGACAATTGGCGAAAATGTTTCATCATAGTCAATACCATGAATCTGTTTAATACCTTTAGCAACTACTCTTGCTTTGTATACAGATACATTTCCATTTTTGTCAATCTTAAGTTTGAAAACCCATTTGCATCCTATGGGTTTTACCCCATCTGGCAAATCTGTCAAGTCCCAGACTTGATTTTCAAACATGGAATCCATTTCAGATTTCATGGCCTCAAGCCATTTCTTGGAGTTTGGACCCGTCGTTGCTTGTTTATAGGTAGCAGGCTCACCATGTTCTATCATTAGAACATCAAGGATTTTCGTCAAGATGAGATCATCATATCGTCTTGGTTGAAACCTTTGCCTGTTTGATTTACGTAGGAGTTCAACTGGTTCAACAACTGAGATTTCAGCATGTTCCACAACTATTTGTGGATCTGCTTCTTGAGGAATTTGTTCAGGTTCTTGGATAACATCAGATCCTTGGCCTTTAAACAAATCCATCTCATCCTCGACATCAACTATGTCATCTTGTTGTTGTGTTTGTTGCTTTTCATCAAGAACCGGTTCAAGATGAATATTTCTCCCACTTGACTTTTTGGAAATAAACTCTTTTTCCAAAAAGACACTATCCCTTGCAACAAACAACTTTTGTGCAGTGGAATTGTAGAAGTAATATCCAAAACTACCTTTAGGATATCCTATAAAATAGCATTTGTCTGATTTAGGTGCAAGCTTATCAGTTTGTAAACACTTTACATAAGCTTCACATCCCCATATTTTCAGAAAAGACAACTTTGGAACTTTTCCAGTCCATATCTCATATGGGGTCTTGTCTACAATCCTTGACGGAGTCCTGTTTAGTGTAAATACAGCAATAGTGAGTGCATATCCCCAGAAGGATACCGGAAGGTCAGCAAAACTCATCATAGATCGAACCATGTCCAACAAGGTCCTGTTTCTCCTTTCAGACAAACCATTCAATTGTGGTGTCCTTGGAGTAGACAATTGTGTTACAATCCCACAATTTTTCAAATGATGATCAAATCAGTGGCTTAAGTATTCACCACTACGATCAGATCGAAGTGCTTTTATCCTTTTGCCAGTTTGAGTCTCTACTTCATATTGGAATCCCTTGAACTTTTCAAAGGCTTCAGCTTTATGTGACATAAGATAAATATACCCATATCTGCTCATGTCATCAGAATGTAATGAAATATCTATAGCCACCTCGAACTTCTGTACTCATAGGCCCGCATACATCAGTATGTATTATGGCCAAAAGTTCATTAGCCCTTTCATTTGTTCCTTTGAAAGGTGACCTTGTCATCTTGCCCATCAAGCATGATTCACATAAATCAATAGATTCACAATCCATATCTTTTAGAATTCCATCTTTATGGAGCTTCTTCATGCGATTCAAGCTAATGTGACCTAAACGACAATGCCATAGATAGGACTCACTCAAACAATTTGATTTTTGCCTTTTAGTATTAATGTTATACGATTCTGATTTGAGATCCAATACAAATAGTTCATTAACCATTGGAATATAAGCATAGAAGATTCCATTTCTTAAAATAGATATACTTCCATTCTTGATATCAATCTCAAATCCTTCAAAATGTAAACTTGAAATTCAAACAAGGTTTTAGTAATAATAGGAACAAAATAACAATTATTTAGTTCTAAAACTAAACCAGAAGGTAGAAATAGACTAAAATCTCCTACGGTAAACGCAGCAACCCTTGCTCAATTTTCAATGCGTAGGTCTATTTCTCCTTTCTCCAATTGCCTCCTACTTCTTAGTCCATGCACATTCGAAATAATGTGAGAACCACATCCGGTATCTAATACCCAAGTAGTAGCTTTGGTTGTTAAAATTTCAACATTAATACTTGAACTAGAACTCATAGTTCCGTTCTTCTTGTCCACAAAGTACTTGGGACAATTCCTCTTCCAGTGTCCTTTGTCCTTGCAGTAGAAGCAATCATGGTCAACAGCCACCTTTGGCTTTTCACCTTCCTTGGGTTTTGCAACTTGTTTGCCTTTCCCTTGGATATGATTCTTCTACTGATCTGTCTTTTCATCAACATTTGAGGCATCAGTCAGAACAAGAATTAGGATTGTTGAGACATTCTCACGTCCTTTGGGTTTGAGAACTATTCTCGAATTCTGATCACAATCAGAAAATTTGCTACATTGAGCTTGTTCCTCTCAACAATTGAGCACAGAGTAAATTTCAAATTATCGCTAGACATGCTTTCTACAAAAGGAAATAACAAAACAAAAGTTCATGTTTGACATGCAAATACTTAATATTAAACTTGCTTTAAAACAAGTAAATGCACATTTTATTCAAATAAACAATTTTTGTTCCCGGTGAATAAAATGATTCCAAGATCCTATTCCAGACAAGACTCAACGTACTTTTGCACTGCCCTAAATCTTGTGTGTTCAAGGTAAGCAACAATTGCTAATTATAACTCCTTATAATTCTTGGTTAGTGGTCCACATCCAATGTAAGATCCACTACCATATCTCAAGATCCAAAACTTTGCCTTTTGGTCTCTTGTTGGGTATAACCATATCAAAGTTTATGAACCCCCATATAGATCCACCCTCACTAGTTCAATGTTTTAGAAGGACACCCTCGCTTTTGCGAAGCCCATCCAACCAAAACCAAAAAACGTCATGGGTTATGATATGGAAAGACATTGCCCCAATATTCTTTAGGGAACTTAAGCATGCAATGGTTATTTATTACTAGTGACAAAAACATAATAAATAACATATGCAAAACTTAAACAATTCATCTCATGAAAATCATATTATGAACCATTCATATGCAAGAAATAAAATTATATTATAAAACAAGCATATAACTATTAGAAAATTCATCTCATGAATAACTAATATGAAAATCTTGATTCAAAAGACAGTAATATATAATATTAATCAAAATTAATCATCAATGCATTTAATTGGACAAAATTGTATGATGAAGATATAATATCAAATATTTTATCTTATTTTAGTGGGATTTCCTAACTCCTTAGGAAACTATTATATTAGATAATATCACTATATCATCTAATAAAACCGATAAGATCTTATCTTAACATGTATTATGGAAAATTTACTTTTTCTTAGATTGGATCATGACCTAGTCTAGATCCAAATAACATGAGACAAAAGATAAAATTAACAATTAATTTTTCAATTGTACACATCTATTCAAAGAACAATATCACAAAATCCAATTTTATGATCATAATATATAATAAAACAACATAATTGTACATATTATATATATATGTTCTTGTTAACCCCGCGTACAAACTCATGTCAGTTCTACACCAGTGCACGTTACGAAGTCTATGTCACGCGTGCAACATATACAAATTATATGTTAACTACGTGTACAGATCCACAATCCAATTGTATACCGTGCCTTTTAATTGAAACCAAATTTCAATTCCATCATGATGTATTCTTACGTACAATAGTATACACTATACCAGAATCGATGTACGTATATATTGAAATCCAACTTCAATTTCTGCCGGAAGTCCATGTTCGTGTACATTGAAATCCAATTTCAATTTCTTACGTACATAATCAATGTTTACATACAGACAATTGTATACATATACAAAAGTAGCTCATACTGTTATGATCACGTGTATGTATGACACAACTCTAGGCACAACACAAAAAAGTAATTTTAAATACGTGTGAAACCCAATTTCACGTATACACAATTCGTCTAAAAGGTGTTCAGTACAATTCAATCAAAACTACAATGTAACCAACACCCAAAGCTTACTGTACAAGGTAATTGAAATCCAATTTCAATTTACCGATCTACTGTGTACCTAGAAACCAAATCCGATTTCAATTCCCCAGTAACCTTTAAACAATTTCAAAAGCTTACACGTACACGTGTACAGTTGAAACAATTTCAATTGTGTGCATAGTAATATCAATCATCTCGATCACGTCACTGTACGAAAAATCAAATTCTTCGTACTCGATACGCATTCAACCTTAAATTGAAATCCAATTTCAATTTCAATTGAATTATCGATTCGATTAATTATATCCGTCCAATTAATTAAAATCTCTATTTTAATCGGGCACAAAAATTATATATCAGTTTCATTGATATGAATCAAAATTTGCATCAAGAACAAAAACCTAAATCTTTGATCCAATCAAGAGATGCTTAAGGCTCTGATACCACTGAAGGGTTTTAGATGCGTATAAGCGGAATTTCAGAAACAATTTCTTGCACCTAAACATGGATCTAAAGCATTCTTGATTAGAGACAAAATTAGGGTTAGTAGAATACCTCTTGATGCGCGATTAGGGTTCTTCCTTCGAGAGATAAAGCCTCAATTGTGACTTCTCTAATCAGTCCACACGAGCACGGGATCTGGATCTCCTTTGCTTTCGATTGCTAGATCGAAGTGCCAAAGACTAGAAGAAAAGAGGAAGAAGAGAGCTTTTCTATTTTACGTAAAAGTTAAAAAAACCCTTAGCTCTCTTCTTTCCTGTAAAGGCCTTATATATTTATTTCTCCAAATAAATATATCCTTTTCTTATTGGGCTGACTTTTAGCCCGCTGATCCAGCCCATCAACTCAATGTGTGTGACCTCATAGGACCCAATTATAATAGCTATGGATTAAACTATTTAATCCATTAGTCGTAGTTGGTTTCTAGCAAAACATTACGACTCCTAAAATAACCGGATTGAATCTCTCTATCAACTGTCCTATTCCATGTTCGGTAATTGCAACTTTTATTAAAGGACACAATTCCTTCAGTGGCCTCCCATATGCACATAGACAAGGTCAGTTTCACGGGCTCCACCGAAGTCGGGCGCCTCATTATGCAGGCATCAGCCACCAGCAATCTCAAAGAAGTCTCCCTCGAGCTTGGAGGCAAGTGCCCCATGATCATTTGTGACGATGCTGATCTTGAAACCGCTGTTCAGCTTGCTCTTACCGGCAGCTTCGTCAACAAGGTAGATATGATACAACAAGGGAGCTAGCTTCTGGTGTACTACACAAGTTGTGTAATTATAGTTTTCACTTGTATCTATTCGTGTCCCACTACTTAAAGTCGGGTCATTCTCATAGGGAGAGGTCTGCATCGCATCTTCTCGTATCTTCATACAAGAAGGCATCTACGACCAAGTCATGGAGAAGCTAGTCGAGAAGACGAAAGCTTGGGTGGTTGGTGATCCCTTTGATCCCAATGTCCAACAAGGTCCACAGGTACTTCATTTGCAATCCAATTTACTTCACATTATTTTAGGGCTCGTTATAACGAGGATATACTGAAAGTAACTGAACACAATATCTGGGTATGATATCTTGATATCAACACCAAGGGAGTAAAACTAGCTCTAGTAGTTACTATTGTTAAGCAAACTCCATTATGTAAAGTGGTTTTCATGTGTATACGATAGGTCGACAAGGCCCAATTCGAGAAGGTATTGTCTTACATTGAGCATGGAAAGCAAGAGGGAGCTACACTATTGACTGGAGGTAGCCGTTGTGGTGACAACAAGGGCTACTACATCCAACCCACCATTTTCACTAATGTCAAGGTATACATTCAGTTAGTACGGTTGGTTGGAGCTCTATCCATACATTCAGGTAGTTGCATTGGACTGAATTTCTATAATGTTTTTGTAGGATGACATGCTGATTGCGCGAGATGAAATCTTCGGACCCGTTCTATCGGTTATGAAATTCAAGTTAGTGTATATGAATATGATCCCACATAATCGTGCCACTCGACTTAAGAGTTGATCAATAACTTGGAAAACTGACTGTTGTAACATCATTTCAGGACCATTGAGGAGGCAATACAGAGAGCGAACAACACCCAATATGGGCTAGCAGCCATGCTGGTGACAACCAACCTGAATGTAGCCAACACGATGTCGAGATCGCTCCAAGCTGGGTTGATCTGGATCAACTGCTACTTCGCACTGAGCCCAGATGCTCCATTTGGGGGATTCAAGATGAGTGGCATTGGAAAGGATCTTGGAATGGATGGCATTTACAAGTACACGCAGCTCAAAACTTCTCCTCGCACTAATGGAACGTCCTTGTCGGACTCCAAGCTTGAGAGTTGCTTGGCACCGGGCACCAGGAATCTAGCTTCGGAAGGAAGCTCGGTACCAATAACCTAGCTCAAGAGTTTAGCTTGAAAGCTAGCTTCATATGTTAGTTATGATGCTAGCTCCATATGCTTGCTCGCCACCTAGCTCCATGTGCTAGCTAAGCTGTCTAGCTGAGCTAGCTAACTACCTAGCTACCTATGCTAGCTTGGTGCCTAGCTACCTTACCTAGGTAGGGACCTAGCATGGGCCCCCAATGGGCTAGGCCCATGGGCCATGGCTTGGGCCCCACGTGGGCTGCCTACATGGGCTTGGTATGGGCCTTGTTTGGACTACATTGCAGTCTTGTTTTGGGCCTAACTTAGCCGGCTCCCTTGGGCCCCTTTTGGGCTGAATTTTGGGCCTTCTCTTAAGCATTGGATGGGCTTTAAGATGGCCATGAGGGCCGGCCCCTTCCAGGCACAAAAAGGGTGGTTATTCCTTGTAACCAACTCCTAAAATGAAGGAGTAGTTATCCTCTAGTAACCGTCAATAAACTGCCCCTCTTTGGCCTTTATAAGGCTTGGATTGCGCCCATTTTTGGACACAATTCAGTAGACATATTGCCCACGAAATCCACAAAATTTCAGCCTGGGATTCAAAGGGAATCTCTCGTAGTGCACTCACGAAGTTGAGGAAGACAGCACACCATTGTTTGTGTGTATTGTCGACTAAGGGCAAGTAAGAGGTTCGGTGCCTTGCAAAGTTCAAGGACGTTATCCAAGGATAAGGAGACTTTAGACAAGACAAGTATGGAAGGAAAAACGTCATCTTCCATGGGATTCTCTACCACAAGAGTCAAGGACGAACCAGGTATGTGTTTACATCGAGGTTTGGGTTTGCCGCCATTCCTCGGGTTTCTCCGGAACGTTTTATCTCACAACTTATTTGCATACGTACCCTGGCATGGAATAGGGGCAAATAACGTTGAAGGAAAGTGCCTTGTACACGACTCGTTGCCGATATTTAGGTCAAGTTAAATTTAAGGAACGGTGGTTATTACTCCGTTGGAGTCTACACCTAAGGGATTACTCTTCATTGAGTCTACCCACGAGACTACCCTTAAATGGGTCTACTCATATAACCTTGACTATCCTTTTTAGGATCTACAAGGGCCGTTTCCTTCAACCAAAACAAATTGATTAAATGCATTATATTATATCATAATTTCCTTGCAAGTACACCCAAAAATCAACATTTCCTTCATCTTCGATCTCATCAGCATCATCCCTCCTTCTTTCGTCATCTACTATTGATCTGTCTTTTTTATGTTGTTCTCAGATTCATCTAAATCGTACTCCCCAAATCAATTAAAGGTTCATTATTTATTATGGATTTTCTTAATTTGTGTGAATCGTTTTGAGTGTGTTTGAATATGCACAAAAAGTAGGTTTAATCTTCGTTGGTGTCAATTTTAAAGTTTTAAGCGTTTAGATTTGAGTTATTTGAAATCAAAGGCACAATTTTTGAGATTTATATAGCATTTAAACGAATTGGCATCTAAACGCTTGAAATATTTTCGAGATCGAGACTGTAATTTGATAGTGATATTCTTGAACAAAACAAAGTTGAACTCGAATTTGTTTGAAAATCTACGGAAGTTGTATTGCAAATCCTTATTTTCGGGTTAATTGTCTATGTTTCGATTTGGAACTTGAATTTGTCTTATGATTTTATCTGAATGTACATGGACAAATGCTACATATATTCATACTTGTTGGTAGTTGATTTTATCTGAGGTTTTGAATATGCATTCTCAACAGTTGTTTATGGATAAACAAACATTAAATGGTAGAACTCTCCTCAATATTCTTGAATGTAAGATATGTGCATATTTTTTTTAAATTCCTAGGTAGTATACCGTGAATGTCTATGTGTTGTTTGCTAAATATACAATCTTGAATTAATTGATTAAACAAATTAATTTTCATAATAAATGAACGAATATGAATATCGAATATACTATCCTAAATATGTATTTTGATATTCTGAATGTGCATACTAAACGATTGAATATGCATATCGAATATATTTTCTTTAATATGCATTTTGATACCTTGATAATGAATTCATAACAATCGAATATGAGGTTAACAATCTTAAACTACCATATCTCTTATTTGTGAATGATAGATAAGCAAATTAAATTTTCATCTATTTTACTCCGAATGTTTTTGTATTGTATGTTGAATATGCAGCACTAAAGGTCGGAAAATATCGAGATAGTTGAAGAACATAAAGAAGCCCAATGAGTATGAAAGAATGATGATAAAGATCAAAGATGACAATTAACACTATAGAGGCGTCATTTTATTTTGAATGTTGATAAGTGGTTTGTTGAATTCATACTGATAAGATGTGAATCAAATATTGTACCGTAGTTTTTAGTCATGGATGAAATTACAATGGGAATAGAAATTTTCTGATATTACAATTACTTATTCAATGTTTCACCATATTTATATTTAGTATGCATTATTATTGTAATAAGATAAAAGATAGTACACATTTATCAAAGTAGATTGCATATTCAAACCATAACAAATACGAACAACCTTTGAATAATATTCAAAAAGTGCTAAAACATATTCAAACATGCACAAGGAAAATTCGGATATTATGCACTCGTATTTTTAAGTAGCTAGTGCAATTGAATTTAGAATGAGTAATAATGAATATGTACGAGATTGTGTCTATTTTTGTGTAAAATCTGGTTAAATATTCGAATTTTAATAAAAAGTTATACTCCTTAAACCTAGCCATTGATTTTATCAAATCTAATGACTTATTATGACTTCCATTTATAATATCCATTTCTTCTAAGCATGCCCCACTAGAAATAATAGTACACCTTTAAAATTTGTAAATTTCTTTGCAAATTATGTTTTAGAAAAGATTTAAAAAAAAGGAGTAGCCATTTACAATGTTAGGCCTAAATCAAATTCATAATGTGAGTGTGTGTGTTTAGGATATCAGCTCACTGGTTGAGCACTCATGGGTTTACCATGAGAGGTCTCGAGTTCAAGACTCCAGGACGACGGTTTGCCCTTTAGTAGTACTTCCGACAATTCTAATCCCTTACCTTATCAATGTGTGTGTGTGTGTGTGTGTTTGTAATAGAGATTCATAATATGTTCAATAGAGAAATGTTTAATTTCATGATTTCATTGGTCACAGACTTACAAATTCTAACCACATATCTAATCTTGACTATCTCAAACCGTTAGATCACCAAAATGTTTGAGATGAGTAATTCGATTTCCCAAGGGCACTTTTTGACGTTTCTATAACTGGATTGGAGATGATTAAGGTGTCATATTTAATGAGGGAAGGGGGTGTGGGGTGCAGGTTTGTGTAGTTAATGTGGTAGCACTGCAAAAAAAACTGTCAATTACCGACCAACTTTTACCGAGAACGTGGGGTTCTCCCTATTTAACGAGAACTTACCGAGGACAAAAATGCAAATTATCGGTAAATATAGATTTTTTAGGTAATCTTCTCTTAAAAATTATTCACTAAACAGTCACTTCAAATAATATGAAAACATTATTTTCCATATTTTTCTCTCTCCATCCCTTTCTCTTTTCTCTCTCCCTTCTCTTTTTTTTCCAGATCTAGGTTTCCTGGATCTGGTCGAGCTCCTTCTTGTCGTTGCCATTGGAGCTGCTCTCCTTCCAAGCTCTCTCTCTAACGAACATCGACGGCTAGATGTGGGCCCTCCTTACGCCTGTCCTCTAGTGGCCGTTTAGATCTAGGCCAGATCTGGGACACGCGATGTGGATCCAGATATGGCTTTGAAAAGCCCCGTTTAAAGTCGTGCACTAGTAGATCCGCCGCCCTTTAGATCAGACTCGAGTCCTCATGCCCGTCGCCAAGTACCTCGGCATCTCCTCTGTCCCCAACGAGTTCTCCATGCCGCTTTTGCTTTTCTCGCTCCAGGGGAGCCGTCGCCGAGAACAGGGTTTCTGTTGAGGTATTTCAAGCTTAGAGGAGGGAGGAAGAGTCCATAAGAGCACGTGCTCCAGTCACTTGACCACGTCGTCCACATGACCAAAGCGTTCATCGGAGAGATTACGTATTGGTAAACGCTGATCTTTCATGTAACTCCAATCTAATTTTGGCCAATCTGTCGAAATTTTGCTTGTGATTTTGTCCGTAATGCTTGTGATTACGTATTGCTTGTGATCTTTCACGTGCTTGTGATTTTGGCCAATCTAACTTTGTGCTCTAGTAGCTCCAATTTTGCTATATAGGCTTGTATTGATTCCTCTAATTTAGATGGATTTTGGGACCTTCAGTGACTAATTTGATATGCTTGTAGTTCAAAATTAGGGATAGAAGTATATTAATACTTGAAATGGGATTCTTGACAAATTGTTTGTGCGTGGCAGGTTTTGTGTGTAACATGTTTTTTGTTATGGCTTTTGTGTGTGACATATTGTTTTGTGCGTGACAGTTTTTTTGTTATGGTTTTTGTGTGTGACAGATGGTTTTGTTTGTGGGATTTTTGTTTATGGGTTTTTTGTGTGTGACAGATTGTTTTGTCCGTGATAGATTTTTGTGTGACATATTGTTTTGTTGGTGATGGAGTTTTTGTTTATGGGTTTTGTGTGTGATTGATTGTTTTGTGTGTGACAGATTGTTTTGTTGGTGATGGGGTTTTTGTTAATGGGTTTTGTGTGTGGCAGATTGTTTTATGCGTGACAGTTTTTGTATATGACAGATTGTTGTGTGTGACAAATTGTTTTGTTGGTGATAGGCTTAAATTGTTCATACATTAATTTTAATCATGGCCTATTAGCTCAAATGGTAGAGCAACGTGCTTAGTGCACGGTAATGTGTGCTCAAATCCCGCATAGGCTTAATAATAGTTTTTTCTAACAATTTTCGTATGTGGAGACAAGTTTAATTTCAATTTGGGTGGTACTAGTTCTACTGGTAACATGTTTTTTGTATGTGGTGACAAGTCTTTTGTATGTGGTAACAAGTATTGTGACAACATTTAACCGATGACAAGTTGTATGACAAACTCCATAATGTTAACATAGATGATAACATATGATCAATGACAAGATTTAACCTCAATTCCTCTATTGAGAAGATTGGACAAAAAATTAAGCAATGACCGGGTGGATAATGGACAAAAATTGGGGGTGGGACGCGGTGGCAGGTTTTGTGTGACAAGAAGGGAGGTGGGACGCGGTGACATAGGTGTATTTTTTTTACTAGGGGAATTTTCGGAAAATCGACTAGTTAACACATTATTTTCTCCTATGGTCTAAGTGCTATAGAAAGAACACCATAAGGTCTAGTTACCCTTTTTCTTCATATTTAATTTCAAAGCCTAGGTCATCCGAAACAGTCAGCCATGCAAATTCTAGCCTATTGTCAAGTTTTGTAGATGAAGTCCAGTAAAAGTGCATAATAATTTAAAAGTGCACCATATATATATCTAAACCCTTCTTTCTCCCCAAATCCATTCTAGAGTTTAGAAACACTTATAAGCAAATCATATAAATTTGTGGTTCATTTTGTTTGATGCATGTTTCTTTGCCCTTTTCAAGAGTTTTCAAGTGGGTTGTCAACATATTGTAATTTCGTGTTGTGATTGACATTGGTATAATTAGTGCTTCTGCATTGTGTTTTACTGTTTACTCGAGTCTTGCTTCTTATGACAAATTAGGAGTTCTAGATAAAGAAATAAGTTTGATGGTCGTTTTAAGACATTTGTTCTTCATTCCCTTCACCGAGACGACTCGTGGGTTAAAATCATCAATGACAAATATCTTAAATCAATAAATCTATGGAACTATAAAAAGCAAAGTAACACCTCTTGGCAATGGTCTAAGCTCATGAGCCTTTGAGAACACTTTTTGATGGGCTTATTATGGCAGGTTGGTGATGGAAAGACGATTCGTTTCTAGAAAGACAATTGGATCACTAAATCAAAAAATAAGACCCAAAAATGAGCACCAACATATGTTCGATGTTGATGAAACCGTCAATAATTACATAAATGGAGACAAATCATAGGACGTTGATAAACCTAGAGAGGTCCTCAATCCAGTTAATGCTGACGAGGTTGCCAGAGTCATAATTGCTCTAAATTACTTAACTGACATGCTCCATTGAAAACCAAGTAAAAATCGATGGTTCTCCACCAATCTTCTCAAATCCCATTAACTTTCATATACCAGTCCTTATTTAACCTCTTCCTAACTTACTTTTGCAAGGACTTTTTCATTCTCAACTTTTAATAACTACCACTTTTGCATTTTAGGGTTTTTAATTTTGAACTTTTGTAACTACCACGTTAACTATTTTAAAAAGTAGTTTACACTTGTATAAGATATATATATATATAGTGACAATATTAAAATAAATCCAAGTTGCCAAACCAATATATAGGGTAGAAATTTATCAAGATTAATTTTGATTCATATATCCATCTAAAGATGGATATTTCCAAACATAAATTAAGAAATGATATTATCGTGATTTTAAAAACAATATTACTTATTTACCATCAATCAAAATTGTCTAGCCTTATCCCATGGTTAGCACGGGACTAACAAAGGCTAGTGTATCATTAAAATAAATCTCATAAAAAGCAACTTAACTAAAAATATACAAGATTTTATATCAAACTATTTTTTGAATAACTTTTTATAAAATTTAAAGTAAGTTTTAGTTAAATCAAGATCGTGAATTCAAAGTACGGTGACTAGTTCTAGTTTTATTTATCTATGTTATATACGGATTGCAAAATAAGGTACTGCATTATGTAATGTAGATTTCCAAATATTTCTCGACTAAATAGTATTTCAAATTATTTAGATAACTAGTATTGTTTAATAATTTCTATAACGGGGCTTATTTGCGCACAATAAATTTTGGTAATTAAATAACATTTACGCGCAGCATAAACTCGCGCGCTGGGAGGCTTCGCGCAAGGGTAATTTCGGAAACCAGCTCGAAAGGCTCTGGCGGCAGGCAAGCTGCCCTTGCACGCAAGGAGGCTTCGCGCGCGGGCCCACCTTGCGGCCCATTAGGGTTGAGCCGACGCGCATCGTCATCTTCGCGTACATGTATCGATCGAGCGCCGTCGTCACCTCGAGTCCCCCCACTGCACAGTAAACCCGACAGCCCAATACCACCACCGACGAACCGAGCCCCGGTTGTTACTGCCACCGCTGGCCCTGTACCCGTCAACTTACCCCGCCGTTCGTAACCGCCGGCGACCCTTTCGCCACCTTTCTCGTGCGCGAGTTCCTGCAGATCGGTGGCCACCCACCATGTCCGGAGAGCCACCAACGTCGCCTAGATCGGTCGGACACGCTCCACCTTCGCCATCGAGCCAGCAACGTCGCCCAGATCCGGCCGTTTCTGTGCAAGCTGCCAACCGCCAGCCACCGACCAACGACCAACGTTGCCGCCGGCCACCCACAAACCGCCAACCGCCGATTGTTCGCAAACTGAAACCGCCGCCACAGTGCCGCCGCCGGAACAGTGGGGCCAGAAGAGGAGGCGCGGTCCACCACTCCGACGTTTTCGGATGCATAACGGTCGCTTGGCTATGGCGGCTGCGACGACATCCGAGCTTCCAACGACTTCCGAGGCTCCTCCGATAGTTTGTAGCCCAATTCGCACTCGAAAAGGTTTACGGAAACGGTATGTAGTTTCCTAATTAAATAAAATTAGTTGTAATTCATGTTTATTTATATTTATAAAAAATGAATTTTAAAATTTGATAGTGCATGATTATATAGGTCGGATGAAATTAAATTTAGATTTTAATAGTATTTTCATATTAGGAATAATATTCATGTGTCTTTAGAAATAGAATTTAAATGTAATGCATGTAGTTAGGATTAATGTAGTTACAAATTCTAATGCGTATACTATTCGTATTTATATATCATATTTTATATTCATATTCTCAATTGGTAGTTATGATTTGTAATAAAAGTATATGTAGAAATTATATTTAGATTTCATCGAATTCATATTTAGATTTCATATGGTTGTTAATGAAAAGTTTTAAAATTTTATGCATATATAATTCATATTTAGAATTCATATGGCTGTTATTGCATAGTTATAATTGAAATTATCATAGAACTAATATAAAATAAAAAACACTAATTCAATCTAAAGTTAAAAATACATCATATCTTAAACTAACATAATATGTACGAAAAGATAATATTAAAAATCTAAGGTTATTAGAGTATGGTCTCGTAGCCTTAGACTTGTTAGGCAGTTCCGACCATATATGTAGGGGGCCCGATACTTGGTGGGGTCTCGTGGAGAGGAGTGGTCTGACACGAGTACTGGATCTTATGTTTTCGAGGACGGACCACGTGCTTATATCTGCCTTTAGGGAACGTTAGTATCCAGAAACCAACACCTTCCACTTCCCCTGGGGTGAGATCACTGTGACCCTGCACGATATGCTTCGTATTTTCGGGTTGCCTATCGTTGGAGAGCCTCTTGTATCCCCCTTGTCAGTCGAAGAGACTCAAGATCGCATGACCAAGATGCTTCATCTAGAAGCGAAGACCAGTGAGTCGTGGAAGACTCGTGCCCCAATACGGACGTATGGAATATCCTGCTGGCCATGATGACCGGTGCTCGACCGGCACCCCCAGAGACCATCGCGACCATGTTCTTATGGTACATGCTAGGCATAACGACGTTCGTCGACAAGTCGGGGAGGTGTATCAAGACGTGGGTCTTGTCATTCTTATTTGACCACGAGATGACGTGTCGTTATGCCTGGGGTGCGGGTTTACTCGTGGGACTATACCGTGAGCTGGGGATGACATCACGTCGTAATGCAGCCGGCATTGCGGGATGTGCGCTTATTCTCAAGGTACGTCCTTATGACTTTATATATGATTTGTCGATTATGGTTCAATTTGTCACAAGTGTTCGGTTATACTACAGACATGGATCCAGATCTACTTTGAGCATACACGAGGTCGGATGAACTTGGACGAGAACACGCTGGGCGATCAGGTTGCAGTTGCACGATTGGCCACAGATCGAGCCCCCATCCAAGATGAAGGGCGATTGTTGGCTATGCACTGTGTTCTAGACGGGGTCCGGGCGGATGAGGTAAATCTCGTATGTGTAAAATTTTTTCATTTTTCCTAACGTTGTTTTTATGTGACATTGACAGTTTGTTTTTCACTTTGTAGGTACGTTGGATGCCTTGGGAGGCTGATATGTCGTTTGATGGTATATATTTGATGTCTCGATTTAGGGGCATTCTGGTCCTGGACAACATCCAGGAGGCATACCATCCACTCCAGAGTGGGTTTTGAGACAGTTTGGTCGCATCCAGACCATCCCGCCGGAGCCAATCCAGCCTTCCCACGTACTCCGCAACCACTTGAACAACCGCGCTTACTCTGTCAAGTATGATGCGACGGACCTCCACTGGGCAGAGCGGATGGACCATCTGATCGCATTGAGTCCTGAGCATGCTGAGTACTCGTGGTAGGTATTGCCGGACTACTTAGCATGGTTTAGGGTCCGATCTCATGTGTATGTCGACCCCGATTCTCCGCAACACGATGACCCACATCCTTCGCAGGCTCACCCGATACATGCCGTTTCTGATAGATTGGTAAGAATTTATCTTTTGCAGGTTGTATGTTTATATATGTTTTTAACTTAATGTTATAATTGTGCTTTTTTTTTTACAGAGGAACCAGCGTGCTGTGGGATATGCTCGGGATCAGCTGCTTCAGTTACCGCCGGATGATCCTCGCGTGGAGGCTTATACTCATATGCTGACGATCCTGGATTCAGATGCACTGCCTCCACAGCCGATGCCGAGCCGTGATCGGCTCTTTCGGGATTCTCAGCATGAGCGCGGTAGTGGTAGCGGTACCGCGCATGAGCCCGATGCTTAGTTTATTTATGATGTAGCTATTGTTTGACTACTTTATGCGTATCATTTTGGATTTGCGAAAGACCTAGTTTCCAATGTTTTGATGATTATTAACATTTCTGGCGTATGTATACTTTGGGTTGTTTTGGCAAGCCATCATTAGTTGAATTTTTAAACATAGTCAGTAAAAATATAATATGAACCATACAAATCCTTCAAAGTTCGTACACAGAAGATTTTAAACACATAAGTTCCCTAAACTTAAAAACTATGCAAGCGTCTCTGGATTTCGACCCATGGCGATGCGATGCGTCTTCTAGTTTTCGATCCTCGGGCTAATGACGTTATGCCAGAAGTCAACGCTGGGGTGGTGAAATTGGACCCAAGCGTGAGGAGGTGGAGGAATAGCTGTGTTGTCCATCAACCATATCCACAAACACAATATGTTTATCATCAAATTAGACTTGAACAAAGTACAAAAGACTTAACAAGATAAAACGTTCATAAAATCCTACCGGTATGCAGTGATCCCGCCTACCAACGTGAGCGATAGCGACGACTGAAGGGAGTGCCCCATAGACTTGGTTGAATCCAACAGTCCTCGGTGGTAGGCACGTGTGCGCCCCCCGATCCCTTGATAACAACACAAGTGGTACTTGGTAAACAGTTGTAAATATGAGGCCGTGTACCGGCATGTCTAACCAACATGTAGACGGGCAAGGAGAGTCCACATGGATGAGGCTATCTAGAAGTTGTTCGAATGATGTAAGGCCCCACGGAGTCAAGAATTCGTACAAATCTCTGTTCCGAAGCAAATCTCTTCCAAGGTCCCATCGAATATTAAGGTATAGTGATTAATCCCTACCCAAAACCTCTGCAAGAGACCGAAAGCCACAATGACCGTCTCCCATGACCTCTTTGGCGTGATGTACGGAAACATAAAGCTGTCCACATTCCCGATGCTGAAGTTCACACCACGCCACACGACGGGGGCAGGAGGTGCAGCTGTGTGAGGAGGTACGACAAGGGTAGGAGGTGCAGCTGTGTGAGGAGGTGCGGCTGTGTCAGGAGATGCTGTGGCACCCATCGGTGTAGTATTGTTGGTCTTCTTCTTATTCTTTGAGCCTCTAGGTACGGTCTTCCGTGTGCTCGTCTTGGTGCTTCGGTAGTGTTTTCCGTCCGTCTTTGTTGCTCCCTCTCGTAGTTGTTCATGGAATGCTCAAAGTGTGTCCTATCTCGAGTTGTCGAATACTGATTGTTTGCAGAAGGTGTATGCTGAGGCGTCGGTTCAATAAGGAGTGTATCTTCGGGATACTCATGATCATTGAACGTTGAAGCGATCGCATGGAGTTGGTCACTAGACATCGAACCGCTCGTAAGTTTTTCCATAATTATGTTGCCAGTGACCTCATCAGCACTCAATGGTACAGTGGCAAGAGCAAGCTCGTCGTCATCTCCTACGTCATCCCATTCCAATTGTTGCCAAAAAGGATGTACCTCGTGCAGCAAGATGGGCTCGAGCATGCAGATAGCTTCTATACTTCGATGTTTACATGGAAGACCATGACATTCCTTCCAATAGTAATCGTGGCAATCCTCCTCCATTACACCATTTCCCATCTCTTCTACCAAGTCATAAAACATGTCAACCAACTTACCAACACATTCCCTTGACACGGAACCCCGTAACGGTCGGAACAACGCTCTGAGCTTTGGTTTGAGAGTCATGAGTTTCGTTGGTCTCTATATTTTGCTTTTCTCCATGGCCGTCCTCAGAGTAATGGTTTGAGAATCCATATGGATGTGGATCCTTAGTATGACGGTGTTAAAGCCTCCTCGGGAAGAATTCAATATCTTTTTCAACACAACATGCATTCCTTCTACCCTGAAGTACACATAGCAATATGTAAATAACGATTACACGTTCTAAGTATTCGGAATACATTTAATCTTAAAACAGAAATTACCTATTGGTGGTTCTCGTTTGGAAGTGGAGGGTATGATCGGTCCAAGCACGAACTATATTCTTCTTGTATTTATTGCGTCACACCTTCTCCAAGTATGCAATAAGCGTCGGTCGTCACTTTGTCTTCAAGTCTGCATATCTTTCTTCGAACGAGGCCTCTGTGGTGGACGAAAATAACCCCCAACATGAAACTGCAAATGAGCGTGAAAGGTCCGGTGCATTATCATATGCGGCAAACACTTTTAGACCGTATGCACGAGTTTGTGTCTGATGTGCACCCAACACAATAGGTGTTGTACTCCGTCCCCGTAGACTAGTTGTATCTCCTTGATGGGAGCCTGCACTCGATCAGTCATAATGGCATTCACCTTGACTCCCAACTTATCATAGATGAAGTTCAATTCGGTTAACACCCATCTATAACTAGCAACGTCTTCGTTTGATATAAATGCAAACCCAATGCTGAATGTATTACCGGTGCAAGTGAAGCCAACCATTGCCAATAAGGGCATGTTGTACCTAGGCAAAAAACTTGCTTTAAACATTATAGTGAGAAAATATAAATCAACAATACGAATTTATAAGTAAATGTCCATAATGATGACGTACGGAAACTTCTTAAGCAACCGCAAACTTGTAGGGTGTACAAACAACAAGGCATTGATAACATCTGAACCCCTTACTTGTCTGGAACGGACACTATACTCTCGGTCATTCAAGAATTTTAAACACCATTGCGTCATTGTCGATTCTCCGCAATCCTCTACCATTAATGTCTCCCTCATATTATAGATTTGTCTAATTGAGGTAACATTTCCAAGATAGTTCGCCCTCAACTCTTGAACTACCATGTTAGGAGTGGCTAGATATAGAAACTTCTCTTTGACAAATTCCTTTTGATCAGCTGTTAATCTGCCCGCATATGGATGTGCTACCAAGGTAGTTGGGAGGGTATGATTGTGTTGTCCGCAGGCTACCGTTAAGACCCATCCCTTTTGAAATTTTTTCCGCACCCCATTCATTTCAAATGGACAGCTACACTTCCTTGTTGGAGTATCGGTGGTTGGCTTATAAATGCTCCTATTTTCAGCTCCGGGCAATACCCTCTTGCTATTTCTATATTTACCGGCTAGGTCACAAGTCACTACGACCCTACTTCGATTCGATCGTTTTATGACTAGCACAAATTTCTTTGACACTGCAAGATGCCTAGCCCTATCAAGCATTTCTTGTTGACTATTCCATACGGTATCGTTATGAAAAGCAATAGAAAAATCTATTCCGAAGACCTAAAATGGTACAATATTTCAAAATCGAACATCTATCATTGTCTTATTATCATACACTACAACTCACAAAGTTATGCAATTTAATTAGAATTACCTCGTCTATCTCGCTCGACGAATCGGATTCGGTTGCATACTCTTCTCCCGCTATCTCTTCCTCCTCGTCAATATCGCTTGATGACACCACATTCTCGGAATTGTTTTCGCTCCATGTGGGATCTTCCTCTTCGGATGAAATTTTCTATAAGACTTTGGAACAGAGAAATTTTGTTGTAAAATGAAATGAGCACCCACATACGTATTTATAGGAAAAAATTTGACCGTTGCAGATCCGCACATCTAGGGCTCGCGCTCTAACGGTCGAATTGTCCAACAGTCGGATTTTCAAACGGGCAGAAACCATGGCGGCACAGAACACGAGGCACACACCCATGGCTCGCGTGAGCCCTGGGTGCGTGCCTCGTGTTCTGTGCCGCCCCAATTTCCTTTTTTCGGTTTTTTTCATAATGACTATTTTGCCCTTGCGCAAGCCCTAGATGCGCGCGAGCCCTAGATGCTCGCAATTTCGGGTGTAATTACAAACTTTCACGGGTGCGCATTGAAACAACTTTTCTATAATACAATCAAACCGCCATAATAAATTTAATATGATTAAATAAATTAGAAACCGGTACGATAAGGTACTATAGATGTCACAAAAGACTAATACAACCGCCACAATAGGCTGAAACAGTGTTAGCATATATTGTTCAAAAGTGTCGGCGTAAGTATATTTGCAACAGTTTACCCAACGATTTTATGTTCTTCCTTAAAACCGCCACAATAGGTATAAAAACCGTCAACATAGATCTATCACAATGCCCGTACGTAGCTGTTTATAGCTGCCCCAATTAGTCTTTAGTAGCGGTTTTAACATTATATGAGCGGATTCGACCGCCATCATATGTCGTTTTATATTATTTTTTTTTTGATTATTCAGGAGTGTGCCAGAGAGCGTCCATGAGGATGAGAACATTAAGTTCTAGATTATTTAAAATGGTCTCATACGGGAGGTTGTGGCTCATTTTCGCAATTTTGTCCGCCACAATGTTGTTTTCTCTGCCCACATGAGATATTCGAACCATCTCGGATCCTTGTATGAAAACAAGTACATCCGAGATTATTCTTTCGATTTCTAAAGGACAATCTTGAGTCCTTGGGTTGCCTTGATGACTACTAGGTTGTCACCCTCAATCTCCAATTTCCTTAGATGTTTTTCCTTCGCTTGTATCAGTATGTCCCATAGTGTCATTGCTTCCGCTTTAGTAGATGATATTTTTCCATATTTCCTTGTGGTAGTGGCTACCACTTCTCCATTTTTGTCTCTTAAGACCCTACCACCCGACGCTTCTTCATTATCTAGCTTGGATTCGTCTAAGTTGATTTCATACCACCCTTAAAGTGGCTTTTTCCAATTTGTTAACTTCTTCCTTTTCTGGTTGCTTTTCTTATCTATTGTCACCTCTTCATCTTCAATCCATAGTTTTACCCTCTCCCAATTATGTAGGTGTGTTCGAATATACCGTGGAAGATCTTGGATAAAGTCGTTTGCGGTTTGTTGAAAGGTGAGTTTATTCCTTTGGTGCCACACACTGCACCAAATCACTAACAGTTCTGTAAAGTCCTTAGTTCCAAATTGTTGTGTGATTTCTTGCATAAAAACTCTAGGAGAATTATTTGCGTTGTTATAGTTGCGGAGTACGTGTTCCGTGTTGGCCAGCTTGATGTGCTTGGTCATCTGAAGTACGTGTATGTGGACACTTGATATATAAATGTTCCGAGTTTTCGAACAGGCACTTACACACGATGCATCCTTCCGGTATCATATGTCGTTATGTAGTAGTGTATTATCTCCATTGTCCAATTCTTCACCTACTTTATAGAGTTGTTTTAAAAGTTTTAAAATTCCTCAATTTGGAATAACTTTTGAAGATGGAGGGAGTATGTTGAAAAAATAAACTACATACCACATTTTTTTAACATTCTTCATTTAGATATATGTATAGACTACTTCATCGTCTTTTTCGCTCTAATAACGGACAAGCCAAAATTTCTACTTCCTTAATGTATTCTTTTTTCGGAAATTCCGGGTGGTAACCTTGTAATTAAGCTAAATTCGCGTGGTACCCTATTACTTTCTAAATTTCGCACGGTGCCCTTGGGCTTTTAAAAGATTTCTCTGTGTGACCTAGCCGTCAACTTTTGGAGAAAATACGATAAAGCGAGAAAAAAAAGGAGATTTATGCTTGCCGTTCTTCTTCTCTTATCTGATTTATTCTCTTTGAAGGGCCGTCGATCGGTGATTGCATCCCTCATGTAGGTCGAACAGAGGACGATGAAGACGGATTAGGATGTACTAGGGCCACCGCGCAGGCCACCGCCATCTTCCACAGCGCAAGCCTCCTCTTCTACTGAAAATCGTCATTTGTTCAGACTAGCAGATGGACCGGTGGACTATGGGGGCAACGAAAATAGTGTCTAGGACAAGACAGAGACTTTTGATGTACGAATTTCAGGATTCCTACATTCAATTTAAGAAATTTGAAGGTTTGAACGTGTGATTATTATGCGAATTTTGGCCTCCTGTGCTTAATTTGAAAAGAAGAGCGCTATTCAGTCATTGCCTTCAGCTCAACAACAGATTTAAAAAGGGCCTATTTGGATCAATGATATAAGTTAGCAGCTAGTGACGTACATGTTGATGAAAGAGGCATGGTTAGGTACATGTTGATGAGGAGATATGGCTTCTTGGGGTTTGTTTGATGAATCAAATTCGATCATCTGGATTGACATTGTAAGAGATATGACTTCCTTTTCCGATCAAAATCGTCATCTTCCGCAGCGCAGGCCACCGCCATTAATGTCGTTCATGTTCCGGGTTGTTTCCCATTAACGCTTCTCACGCTAAATCAAGTCGTAGGTCACACAGCAAAATCTTTTAAAAGCCCAGGGGCACCGTGCGAAATTTAGAAAGTAATAAGATACCATACGAATTTGGCTTAATTACAAGGTTACCACCCGAAATTTCCGTTCTTTTTTTACTCCTTTATTTAATTAGTTAGAAAGGTATTAGTATAACGTAATAAAAACAATCTAATAAATGAGATCACTGTAAGGATTGTCCTCGCTAGCTGGACCAGAACCCAAAAAAGTAGCTCTGCCATCTTAATGGTCATTGTATACGTAAACATATGGTCATGCAAATGGACAAATAATTCTTTGGTCCAAATTAAGCATACAGTTATTACGTCTAGTCGAGTAGGCAACGCTTTCAAAAAAAAAAAAGTCAAATAGGCAACGCGGGTGGCTTCTCATGACCATGTTGTAACGTCATCCGGTACGAAAATATTGCTCTATATTTTGGGAAATATAGCTGCCAGGGGGCCAGGATTGATTTCCTAATCTGTTGATTGGATGACTAGAATTGGTGAGGATGTGTCTGAGAGTTGAGGAACGCTCAGGTGAGATAGTTATTAGGGTGCAACATGAGGTATGAGGGGAACCGTTAGATCAACCTAAATAGATGGTGAGATTTGAGGGTACACAATAGGATTAATTTTAGGGGAGGATCTGATTATTTCTACGTGGCTCCAATTAAGGTAAAAACGTGTTTTATGGGATTTGATTGGAGATAAAATCGGGAGGGGAAATC
This sequence comes from Polygonum maritimum, assembly GCA_963924305.1. Classification (NCBI taxonomy): domain Eukaryota; kingdom Viridiplantae; phylum Streptophyta; class Magnoliopsida; order Caryophyllales; family Polygonaceae; genus Polygonum; species Polygonum maritimum. The sequence goes on along the minus strand of OZ002732.1, from coordinate 32,976,100 downwards.
TTTTATGGAAATGATTGAGTTGAAAATATTTGGTTGCATTTTTTAAAATAGGAAGTTGCTAAATTTTAGGAATTGATAAAGATGAGAACGAAGATCTTTAGAAAAAATAATAATTTTACGTAAAAATAAAAAGTCACTAGAAAATCATGGAATAATGGAATATCTACTAGTCAACGTTCGAAAAACTCTGTGTGATGATTTGAATAATGATATTGTTCAACATGTTTTACAGTTTACTTTATTTAGGTTGAACAATTACTTGTTTTACAGTGAAAATCAATTCGTTATAGGTTGAATAATTAGATGTATGCAACAAAAATAAGAATCTTATATGAACCTTGAATATATAAATGTAATACATTGAATAAGAAAAAAAATAACGATTGTTACATCTCGAATAAATACTACATTGGATATGAATAAGTACATCTATTTTTTGGAATGTACACTACTATGAAAAAAAACATTATCAATGTCTTCAAACTTCATCCATATGTACCTCGCTGCCATTGTTGAAGAACTCCATAACAAAACACACATAAATGAATAACAATTTATGCATAATAGTACACACAGCTAATATTGTTGAACAAGTGTTCATCATATAATGCAAAACTATCAAAACGAAAAATACACTATTGTAAAAGTTGTCTTATAATCATTGAAAAACACTATTGTACAACATGAAAAATACAAAACAGTTTATATCTGTTACTTGAAAAATTGTTATTAGTATGTTGAAAAACACAATAGACATACATAAAACAGAAATGAAATCATTCGTTTTATCTCGTAATGAATAAGTTTGTGTAAATAGTTGAAAAAGATTCAAAGTGAGAAACAATTACATATTTGAAACTAATATGTGAAAAATTTGTCTTATAATCATTGAAAAACACTATTGTACAACATGAAAAATACAGACCAGTTAAAGTCTATTATTTGAAAAATTATTATCAATATGTAGAAAAACACAATAGACACACATAAAACAGAAATGAGAAGACACTCTTTTCATCTTATAATGAATAAGTTCATGTAAATATTTGAAAAAGACTCAAAGAGAGAAACCATTGCATATTTGAAACTAATATGTGAAAAGTTGTCTTGTAATCATTGAAAAACACTATTGTACAACATGAAAAATAAAAAACAGTTTATATCTGTTACTTGAAAAATTGTAATTAACATATTGAAAAACACAATAGACATACATAAAACAGAAATGAAATCATTCGTTTCTCGTAATGAATAAGTTCGTGTAAATAGTTGAAAAACATTCAACGAGAGAAACCATACCTGTCTTCCCGACGATCTCTTCCCGTCGATCTCATTCAAGTTGCATCCATGCACGCCTTTGTTCATGATATGTACCAATAAATCGACAAATCTTAGTTAAAACCTAGTTTTGAATTTCAAAAACAACAAAAACCCTCAATCCAGGAAAACCGGATTGTTACAATCGAAATTCACATAAACCCTAACTACTACATACAAGCTTCAAATCGACTAATTGCATAGGTTGTTGTAGACGATTAAAACCTAAATTAAAACAACCGAATGCATAAGCATATCGATGTTCTTGAACTGAAAAAACTACTTCGAAACCCTAATATATTAAATCCAAGTTCGTCTAGGTGTAGAATGAAAGAAATTCAAAAAAAATTACAGAGGAGTAACTAATACTTACCAAGACACTTGTGCGGGAGGAAATCGTCGATGAGGACTATGGGGAAGTCGAATTGCTTCAATGGAGAATGAAAGCTATTGAGTTGGAGCGTTGATGAAGACGGCGTAATTGTGTTTTGAAAGAGAGATACATTTTCTTTAGATGAAAATTATCGGGTATGGAAGGGGGATATCTCCCAAGATATTATTTCACCCAAAAAAAATGGGATTTGATATTATTTACTACTAATAGAAGCGTAAATCTTGGGATTGATTTTTGATCTAGTGTTTCTCCACCCAACAACACATATACACCCTTTTTTTATTAAATCCGGACCGTTTGATTAGATTGATCCAAAGGTCCTCATAACACCTCATGTTACACTCTAAGAGAATGTTTTACTAGAGCATTTTTCTTGAGAGTTTAGCTGTGTTTGAGAACCCCGGAAGGTCTAACTTCCTTCATAGAAATTGATATGTGGATGAGGTGAACCCATCTAATTTCAATATTATTATTTAAATAAGTGGGATAGGCCCTCATATTTTACCAAAAAAACTATCCCAGTGGACCAACAAAAAATAAGGAATTCATACAAGTCCACTAGAATTAATTAATGGACTTTCCTTACACAAAAAATAAACTAATTGAGTTCCACCTTTTGTGTATTAGGCTACCCAAACAGTGCCTTGTAGATTAAGTATAAATATATGATCGCTAATCATCACATTGAAATGTATAGATCCAATTCATAATTAAGTTGAACCCTGATAATCCCACGCCCATAAACACGTAGATTACCTCACACAAATGGCCAACCACAACAAAGAGCAAGAAAATGGGAAGACAGAGCAAAGCTTCACAATCCCAGAAATCAAATACACAAAGTTGTTCATCAATGGAGAGTTTGTGGATTCCGTTTCAGGTATATATATGTACATGTTAATACAGAGTTTCATGAGTGCAATGGTATGGTACGTAATAAAAATGTTTGGAAAGGAAAGTAAGTTGATAAAACATGGATTTCAGGGAAAACTTTTGAAACCATTGATCCGAGAAACGGAGAATTGACCGCAAAGGTGGCGGAGGGTGAAAAGGAAGACGTTGATGTGGCGGTCAAGGCTGCCCGTCAAGCCTTCGATCATGGCCCTTGGCCTCGCATGTCAGGCTACGTAAGTCTCCATCTCTTACTCACCTTGAGGGGAATGGAGAATGTTGCCTCTTCTTTTAGCTATCTTCGAAAAAGAACTCAAAGAGAAATGTGTTTGTGCTTATGAATTGGGCAGCAACGGGGAAGGATATTGATGAAGTGGGCTGACTTGGTGGAGGAGTACGTGGAGGAGGTAGCGGCGTTGGAGGCAGTGAACGCGGGGAAGCTGGTGGGGATGACGTCCGGGTTCGAGATTCCGGTGGGGATATCGAGTGTCCGCTACTACGGAGGGGCGGCCGACAAGCTCCACGGCGAGACTCTCAAGCTGTCGGACCAGCTGCAGGGGTACACGCTACGGGAGCCCGTCGGAGTGGTGGGCCACATCCTCCCTTGGAACGTCCCCTCCCTCCTCTTCCTCGTCAAGATTTCCTCCGCCTTGGCCGCTGGATGCACGGTTGTTGTCAAGCCCGCCGAGCAGAGTCCCCTCACTGCTCTCTACTTGGCTCATCTTGCTAAGCTGGTACGTACTCTACTAAATACGTACATACAGTGTTCTAAAAAACATTAGGCAGTTCCGAAGGACTGCTTAGGCGGCCTTGTGACGTGCTAATAATAACATATATTGTTGTGCTGTTGTGGTGGAATAGGCAGGAATCCCGGATGGCGCGTTGAACGTGGTGACAGGGTTCGGGCCCACTGCTGGAGCCGCCGTGGCTGAAGGGTTTTAGATGCGTATAAGCGGAATTTCAGAAACAATTTCTTGCACCTAAACATGGATCTAAAGCATTCTTGATTAGAGACAAAATTAGGGTTAGTAGAATACCTCTTGATGCGCGATTAGGGTTCTTCCTTCGAGAGATAAAGCCTCAATTGTGACTTCTCTAATCAGTCCACACGAGCACGGGATCTGGATCTCCTTCGCTTTCGATTGCTAGATCGAAGTGCCAAAGACTAGAAGAAAAGAGGAAGAAGAGAGCTTTTCTATTTTACGTAAAAGTTAAAAAAACCCTTAGCTCTCTTCTTTCCTGTAAAGGCCTTATATATTTATTTCTCCAAATAAATATATCCTTTTCTTATTGGGCTGACTTTTAGCCCGCTGATTCAGCCCATCAACTCAATGTGTGTGACCTCATAGGACCCAATTATAATAGCTATGGATTAAACTATTTAATCCATTAGTCGTAGTTGGTTTCTAGCAAAACATTACGACTCCTAAAATAACCGGATTGAATCTCTCTATCAACTGTCCTATTCCATGTTCGGTAATTGCAACTTTTATTAAAGGACACAATTCCTTCAATCTGCCACTTGTCCTTGAAAACAAGTTTGCAATTTTAAGATACCTTTGTCTCTTAATGTCTTATTTGATGATATGCTGACATTCATATCTCCCATCAAATATGTTTCTTGTATACCTAAGTTCGAACTATCAAATAACGAATGATTACAATTAATCCATTCGAGCATGGCCATGCATTTTCTAGTTCTAGCTCTTCAAGTGGCCTAGACACCTTTCTTTTTTCATGCATCAATGTATACATGAATAAGGAGGACAATTCCAATCTTGTATGACTATGGCTCTCACTCAACTTTTGGCAATCCCAATAATTGCTTTTATAGCCCCCTTTTACGGAGAGCGTTTAACAATATCAAAGACATACCAATCATCAACTAGGAAACATAACATACTCATGTTTAAGGAATCCACCAATCATGGTCAACGTAAAACTCCACAATCCCTTTTGGAGAGTCTCAAGGTTGGTCTGTCCGATATGTATCATCCATACATATCTATGTAATTGACTGGACATCTCTATGTCCCCATAGCACATGAAACCCTGAGCTATCAGTCAATGTACAATATAGTTATAAATGAAATCATCTATGTCCTATTTAATGATTCAAACTATGGACGTGCAATAATTCATAACTGTAGTCACTTAATGAATTATTCGGACTATGAATTATTCGGACATATTATTCAATATTAATCAGTATAATATATAAATAAGAATGAAATATCATATATTATCAGAAAGTCAAACATAACAAGTGTCCAACACTAAGCAGAAATAATGTGATATAAGGCAATCTCACAACCATTCACCAATGTATTTGAGATCCTTAGCCTTAGTGTGACTATCATGCTTAGCCCTAGGCATAGGCTTAGTCAAAGAATCTGCAATATTGTGTTTTGTATGCACCTTACACATCTTGATGTTACTTTCAACAACTATTTGTTGAGTAAGATGATACTTCCTCATAACCTGTCTAGATTTGAAACTTGAATTTTGCATATTGAACTTGTCAAGAATCTTATCCATATAAGATCCTGACATAGTACTAGCAATCTCTTAGATCTATCCTTATAGATTTTTATTTCAAGTATGTACTCTGCCTTTCCCAAGTCTTTCAGTGAAAAACATTTCTTGAGCTATTCCTTAACGGACTCTAGCGTTGGAATGTCATTCCCAATAAGCAGTATGTCATCCACATACAAGACTAAGAGAACCACCTTACTCCCACTAAACTTCGTATATACATAAGGATCTTCTTCACATATGATAAAATCAAACTCTTTGATCTTTTCATCAAAACGAAGATTCCAACTCCTAGATGCTTGCTTAAGCCCATAAATAGATCTCTTAAGCTTACACACCTTCCCAGCATGATCTGGATCCTCAAAACCCTCTGGTTGTGTCATGTACACATCCTTCCAAAATACCATTCAGAAAAGCGGTTTTAACATCCATTTGCCAAATCTCATAATCATATTAGTGACAATAGCTAGGATTATCCTTATGGATCTAATCATGACAATTGGCGAAAATGTTTCATCATAGTCAATACCATGAATCTGTTTAATACCTTTAGCAACTACTCTTGCTTTGTATACAGATACATTTCCATTTTTGTCAATCTTAAGTTTGAAAACCCATTTGCATCCTATGGGTTTTACCCCATCTGGCAAATCTGTCAAGTCCCAGACTTGATTTTCAAACATGGAATCCATTTCAGATTTCATGGCCTCAAGCCATTTCTTGGAGTTTGGACCCGTCGTTTCTTGTTTATAGGTAGCAGGCTCACCATGTTCTATCATTAGAACATCAAGGATTTTCGTCAAGATGAGATCATCATATCGTCTTGGTTGAAACCTTTGCCTGTTTGATCTACGTAGGAGTTCAACTGGTTCAACAACTGAGATTTCAGCATGTTCCACAACTATTTGTGGATCTGCTTCTTGAGGAATTTGTTCAGGTTCTTGGATAACATCAGATCCTTGGCCTTTAAACAAATCCATCTCATCCTCGACATCAACTATGTCATCTTGTTGTTGTGTTTGTTGCTTTTCATCAAGAACCGGTTCAAGATGAATATTTCTCCCACTTGACTTTTTGGAAATAAACTCTTTTTCCAAAAAGACACTATCCCTTGCAACAAACAACTTTTGTGCAGTGGAATTGTAGAAGTAATATCCAAAACTACCTTTAGGATATCCTATAAAATAGCATTTGTCTGATTTAGGTGCAAGCTTATCAGTTTGTAAACACTTTACATAAGCTTCACATCCCCATATTTTCAGAAAAGACAACTTTGGAACTTTTCCAGTCCATATCTCATATGGGGTCTTGTCTACAGTCCTTGACGGAGTCCTGTTTAGTGTAAATACAGCAATAGTGAGTGCATATCCCCAGAAGGATACCGGAAGGTCAGCAAAACTCATCATAGATCGAACCATGTCCAACAAGGTCCTGTTTCTCCTTTCAGACAAACCATTCAATTGTGGTGTCCTTGGAGTAGACAATTGTGTTACAATCCCACAATTTTTCAAATGATGATCAAATCAGTGGCTTAAGTATTCACCACTACGATCAGATCGAAGTGCTTTTATCCTTTTGCCAGTTTGAGTCTCTACTTCATATTGGAATCCCTTGAACTTTTCAAAGGCTTCAGCTTTATGTGACATAAGATAAATATACCCATATCTGCTCATGTCATCAGAATGTAATGAAATATCTATAGCCACCTCGAACTTCTGTACTCATAGGCCCGCATACATCAGTATGTATTATGGCCAAAAGTTCATTAGCCCTTTCATTTGTTCCTTTGAAAGGTGACCTTGTCATCTTGCCCATCAAGCATGATTCACATAAATCAATAGATTCACAATCCATATCTTTTAGAATTCCATCTTTATGGAGCTTCTTCATGCGATTCAAGCTAATGTGACCTAAACGACAATGCCATAGATAGGACTCACTCAAACAATTTGATTTTTGCCTTTTAGTATTAATGTTATACGATTCTGATTTGAGATCCAATACAAATAGTTCATTAACCATTGGAATATAAGCATAGAAGATTCCATTTCTTAAAATAGATATACTTCCATTCTTGATATCAATCTCAAATCCTTCAAAATGTAAACTTGAAATTCAAACAAGGTTTTAGTAATAATAGGAACAAAATAACAATTATTTAGTTCTAAAACTAAACCAGAAGGTAGAAATAGACTAAAATCTCCTACGGTAAACGCAGCAACCCTTGCTCAATTTTCAATGCGTAGGTCTATTTCTCCTTTCTCCAATTGCCTCCTACTTCTTAGTCCATGCACATTCGAAATAATGTGAGAACCACATCCGGTATCTAATACCCAAGTAGTAGCTTTGGTTGTTAAAATTTCAACATTAATACTTGAACTAGAACTCATAGTTCCGTTCTTCTTGTCCACAAAGTACTTGGGACAATTCCTCTTCCAGTGTCCTTTGTCCTTGCAGTAGAAGCAATCATGGTCAACAGCCACCTTTGGCTTTTCACCTTCCTTGGGTTTTGCAACTTGTTTGCCTTTCCCTTGGATATGATTCTTCTACTGATCTGTCTTTTCCTCAACATTTGAGGCATCAGTCAGAACAAGAATTAGGATTGTTGAGACATTCTCACGTCCTTTGGGTTTGAGAACTATTCTCGAATTCTGATCACAATCAGAAAATTTGCTACATTGAGCTTGTTCCTCTCAACAATTGAGCACAGAGTAAATTTCAAATTATCGCTAGACATGCTTTCTACAAAAGGAAATAACAAAACAAAAGTTCATGTTTGACATGCAAATACTTAATATTAAACTTGCTTTAAAACAAGTAAATGCACATTTTATTCAAATAAACAATTTTTGTTCCCGGTGAATAAAATGATTCCAAGATCCTATTCCAGACAAGACTCAACGTACTTTTGCACTGCCCTAAATCTGGTGTGTTCAAGGTAAGCAACAATTGCTAATTATAACTCCTTATAATTCTTGGTTAGTGGTCCACATCCAATGTAAGATCCACTACCATGTCTCAAGATCCAAAACTTTGCCTTTTGGTCTCTTGTTGGGTACAACCATATCAAAGTTTATGAACCCCCATATAGATCCACCCTCACTAGTTCAATGTTTTAGAAGGACACCCTCGCTTTTGCGAAGCCCATCCAACCAAAACCAAAAAACGTCATGGGTTATGATATGGAAAGACATTGCCCCAATATTCTTTAGGGAACTTAAGCATGCAATGGTTATTTATTACTAGTGACAAAACATAATAAATAACATATGCAAAACTTAAACAATTCATCTCATGAAAATCATATTATGAACCATTCATATGCAAGAAATAAAATTATATTATAAAACAAGCATATAACTATTAGAAAATTCATCTCATGAATAACTAATATGAAAATCTTGATTCAAAAGACAGTAATATATAATATTAATCAAAATTAATCATCAATGCATTTAATTGGACAAAATTGTATGATGAAGATATAATATCAAATATTTTATCTTATTTCAGTGGGATTTCCTAACTCCTTAGGAAACTATTATATTAGATAATATCACTATATCATCTAATAAAACCGATAAGATCTTATCTTAACATGTATTATGGAAAATTTACTTTTTCTTAGATTGGATCATGACCTAGTCTAGATCCAAATAACATGAGACAAAAGATAAAATTAACAATTAATTTTTCAATTGTACACATATATTCAAAGAACAGTATCACAAAATCCAATTTTATGATCATAATATATAATAAAACAACATAATTGTACATATTATATATATATGTTCTTGTTAACCCCGCGTACAAACTCATGTCAGTTCTACACCAGTGCACGTTACGAAGTCTATGTCACGCGTGCAACATATACAAATTATATGTTAACTACGTGTACAGATCCACAATCCAATTGTATACCGTGCCTTTTAATTGAAACCAAATTTCAATTCCATCATGATGTATTCTTACGTACAATAGTATACACTATACCAGAATCGATGTACGTATATATTGAAATCCAACTTCAATTTCTGCCGGAAGTCCATGTTCGTGTACATTGAAATCCAATTTCAATTTCTTACGTACATAATCAATGTTTACATACAGACAATTGTATACATATACAAAAGTAGCTCATACTGTTATGATCACGTGTATGTATGACACAACTCTAGGCACAACACAAAAAAGTAATTTTAAATACGTGTGAAACCCAATTTCACGTATACACAATTCGTCTAAAAGGTGTTCAGTACAATTCAATCAAAACTACAATGTAACCAACACCCAAAGCTTACTGTACAAGGTAATTGAAATCCAATTTCAATTTACCGATCTACTGTGTACCTTGAAACCAAATCCGATTTCAATTCCCCAGTAACCTTTAAACAATTTCAAAAGCTTACACGTACACGTGTACAGTTGAAACAATTTCAATTGTGTGCATAGTAATATCAATCATCTCGATCACGTCACTGTACGAAAAATCAAATTCTTCGTACTCGATACGCATTCAACCTTAAATTGAAATCCAATTTCAATTTCAATTGAATTATCGATTCGATTAATTATATCCGTCCAATTAATTAAAATCTCTATTTTAATCGGGCACAAAAATTATATATCAGTTTCATTGATATGAATCAAAATTTGCGTCAAGAACAAAAACCTAAATCTTTGATCCAATCAAGAGATGCTTAAGGCTCTGATACCACTGAAGGGTTTTAGATGCGTATAAGCGGAATTTCAGAAACAATTTCTTGCACCTAAACATGGATCTAAAGCATTCTTGATTAGAGACAAAATTAGGGTTAGTAGAATACCTCTTGATGCGCGATTAGGGTTCTTCCTTCGAGAGATAAAGCCTCAATTGTGACTTCTCTAATCAGTCCACACGAGCACGGGATCTGGATCTCCTTCGCTTTCGATTGCTATATCGAAGTGCCAAAGACTAGAAGAAAAGAGGAAGAAGAGAGCTTTTCTATTTTACGTAAAAGTTATGAAAACCCTTAGCTCTCTTCTTTCCTGTAAAGGCCTTATATATTTATTTCTCCAAATAAATATATCCTTTTCTTATTGGGCTGACTTTTAGCCCGCTGATCCAGCCCATCAACTCAATGTGTGTGACCTCATAGGACCCAATTATAATAGCTATGGATTAAACTATTTAATCCATTAGTCGTAGTTGGTTTCTAGCAAAACATTACGACTCCTAAAATAACCGGATTGAATCTCTCTATCAACTGTCCTATTCCATGTTCGGTAATTGCAACTTTTATTAAAGGACACAATTCCTTCAGTGGCCTCCCATATGCACATAGACAAGGTCAGTTTCACGGGCTCCACCGAAGTCGGGCGCCTCATTATGCAGGCATCAGCCACCAGCAATCTCAAAGAAGTCTCCCTCGAGCTTGGAGGCAAGTGCCCCATGATCATTTGTGACGATGCTGATCTTGAAACCGCTGTTCAGCTTGCTCTTACCGGCAGCTTCGTCAACAAGGTAGATATGATACAACAAGGGAGCTAGCTTCTGGTGTACTACACAAGTTGTGTAATTATAGTTTTCACTTGTATCTATTCGTGTCCCACTACTTAAAGTCGGGTCATTCTCATAGGGAGAGGTCTGCATCGCATCTTCTCGTATCTTCATACAAGAAGGCATCTACGACCAAGTCATGGAGAAGCTAGTCGAGAAGACGAAAGCTTGGGTGGTTGGTGATCCCTTTGATCCCAATGTCCAACAAGGTCCACAGGTACTTCATTTGCAATCCAATTTACTTCACATTATTTTAGGGCTCGTTATAACGAGGATATACTGAAAGTAACTGAACACAATATCTGGGTATGATATCTTGATATCAACACCAAGGGACTAAAACTAGCTCTAGTAGTTACTATTGTTAAGCAAACTCCATTATGTAAAGTGGTTTTCATGTGTATACGATAGGTCGACAAGGCCCAATTCGAGAAGGTATTGTCTTACATTGAGCATGGAAAGCGAGAGGGAGCTACACTATTGACTGGAGGTAGCCGTTGTGGTGACAACAAGGGCTACTACATCCAACCCACCATTTTCACTGATGTCAAGGTATACATTCAGTTAGTACGGTTGGTTGGAGCTCTATCCATACATTCAGGTAGTTGCATTGGACTGAATTTCTATAATGTTTTTGTAGGATGACATGCTGATTGCGCGAGATGAAATCTTCGGACCCGTTCTATCGGTTATGAAATTCAAGTTAGTGTATATGAATATGATCCCACATAATCGTGCCACTCGACTTAAGCGTTGATCAATAACTTGGAAAACTGACTGTTGTAACATCATTTCAGGACCATTGAGGAGGCAATACAGAGAGCGAACAACACCCAATATGGGCTAGCAGCCATGTTGGTGACAACCAACCTGAATGTAGCCAACACGGTGTCGAGATCGCTCCAAGCTGGGTTGATCTGGATCAACTGCTACTTCGCACTGAGCCCAGATGCTCCATTTGGGGGATTCAAGATGAGTGGCATTGGAAAGGATCTGGGAATGGATGGCATTTACAAGCACTCGCAGCTCAAAACTGTTGTCACCCCCATCTTCAACTCCCCTTGGCATTAGTGCTTTATTTATACCCCTACTCGCTACATTCAATAAGGAACCAGAGCAGCAGAAGAGATGCTCAATTGAATCATTGACACATGTATTTTGGCTTGAACAACTCAAATAATGGAAAATTCTTTTTATAAGTCCTTGCGAAATTTAACACAAAAACCACACTATCTTGGAAATCATCAAACTAGACCTTAACATTCATAGGGTTTCATCACATATTCACATCAGATCACAGCATTTCTACGATATCACACAGATCCAGAAACGAAAGAGATCATCGGATGAAATCAGATGAGATACTATCATACTAGTACTAGCGTGTATCGGATTCACTTGTGTTGCTTGATCCCTCTGAGCTTAACGCCGAGAGCTCTCTCCATCTTTGCAAGAATGGCCTGGTTGGGAACAGCCTTGCCGTTCTCGTACTCCTGAACCACCTGGGGACGCTCGTTGATGAGCTTGGCGAGGTCGGCCTGGCTCATCTTCTTGGCGAGGCGCGCCTTCTGGATGGCCTGCCTGACGTCCGCCGAAACCCTAAGCAGGGCGTCGGGCTCCTCGGCAGCGTCCAGCTTCTTGGCGCTCACCATCGTCGACGCCGCCGCCGCCGCCTTCTTGTTGGTCCCGCCTTCCGACTTCTTGATCGTCTGGACGGCGCCGCCCGTCCTCAGCGCCCGGTTCACCGCCTTCGGATCGCGCAGATCCGAAGACTTGGGCTTCGATTTGTGGAGCACCACCGGCTCCCAATCCTGCTTGATCGCCCCTGGGTATCTGCTCGGCATGATCTTGAGATCGAACCAGAGAAATCGAAGAATTGGTAGGAATAGTGAAACGAGAATGATGAGTGAGGACTCGGGATGTGGTTTGGGGTTTATATACAAGAGTGAGTCTCTCGAATGTTCTTTCTTGAGTAGTTTCTACAATTTTCTTTTTCCTTTTTTTTTCTCTAATTATGCTCTGGATATTTATGAATGGAAGAATCTGGAGACGGGAGAGAAACCGTGGGAAGGAAGCAGATGGAGTTTGAACTTTATACGAATCTATTACACAGAAAAAGTTGAAAACAGTTTAATTGGGCCTTGGTATTCATGAAGTTGGGCTGAACGAGATGGCCCAAAGTTCTCCTTTATTTTCTCATGTTGGGGAAAAAAACGGTTGAGTTGGGCAGTTGAGGCTGAGCTGTAGTGCCAGCTGTCGCTTACCAAACCAAATCATTTCTTGTATATCACACCAACACGATGGATGGATGCAACGTTGGTTTTCAATTCTTTTCTTTCCTTGTTTCTCTTCTACCTCTCAATCGGGCACTATTCACCGCAAATTTTGGGATCAGAAGCTAACTTTGACTAAATTCGTCATTGGATCAATCGTCTTCAGTTCGAATCGATTGTAACGCACTTTCTCCTGCTACATGTTTAGGGCTTCTTTTGTTGTGCTATGAGAAATCAGATGGATTTCTTAGATCTGTTTATATTCTGCCACATTGAGTTGATCCGGTTGAACACATGTGATTTGATGAATTCGGATGCTTTTGATGGAAAATGTGTGTTTAGTTGTTTACCAGAGTTGATTTCGTTTCCCTTATTCATGGATTGTGATAGTACTGAATTCTGGCGATTAATGTAGATTTTGAAAAAGAATGCAAGGATTCAGGATGTTTGCTTATTATGACTCCTGACAGTGATATAATTCATGACAAAAATTTGCTGCTGCTGATGAGATGCATTTGCCTTTGCTTGTAGTTATTAGCTAATGTAATGGCGAGTCGGTTGAAGGAAGACAAGAAGAGTGAGAAGCTAATCCGCGCCCTTCTAAAACAACCAGCTAATAGCACATGTATCAACTGCAACAGTCGGGTAAGCTGATCTTGTCTTTCAATGTGCTTAATTGATGTTTATTCTGTGCCCTCACATGTATCTTGTTGTGGATTATGCATTACATTTGGTGCTCTTTGATTCTCAATTTGCTTCTAGTGTTGTCCTTGTGGCATTACTATAACTATTAGCAACTCAACTTTGCTTTATCTGAACAAGCAAGGGACACACTTCTCTCTATTAACTGATCTACACTGCTACCTTGGCATTGTCAATAGAAATTCTTGGATTGGATTCTGCAAGGTGAAGAATCATGTTTATCTATATATAACCTGAATCAGTACATACCAAGCAAATTGTTAACTATGGTGAAGACTATATAAGAATACTCTCTTCTCCGACTAGTATGTTTGTCCATACACTTGTTCACGATTGTAGTCAATTATTAAGTGACGTTTTCAAGAGCATTTCAATGCTAATCTTCTGACAAACTATCTTTTCTAGTTTATTGTCCTACACTTGTTTAAAGGTGTAATACATTATAAATTTTCATGCTTTTTGTATAAGTTAATATCCAAGTATTGCTCTGAAAGAAGTGATTTTTCTTTTTCAACTAGGGGCCACAATACATATGTACTACTTTTTGGACATTTGTTTGTGCAACCTGCAGTGGAATTCAGTAAGTACAGATCTCTCATCTCATGTGGCTCCGATGAAGGAGTTTGTTAGTTGGTCATCAGATTTTCTTGGCACAAGGTACTAGCTGTCAGCCTAGCTAATTTGATACTATCTTTGTATTTTCAGCCGCGAGTTCACTCACCGTGTGAAGTCAGTATCAATGGCCAAGTTCACTCCAGAAGAAATCAATTACCTTCAGGCCGGAGGAAATGAGGTAAGCTTGCACTTCATTTTTTTCGTTTATGATCAACATGTTCATTTTAGGTGCTAATTAACACAAGTCTGCTTTTAACATCTTTAGCGCGCAAAGGAAATCTATTTCAAAGAGGTTGATCTGCATCGTGTGCCAGACAGCAGGTTAGTCATTATAAACGTTGCTCGACGTTATCCATGTAAGTGTAATAGCTTATAGTCATTTGTTTTCTCCTACAGCAACCCGGATAGGCTTCGGGACTTCATCAAGCATGTTTATGTTGATAGAAGATACACTGGTGAAAAGATTACCGGGAAGCCTGCAATAGTCAAAATGGTTAAGACTTTCCCCATGACTTTATCTGCCTATATGTCTATAATATGTTGGGACATTCTGATTTAAGTGCAAGTCTTATGTGTATCAAGCAGGGTAATAGGGAGGAACCATTTGATAACAGGAGAAGAGATTCCCATCAGGGGAATCAACAAAACAATGTTAACAGAAGAAGTCCTGCTCCCGCTGCAATTGTTAACAATTGGAGACGAGAAGATAGATTTAGCAATGGGAAGAAGTCTGAAGAGGATCTTAAAGCTGGGGCTAAGTCATCTGACAGAAAAACTGATCATAATGGGTCCAGCCCTCCTACAATTCGGCCGATTAGAGATATTTTAGGAGAGAGTTCCATGTCTCTTCGTGTCGTTGAGCCTCCAAGAACAAGCAGTGAAAAAAGGCCTGATGGTTCCTCTCATATGAAACAGGTTAGACCGATGGATGCATTTGATTTTGTAAAATCTAATTCGAGTTAATAGATTGGAATTCTTGTTGTTCCATTTCTGATTCAAGTTAAGGAGCGGTCCCTGTTACGAAGCAATAGCACAACAGATTGATATATACTTGTGTCATCTTAATCATAGCACACCAGATTCTTTCTATTTAGTTCATCTCTGTGGATGTTATCAACATGTGGAACTAACAGATATGAGTAACTTTGTTGCTTTTCAGCCAACTGCTTCATCTGGGAGCTTGGCTTCTAGTAATGGGAATAATACATCGGAAATTAAGGCAGAGGTCTCTTTGATTGATTTTGATGCTGATCTTCCAGCTCCTCCAGTAACTGCAGCTGTTGCACAACCACAACAAGCGATGAAATTAACCACTGCAGGTAATAGTGATAACTGGGACTTTTTGGATAGTGCTCCTCAGGTAGCAGATCCTCAACCGCCACCGAATTCGAACCCATTGGATTCTGTGTTCACGCAGCTCTCTACTAGTGGCGTATCTAGCAGTCAGGTGAGGCTCATAAAATGCTGAAATATATTCTGGCTTCCATTATTCTTTTTATGAGTTTGGTAAAAAGGTGTTGCAGTAAAGCCAATCTCACAATTTTGTTAATCATGAAGGGCCTTGTCACAAATCCTGAAGCTGTAGTGCAACCTGTGGAAGTTAAGCCTACTGGAAGAAAAGAATTGCCAGCGGTATTGCAAAGCTCACTTTTTTAAACTACAAGTCCAAGATGTGTATTCTTTTCATCTAAATTTGTGATTAAATCTTCCAGGATTTTTTTACTGCTATGTATGTTCCGCAACCTGTACGTGCTCCTCATTGGCATACTGGTTTGGCCCCCGGCGTATCATTTCCTGTGCAATATAACACTGCCATGGTACATCTTCTGTTTTTCTTTACCCTTGCTATGAATCAGTAGAGCTTTCAGACTTGCCGGTTTAAATCATGTATGATGCAATTATAATCTATTGTTTTTCTTGCAGGCAATGCCAACTTTTCCAAAGTCAGCCCAATCAGCAAATCCATTTGACCTTGGCAGTAACTCTTCTCTTGCTCTAGCAACCGAGGTATGTCTATGATTCATGAAATGAACAAAACGTACATTCTTAGATGGTGATCATGGTCTGACTTAAATCATGAAAATGCATTTACTGGTACTAGAAGGTGATCATGGTCAGTTGAGAAGTTTGGTCTGCTGCTTGTATCTAACATAACTCAATTCACCAGCTAGGAATTTTCACTTACTTGTGACTAGATCAGAGCGAACTTAATTGACACTTAATTTTTTTTGTGACTAAGACATTTTTCTGGATTTTTTTTACTCAAACCTACCTTTGCAATTTTGTGGGTGCAGTGTAACACACCAGACAGGGATTTAAACTTTAAAGTACTGAGAATTTGAAAAAAAAAATTGCTAGAGAAAATGCAACTCATACTTGCACCAATAAATCTACCCAGACAGAGATTGCTTATAACATGTATATTATATTGGCTGATTTGATGCAGTTTCCTCCCATGGCATCCATGCAAAATTCTCTGCCAAACATGTCAAATCCAACAGAATTGATGCATACATCATGGATGGCATCTCAGTCTCAGGCATCACCTTATCCATCAGGAGCCCCTCAATTCCCACCCTCTTTTGGGGATAATGTTATGCCAACACTCGCTCCTTCAAACCCTTCAGTAAACCCTTTCGGATAAGTACCGTCATATCATGTATAACGCCCACACATCTTGTGAGGGCGAGGATCAGTCTGCCACACCCCTTTAAAATCTTTACCATATCAAATTTTCTGCTTTTTTTTAAGATACCAGCAAAATATGATATGAATGCATAGGCTTGTTTGTGGTCATGGGTTAAGTTGCATATACAGTTCAGAGTGCAGCATGTTCGTGTATACAGAGAGCGGTAAAGAATGTAACAGAAGCACGGAGCTACAAGGAACCTCATCTGTGTAGATCTTATGTTAATATCAATTATCGTGTATAATTGTGCACTTGATCAACATTTGGAACTTGTAAGTTGATTCCATTTATTTTGGTCTGTTTTGCGAGGAGCCATGTCGAAGAGTGTGTCTTCTTGAATGAAGAACAAAATCATTGTAATTTTAAAAAAAAACTGCTGATAAATGTTCAATTTGAATAAACAGAATGATGCCTAGCTTGCATCTCAACCGACCTTCGTATTTGTAAGGAGGATTATGAAATTTATAACCGCGCAAACTCGCCCTCCAATTATGCAATACGTGAGGTACATTGAGTTTGAATCCTGGTTAAATTGATCACTGAATGACATTATCAGTAAAAAGAATGTGTGGATTAATTAGACCTATGTTACTATACTCAAACAAAACCAAAGTTCGTATGGTTAATGGGGACAAAATCACATTAATAGTCTAATCATACTGTATCTGTTTTTTTGGTAGAGATCATATTGTATCTGTGGAAGCTTATTCTATACATGTATAATATGTCATCTACTTATGAATATTGTGACATGCCGAACTGTACTGCAACTCAATCGGGCCGTTCCTTCTTCAAAGATAATGGCGAAACAAGAATCGCAACGCACAAGAATAGGGCTGCTTTTGATTCTTCATCTTTGTCATGGAAACTCACCCACTTGTCTACTCTTGAATATCACCGGAGCCACCAGCATCCATACTACAACACAAGTATACACACATTTTCTTTCTGCATTAGTTTGAAGATAGTGAAGACCAAACCTTAAGTTTTAAATAACCCACAAATACACAAGATACTTACTATACACACAAGCTGCTAGCCATACATTCACTATCTTCACCCAAGTGCTTGTCCATCCTACATCAATGGTCCACCTACAAAACAGAAAAACAAAAACAAAACACATTGATGCAATTTGCTAATGAGGTTTCTTAGAAATTTCTTGTTTGATTGTGCAATTTGGAGGGCTCCTCTACTGGAGACTTACTTCTTCATAGAATGGTGAGAGTTCCAACTGACGAGAAGCATTGCAAAGTACATCGCTCCCGCAGAAAAGACTAAATGGAAGAAGCCATAACCATAAGGAACGTCATCCTCATCCTTACTCTCGGTCTTTCTAAACTGAAAGAGAAGCTGTTCGTTAGGTTTATTAGTTGAGTTTGTCTCTATAGTAGTTTAAAGTGTCAAATCACATTGCAGTGGTGGAAGGTGAAAAGTAAAAAAAGACCTGAAAACACTGCGAATCAATGCCTGTCGAGAAAGTTGCAATCACCATTGCTAGCATTGCAACAACAAAACTCTGCATTAAGTATATACAAAACTGTTAGTGACATATTCATCTTATAGAAAATCAATCCATTTGTTACAATACTTCCTCTGTTTCTAAGAAGATGTTGAGTAAATGGAACGTAGTAGATTACTATGATGGTAAGCCAATCAGTCCTCCTTGAAGCTTCTGCCTTCCGATTGCAGATTGTCCCTGGCGGTTCACTGTGGGAAAAAAAGAAGATAAAATGATCATGTTTAATTTTTTCACCATCAACTCAAAATGTATTTGGAAGCTTGTTTGATTTATCTTTGAGTTTCCAGTTCTCCTATTATTTGGTTTACAAAACTAGAAGAAAGATTTTGAAGACACCTTTTCATTTAAGGTGACTACTAAGATATACCGTGTGTTATAACAATTACCATGTTGGCAATAAAAAAAATGAAAATCCTTCAAAACTAAAACCAGAAACTCAGAAACTGAATCAAAATAACATAATGTGTAAAACAAGACAGAAATAGGAGAAACAGTGTATTTCATACCTTCTGATGGCACACCAGCATAAGAAAACCACATAAAGTCCCACTAATCCAGGAGCCAAGAAGCCAGCGTTAACCTGTTAAGAGCACAATACAATATATGTCAAACAAGATGCCCAATAGTATAATTAAGTATTAGAGACTAAACACTATGATCATACAACACACTCGCCTTGGGATAAAGAGAAACACTAGTCATCACGAAGAGTAGAACCAGTGTGGAGGTGATGAAAAGAATATTCATCACGCAGGATGCTCTGGGAGCGTACCATACATATAACATTATGATCCCTACAAAACTTATGACATGTGACGCCGTTGCAAGGGAGATTGCCTGGATTCGGCTTTACAAGCCAAAGAAAAGATAACAAAATTCATGTTAGCAGAAATTACATGATGCAATAGCTGGAATGATGAATTTGACTTAGTCTTGCATACCATCTTTCTGCATACTTTTCTGAGAGGGAACAATCATTCAGCCATGTGATGAAACTCATAACACTTACAAGCTGAACTAACAGGAAGACTCTGTAAGAGGTACAAGTAAAGAAGTTAATAATAGCTCAAAACTGACAGTCAAAGGATCGTACCAAACGGACCCTAATATCAATTTCAGTCATACCCTGCGCCTAAGTGTGCAATTTCCCCTGCAAAGATATATGCAGGTGTTATTTTTCAACTAACGGTTGGTGAAAAATGTGTAGCATGTATAGAGAATGCGGACATACCATAAAAATTGATAACTGCATTAGGAACCAGGAAAGGCAAGATCATGAATAGAATAAATAGAAGAGCTTTGGCTGACCACCATTCGGAATGCCATGTATCTCTTCGGTCGTGCAGCTTTGAGGTGCCAACTGTTGACAGGAACATGGCAAAGAAGAACAGCTAACATGTTCGTTAAGGAAGACGAAGAACAAGAACAAAATGAAGGCAAATGTTTTTGAGCTTTCAATCCTTTGATTCAAGTAATATCTTAGTATTATCTACATATAAACCATCTAATTACTCAAACTATAGATAGAATCTCTAGAAGAACACAAAATGGAAGAAGAGATCATCTACATAATGATACATCATTGGAAAAAGAAAATCATGATAACATATTGATTCTTAGCTTCTTCATAATTATTAAAGTGAACATTTTAGGATACAAAGCATCCCAAGCTCACGCGTAACACTCCTACTGCACCCAAACACTCCAAACTTCCTTCACATCCTTTAAGGTTTAGTCCTGCACCAAAACAAAAACACAAATCTCATATCAATCTCAAATTACATATCATATAATCCATCCCCTATCGTATTTTTTTAGCAAGGAGTAACTGAGAAGACTTACTTTGCAACGCCAACGCACTTTGCTCATAATCACGAATGGCCCATGCGAGAAGATTCGTTATGAGGAATAAGAAGCCGTAAATATATCTCGCCATCCAAGGGTTGGGTCCATATATAAATTGGCCAAACCAAGTGACTTCTTTGAGTCCAGGGTACTGGACTTTCTCATTGCTCATGTTGGTCTCCATTCCTTCCCGAAGTTTACCCTCTCAAGACATCCATCGTTTCCGATTAGATCATTGATTATAGATGTGAAATGAACTTACTTTCTCTTAGACGCCTTGTGAAGATTGAACTTGCTCCCTACCTTATAGGTTAGAAGCTTTCAATTGCTAAACAAGGGTGTAGATTTTTTGCCCCCATGCCACTAAGAAAAGCTGCCTAATATTGTGGCCCAGAGATGGAGTTGAAGCATGCCAAAGCCACTAAAAAACAAACTCATTCTCTTTTGAGAGGATGGTAGGCAATAAGTACAAGAACAAATTGTCATCTTTCAAAGAACCAAACAGAACATTAAAGAATCAAAATTGAGCACTTTTCTTCACAGAATCATACCGGCCAACCAAAAAGATAATCAAAAAGAGACTTTGACTTGTAATGAGACTGAGACCATACATAAATGAACTAGACCCATTTCTGAATTCTGTGTGATGTCAATAAATTTGGGTTTCACTTTCTGAATTGGACTCTATGGCTTAAAAATCTCAAGATATATTCGAACCAAGCAATAGGCCGAATAGGTGGTGGGTGCATAAATGCCCACAAAACAAAAGGCGTCTATGCTTATCACAAACGCTGGGAAAGGTATCAGATTCATTCAGCATGCTAGGGAACTTTTTTACCACTTGTTTGAATTAAGATGCTCATCAAAAAAGAGATGAATTTCAATGGAAGGTCAATTGGCATATGATATGGATTACACTACCAGTAAATCAGTAATAAAAATTGGTTTGTAAAGAGAAACATTACCAGGTCCAAATGGGAGAGATTGAACATTCCCTTTGGCACCACATCATCTCAATCTTAAGCGTTTGGAAGATGAAAAGAGAGGCTGGCTTTATGCTTTTTGGGTTGCATCCTATTTTGCAGGAGAAGTAAAAGCAATCGGTCACTTTTTGTTTTGGTTTGAGTAATTTGTTCGATCTCTTTTGGTTTTCCCGCCATAAACAAGAGTACCCAGAGGCCGAAGCTTTGGCTTGGGCGATCGGGAACAAGGCCATGGCTGTTGTGCCTTGGAAGGAATCGAAGGGCGTGGCGTGATCATAGGAATCAACCATGGTTGCGTATTTGGGTTGTTTAGGGTTACAATGAGTTCCTTAAAAGCATTTTCTTCTCAAGAACACAAATTCAAGATCGTCTGTCTTGCAAGTTACAACGCAATCTTCACATATACAAACTGGTTGTACGGCATGGAATTGTATATTTGCATATGTTAGTACATATCTATTGACTTCGTAGTAGTAGTGTGGCTCCCCTCTCTTTCCTTCGTTTTCAGTACTTCTTTTGGATTAGAAAATTTTATTTCTATTTCATCGAAAACAAAACTTTATTTTTCGATAATAATCATTTGAATTTTTTGTTCCCATCCACATATTTATTTGACAAACTTTGTAAAATGCATATAAAGAAATGAGTATGAGAATTGATGTGCACATGAATTTTGTTATAGTTTTAAAACTATTTTTTATGTTACATATAACTACACTTTGTTGGTTTGATCGGGTTGTATCAGTTCAGTTTTACATTAACTACAAGTTCGGATTGTTAATAGTTACGGGTCAATCATATAAGGTACTTGGGGAATCTAGTCGACCATTAAGAACATCAATTATTTTATAATTATTAAAATAATATTAAAAAGATATTAATACTATGTAATAATATATATTATGTATTTTAATAACAACAAATTATAATATTTAAAATAAGCATTAGAATTTTTTGAAAATAACATGGTTGGTCATGCAAGAAGTTTTCGAGTTCAATACAATCAAATTCGAATTGTTCATTGAATCATTAATTTTCGAGTTGGATCGGGGTTTGAGCAGGCTTTGGCATGTCCACATAAAACTAACAAAAATATGACGAAAATGGGTAAGTGGGCTCTATAGAGGAAATATTAGACACTATAGGTGGGCCAAAATTTTAATTAGCTCCCCTAGTAAATATCACAAAAATGCCGCCATAGGATTTGCAGAAATTACGACCGTGCCACCATCAAAACATACATACGCGAGTTGGAGTGAAAACCCTAGCCAACAAAGACGAACATCGAGTGACGGCAGCGATCGAGCAAAATCGGCAAGAAACCAACCGATTCGTAGTGTGGCTCCTCCCTCTTTCCTTCCTTCTCAGTACTTCTTTTGGATTAGAAAACTTTATTCCTATTTCATCCAAAACAAAACTTTATTTCTCGATAATAATCATTTAAATTTTGTTCTCATCCACATATTTATTTGACAAACTTTGTAAAGTGCATATAAAGGAATGAGTATGAGAATTTACGTGCAGATGAATTTTGTTATAGTTTTAAAACTATTTTTTATGTTACATATAACTACACTTTGTTGGTTTGATCGGGTTGTATCAGTTCAGTTTTACATTAAGTACAAGTTCGGATCGTTAATAGGTACGGGTCAATCATATCAGGTACTTGGGGATTCTAGTCGACCATTAAGGACATCAATTACTTTATAACTATTAAAATAATATTAAAAAGATATTACTATGTAATAATATATATTATGTATTTGATAACAACAAATTATAATATTTAAAATAAGCATTAGAATTTTTTGAAAATAACATGGTAGGTCATGCAAGAAGTTTTCGAGTTCAATACAATCAAATTCGAATTGTCCATTGAATCATTAATTTTCGAGTTGGATCGGGTTTTGAGCCGGCTTTGGCATGTCCACATAAAACTAACAAAAATATGACGAAAATGGATAAGTAGGCTCTATAGTGGAAATATTAGACACTATAGGTGGGCTAGAATTTTAATTAGCTTCCCTAGTCAATATCAGAAAAATGTCCCCATAGGATTTGCGCAAATTACAACCGTGCCACCATCAAAACATACATACGCGAGCTGGAGTGAAAACCCTAGCCAACAAAGATGAACATCGAGCGACGGTGGCGATCGAGCAAAATTGGCAAGAAACCAACCGATTCTCGAGCGGCGGCGATCGATGGAGTGATGACGAGCTGCAAAAATGATTGATTTCGGTAGGGGAAGACGATGACAAGTATCTAATCTATAGGGAACTACAAGTCGGGAATCTTACGTATTACAACAAAAATCGCACGTATTACAACAAAAATCGCATGATCGAATGGATGACACAATCCATTGTGTAACGAAACTCGGGGATGAATAAATGAATGTGATAATATGAATGTGATATGATGGATGAATGTGATGACAAGTTCTTGCAAGACCTAGTTGGTAAAGGTGGACATCTTATGACATGTCTTCTTTTACGAGTGTGATGATCAGTGTGATAGGAAAGTTGATGACATGTTAATTTTGGAATTGATGATCTAATGCCATATTTGATACGTGACAACCTTCGGGGTGAAGGCCGCCACGCGTTGAAGATGCCCAAGGATATAGATCTCGGATTGGTATGTGCGCAAGATTGTTGTTAAAGTTGATTGATTCGTTGAAGAATGGAGGCCAAAGACCAAGACCCTTATTAAGATCCCGATCATTTAAATTTAAGAAATTGATACGTGACAACCTTCGGGGTGAAGGCCGCCACGCGTTGAAGATGCCCAAGGATATGGATCTCGGATTGGTATGTGCGCAAGATTGTTGTTAAAGTTGATGATTGAGCGAAGAGAATTTGTTGAAGAACAAGTGTGCAGTGGAATTTGATTGTTGAATTGCTTGAATCAAGAAGATGATTTTGGGGATTTAAAACCTAAGGAATTAAACTTATCACAAGTTAATTCCCAGGTTCCAATCTGATTTTTATTGAATGAAGAATGAGTTTAAATAGACAAGCTAAAGGCCAAATTCTATCTTTTCTAACAAGATATCCTAGGATAGAATTTGCCAAAAGATATAAAAAGATCTAGTTAAAGATATGGAAATAACTAACTAGATAAAAAGAAATAACAAAGATAATAAACTTCTAACAAACTCGAATTTCCTAAAATATGAATAATCTTAAAGATAGAAATAAGGAAACTTAAAGATTCCCGTAAGATTTTGTACTGCTCTCAGTAAAACGCATTTTGGACGATCTTCTGGTCGGACTCTCATCTTGACGTCAACTATGAAGTTGTAGATCTTTGAATAAGCTTTCCAACGCATCTTGAATCGTCTCTAGATCATTTTGCTAGCCAAAGTTATGGCTGTTTTACTGAACAGTACTCAAGCTGTGACGAGAACTTGAACTTCCGAAATTTCTTGAATTTAATTCTTTTTCTTGGTGGCCTAGCACGCCATTGATGAACATAATCAAATGATAATTTCAAATCCATGAACACCTTCTTGAATTTAAATGACCGGGATCGTAGTAAAGGTCTTGGTCTTTGGCCTCCATTCTTCAACGAATCATTCTCTCGGATCCTCCCTTGATTTGTATCATTCTCCCCTTTTTGAATTCGACTTGTCCTCAAGGCGACGTTGGTAAAGAACAAAAGGACATGGTATGAATTCTCCAAAAGAAGGTCTTCATTGAATTGCATAGGCACCAATTCAAGCATGTTTGGACATACCATTGCAAGTGGGGTTGCCTTTGGTACCTCCTTGGGTTTCACATTGACCCATGTTGGGGCTGATCTAGGAGGTGGAAGGATCGGCGTTGATGATGACAACGATGGCCAACCAAAAGAATCTTCAATAGGATCCAAAGAAAGCAAATTTGGCGGTTCCTCTTCCTTGTTGTACTCCTCAAAATCACAATTTTCCTCACCCATATAGTTGGAATATGAGAAAAGATTGTTGACAATTGAAGAGCACTCGTCATTATCTTCGCTTGGGTACTCATATGAGCAAACTTCGGGGTCGATGCTTTCCGAAATCTCTAAGTGAAGTTGAAGACGCTCATAAAAATCCGCACTAACATACATTGAAGACCCAAACTTGTGCTCCAAGGTGAACAAAGATAGCCACGGCGGATTAGGGTTTGGCCTGAACACAGCTTAGTATTTTGACCTTTTCGGGGGTCAAACGAACTCCGATTTCGACGAATTTTATATGCCTGGACTCGTATCGAAATTATCTACAAGAATATCAAATCAGATTTCCGAAAATTTCAAAGAAAAATTTTCGAAAAATACCAGAACAGATTCGAACGAGTGTAGACTTCTGCCGGAAAAGCAGCTTGATTTCCAACCCGAAATCGCTGGGCTCTGATACCAAGTGATACGTGACAACCTTCGGGGTGAAGGCCGCCACGCGTTGAAGATGCCCAAGGATATAGATCTCGGGTTGATGTGCGCAGGATTGTTGATGAAGATGATGATTGAGAAGAGAAGTTTGTCGAAGAACAAGAGTGCAGCGGAATTTGATTGCTTGAATTGCTTGAATCAAGAAGATAAATTTGGAGATTAAAACCTGAGAATTAACATGTGATAAGTTTAATTCCTTAGGTTTTTAATCCCCAAATTTATCTTCTTGATTCAAGCAATTCAAGCAATCAAATTCCGCTGCACTCTTGTTCTTCGACAAACTTCTCTTCTCAATCATCATCTTCATCAACAATCCTGCGCACATCAACCCGAGATCTATATCCTTCGGCATCTTCAACGCGTGGCGGCCTTCACCCCGAAGGTTGTCACGTATCAATAAAGAAATAACAAAGATAATAAACTTCTAACAAACTAACAAACTCGAATTTCCTAAAATATGAATAATCTTAAAGATAGAAATAAGGAAACTTAAAGATTCCCGTAAGATTTTGTACTGCTCTCAGTAAAACGCATTTTGGACGATCTTCTGGTCGGACTCTCATCTTGACGTCAACTATGAAGTTGTAGATCTTTGAATAAGCTTTCCAACGCATCTTGAATCGTCTCGAGATCATTTTTCTAGCCAAAGTTATGGCTGTTTTACTGAACAGTACTCAAGCTGTGACGAGAACTTGAACTTCTGAAATTTCTTGAATTTAATTCTTTTTCTTGGTGGCCTAGCACGCCATTGATGAACATAATCAAATGATAATTTCAAATCCATGAACACCTTCTTGAATTTAAATGACCGGGATCGTAGTAAAGGTCTTGGTCTTTGGCCTCCATTCTTCAACGAATCATTCTCTCGGATCCTCCCTTGATTTGTATCAATATTGACTGAGATTGATGAATGAATGACATGTTTGCTAATATTAATGACTTGAAAATAATGATCTGATCACTTGTTGTTTCTGTTTATTTGTGATTTTTTAGGAATTGATGACTTGATATTGGGCTAGCTATGAACGATAAAAAGAGAACGGCATACAGTGAGCCAAATGCAAATATTGTGGGAACACTTATGCTTGTGATCCAAACAAGAATGACAATAAAAATGTCAAGCATCATGTTGAGAAATGTGAGAAAAATTCTGATAATAAGGGCAAAGGTACACAAACTCAACTTATTCTGGATAATACGGGTGATAAGGAGAATGGCCTGAAATTGAAAAGTGGAAGTATGATGAGAAAGCTATAAGAGTTGTTGTTGTTGAAATGGTTAACAAAGATGAAATGCCTTTTAGATCGGTAGAGAAGCCAGGATTAAAACGTGCATTTTTTGTTGCTTCTCCACTTTTCCCCATGCCTTCATGCACTACTATAACACGAGACTGCTTTAAACTCTTTACTGATGAATGAAAAAAGTTGAAAGAGTTTCTTAGAGATTCATGTCAAAGTGTGTGTGTCACTACGGATACTTGACCTCTTTACAAAAGTATAATTATATGTCTCACTGCTCATTTCATTGATAATGACTGGAACTTGCAAAAGAAAAAGCTTAATTTTTGTCTGATTTCTAGTCATAAGGGAGAGGCTATGGGTAGGGTTGTTAAAGTTGTTTGAACTTTTGGGGTTTGAGTGAAAAGCTTTTAAGCGTGACAGTTGATAATGCATCTGTAAATGATACTGCTTGTTCTTATATGATTGAAATGGCAAAAACTAATGGTTGTATTAGTGAGGGTAAGTATTTGCATATGAGATGCATGACGCACATTCTGAATTTGATTGTTCAAGATGGTATAACTCACTGTAGGAAACATGTTGATAAACTTGAGCTGCAATTAAATATATATATATATATAGAATAAAGTTCAATAGTGAACAATTAAATATGAGTGAACAAGTGAACAATTGTAGGCCTTTAGATGCTATTTCAATGGATGGTCCAGATCAATTCTCGGAACGCCCCGTTTAGATTTGAATTTTTTGCCCCCGGGGCATTGGCGTGACGGTACTGGAGTGGGAGGGTAATACCTCACGTCCCAGGTTCGAGCTTGAGTGGCAGCGCTCCTGCAGTTTGAGCGCTGCTTTATGCAGTACATGCTCCTGCAGTCCGAGCACCACGTGGACAACCATACTCCTTCGTGGCCACCGCTAGCGCACCGCGATTTACCCCCTCCATGTGTCCAGGGCAAGGGTGCGTGGAGGCGTAGGATTAGTCGGGACGTAGTCTCGGAAACCTATGATTCAAAAAAAAAAAAAAAAAAAAATTTGACCCAAATTCAAATTTGAACCACATCCCTTAATTATAGCAACTGTTAATTAATTTTCGGATTTATAGAAAAATCACAAAAAAGAATCCCTTAATTATAGCAAATGTTAATTAATTTTCAAATTTCAACTCAATCTCGTAATTATAGCAAGTGTTAATTATATATTGGATATTAACACGTCTTGTACAAATTATTAATTATATATACATATTATAGTCTTGTATATACATCTTGGGATCATTATATACACTATATTACAGTATTCCGGCAGAATTGGTTGTACGATTAAACATATGAATACAATCCAGCCACAACAAATTTCGTATATGCATTCCTCAGGTTGTCATATACTCCCTCCGTTTCACAATAAGTGTCGTTTTAGCACTTAAAATTTGTTTCATAATATATGTCGTTTTAGGTTTTCAAAGTGGTTTATTAGGGGTGAATAATGATAATTTTTATTGGAATGTGTGTTTGTTGACTAAAGTTGTTCATTCATTGGCCAAAAAAATGTAATGAGTGGTAAGATTAAGAAAAAGTTATAAGTTTTAAAGTGAATTATTGCTTTTCTTAAAAACTGTGTTAAGAGCTAAAACGACACTTATTATGAAACGGAGGGAGTACAATATTACTGTACATATATACATCTTGATCCGTAGAAATAGGTCACATAAACAATCCAGCAAAAACAAATTTCGTATATACATTCTTCATGTTGGCATATACAACATGACTGTACATATATACATCTTGATCCGTAGAAATAGGTCACATAAAGAATCCAACAAAAACAAATTTCGTATATACATTCCTCATGTTGGCATATACAATATTACTGTACATATATACATCTTGGGGGGCGAAACTCCGACGGAGAAAGGGGACCCGAACGAAGCTCGACGGACGGTAATGGGGGGCGAAACTCCGACGCGGTTCAACTAGGGGCTACGAGAGGCCGGCGGGAGGGGACCCGAACCTATGGACGAGCACCGACGACGGGTAGAATCGGGAAGCGACCAACGTCGGGCACCAGATCTAGGGCGGAATCCGGGGGATGAGCAAAACCCCAGATCTGGAGGGGGGATCCGGTCGGGCGGGGTGCAGGGCAAGTGGCGACGGGTGGTCGCCGGAAAACTCCCTGGAGAGGGGAGGCGCTAGGGCGAGAGGTTGAGTGGCGACGGTAGGGCGGCGAAGTGGTGGAGGCTGCAATGGGAGCCGACGATTTTCTGGAGGCTGCAATGGAGCGTCTCTCTGGATCTGCAATGGAGCCTAATTTTTGATTTTGTAGAATTATAATTATGGTAGTTACAATTGGTAGATGATGGGAGAAAATCTCTCCTATTTTTGATTTTTTGCTATTTTCTTTTTTTGGATATTGTCATAGCTAATCTCACCATCCATTACAAATCTCATCCGTAGGATGAGATTTGTTCTCTTGTTCTCTATAGAACATTGTTCACTATAGAACCTACCTCTCTCTCTCTCTCTATATATATATATATATATTAGAGGCTCTCCTGCTAGGTTGCATTCTTTCAAGGATCTTGTTGAGAAATGCAAGCTAGGTTGAGTGTAAGACTTCTTTGGTGGTTAATGTGTGTGTACTAGGTGGAATTCCACTTATTTAATGTTGGATAGTGCATTGTCTTACAAAGTTGTTTTGTCTCAGATGGATATTCAAATGCATCATTTGTTGATAAAAATGAAAGTGAATTGTGGATGGAACAATTGAAAGATGAAGTGACACGAGGGTTCAGATCATGATAAACTTTCAAGGTCTGAGTTTGATTTGTTTTTACATGAAAAGTGTGAAACAAAGGAAAATAATGTTTTAGTTTGGTGGAGTTTGAATTGTCATAGATACCCCATCCTTGCATGTATGACTCGCGATGTCCTAGCTATTCCGATTGCTACAGTTCCGTCTGAGTCAACATTTAGCACCGGAGGTCGTCACCTTACAAAGTATAAAAGTTGCTTGAAACCTCAAGTTAGTATTTTTTTTATTGTTATAAGTGCAAAAATGTTATTTTAATTATTATCTAATAAATAACAATTTTCTTGCAAGATGGTACAAGTACTTGTGTTACACACCTGATTGACTAAGGTTGAGAACATATAATGATGTCAAGAAGGATAACTTACATGAGAATGATGAAGGTGGACACTTTTAATGCATTTATAATGTTCTATATAACTTTTCAACTCTTTGACATTAATGTCTAATGTAATATAATTAATATATACATTTTTTCATGTATGGTTAGATTTAGAAGACACTTTAGTTGATTTGAACAAAAGCACATTCTTTGCTTAATTGCTTTGATAGTTTGATCCAAAGGTAAGAAAAGTTTGCTTGTTTTGTGTTAAGATCTTTTGTTGATTTAGAGGAGACCTTTGTTGATAACAATTGAAGATTTAGAGGATATTCTGTTTGTTATTTCATTTAGGCCTTACTTGTATTCAATATTCTTGTGTTATTACGTTAATGACCTTTGTTGATAACAATTGAAGATCTAGAAGACACTTTTATTCATTTAGGTAAGAAAAGCATTGCATTTGATGACTAAAATGATCTCTCTTGCTTTGATTTGAGGAGTGATGGTAATTCAAATGTCCGGGAGCAATTATAGAGTTGACAAACTGAAGAAGATGTACGACTACTGTTTTTTTTTAGTTTGCTCATTTATACTTTACAAGTTAATTTTTAGTTTGAACCATTTTGTAAGATCATTTGAAGTTTTAAGAATTAGGCTACATTTGTCTTAGAAATTGTTATTGACTACTTTAAACTTTAATCTTGGAAAGTGTTTTGATACGTGATATATATATTAGAATGTGGGGTTTTACAACTTTTATTTAATTACTTATGCAACTTGGTTTACAATAATTAAAATAGAATGTTTTGGTTCAACTACAGTACGGTCTAATAAAAACTATTATTGGTCAATGATTTTGACATGATTATAAATTCGGTCCAAAATGTCTAAATCCGGACCAGTCCGGTCCAATCTACGTTCCATACTTTTTATAAATTACGGTTCACAAGTTTGGACGGACCGGTTTAACCGATCTATGGTCCATACTTTTTTTATAAATTACGATTCACCAGTTTGGACCGGATTGGATGCACAACCCTATACCAGGAAAGTGAGATTCTTTTTGTTGTCTTTTTTTCTGATTATGTTCCCCAGTTCGAACCGAAATAAACCATCTGTACATTTACGGCTAATCCATTCACACTTGATCCCTCCCCCTCTCTCTCCTAGGGTTTTGTTTCTCTCTCCTCCCCCAGAAATTCAAAATTCTCTTCCACATCCACTCCGTTCAGGCGTTCACCGATCTCGCATCGAATTCGAAACCCTCAAACCTTGGCAGATCGCTCTCTCCACTCCCACCATGAACTACCGCTCGAGCTTTCCGTCCTCGCAACGCTCTTCCAAAGCCCGGCCTCCTAGCCGACGCAATTTCGGGGAAGACGACGAGGAAGACGAGGACGAGTACGAAGACGACTACGTCGAACTACCCGAATCCGACGACGAGGAGAACGACAACGACGAGGATTACACCGGATATCAGCGCGCCGTCGAGGCCAACTACCGGAATCGGAACCCTAAGAAGCGGAGAGTCGAAGAGTTGAACCCAACCTACGAGTTCCGCCCCCGAGGGGTCCATTCGATTAGGGCTTCCCAGCCGGAGTGGAACGAGCATTCGACCTATGTGCTTCTCGATGCGTGGGGAGAGAGGTTCTTGCAGCTGGGGAGGAGCAGTCTGCGGAGCGACGATTGGAGTGAGGTGGCCGAGAGGGTTTCGGAGGTATTGGGCTCCGATTTCGGGGTTTCGGAGTGTAGGACGAGGCTGAATGTGCTCAAGGGCAAGTACAAGAAGGAGAAGGCGAAGTTGGAGGCGATTGGGGGCGGGAGTAGCAATTGGGTTTACTTCAAGAAGATTGACATGCTTATGACTTTGCCTCCCAGGCTGCAGCAGCAATGCGGGCTGGCGTGCGGGGTCGATTCCGGGGAGTTCGTGTTTATGGACCCGAAGGTGTATTTGGAGCATTCGAATGCGCTTGATGAGATGAGGGATAGTCCTGGGAATTCGGATTCGGAAGGGGAGGAGGACGAGGAGGATGATCGGCGCGGGAGGCGGAAGGGGGAGTTTGCTGATGAGGTTGAGGACTTGGAGTCTTATAGGATGCTGTCGGAGTCCATTAAGAGGGTCGGGGAGATATACGAGAAGATTGAGGACAGTAAGAGGCAGCACATGATGGAGTTGGAGACGATGAGGATGGAGTTTCAGAGGGATATGGAGTTGCAGAAGAAGGAGATGGTCGAGAGGACACGTGCTGAGATTGAGAGGATAAGGCTGGCTAAGGAGGAAGAGGAGGAGGAGGAAGAGGAGGAAGATGAAGAGCAGGAGGAAAATGGTGATTGTTCTGCAGACACCACTAGTTAGAGCTGTAGGTGAGTTAATTTCCTAATTCTGGCTTTTCTCTAGTGTTTGTTTTGGTTTTAGTTATTATATTTATGTTCTTAGCCTGTAGATTATAATGCCAATGCTATTGGTTTGATTTCTAACTTGGATATTTTTATCTACATTATGAAGAATATTAGCTTAAGAAGCTTGTTTTTACCTATAAACTCAAGATGAAACAACAGTTGAGCGGAATGGAATATCCAAGAACTAGAAATAAGAAGTCTAATTGATGATTCTTGGTTGGCTATTGTGTAGTTGTTTAAGACCTGATATGCTTATTAAGAATCTTGTTTAAGCTGTTTACTATCAACCCTTGAGCTTGAAAGTCTATACTTGTATCTTTTGTACTCTGCCTTTAGATGATATTGAGTATGTAAGTCCTCATTTTTTTACATTCCTTTCACTTTCGTCTGGTCCTTTTGGGAGCAGGGAGGATAGCGGCCATGCATAGGTTTGGTACTTTGGTTCATTCTTGTTGGATTGGTTCAGATTGAAATTGATGTGACAGAAACACTAATGAATTTGATTATACATTTCTTATTGTTAATTTGCATATAAATTGTTTTTCCTGTTCTGATGGTTAAGCATGCTACTACTAATTTGGATCTTGTCTATGCATGTATCCTGGGTAGCTCCTTTGCATGATTTAAAGGAGTAAACTATCAACTTAAGTTCTTATTCTTCCTTCTTCAGATTCGGATGATTACTGGATAAAATGAGAATAATATAGGATGCTGCCTGCTTTTCTACAAGATGGAGAATGCAGGGTATATGTGAAGCTAGTAATGTGACTATGCAGGGGGCGTTTCTGGATGTAACCATGACCTAAGAGCCATGGCGCCTTTGTATTAATATTCTGTGTGAGATATTTTCCTCCGTATTAGTGTTCTGTGTGAAACCGTCAGTGTAACTCGTATGCATTATGTTGCTGTGGCTACAAGATTTGAAGTTGTTTAGTGGTAGTATAAATGTCATCTGGTTTGGAGATGTTACAATCTCACCTCTTACTCATGCCATGTTTAGGCAGACACTAATTGATAGGCAATGGAACTCAGATCTCTACTAATATTCCTCAGTCTTGTTTTGGTGTTATGCTTGAATTGGGTTAGTGGAATAAAGTCATATGCTAATTGTAATTTGAGGCGATTTGTGGGTTTGCTAAGGCGTGGAAGAGGTGCGATTAATTGTGCATTTGTTCTATTGACGAACGGTATCTGATGCTTGCTCATTTATTTTATAAATTTTTTTTTCGATCGAAATTTATTTTATAAATCATTTGAACTGAAGTTTTCAAACTTCAAAAATATGTGTATCTTAATACACCTTAAAGTTTCGTTTTGCATATCTTCTTCAATACCGCATACAATATCACAATAAATTATTTCTTTTTACAATTAACATTTTTTCTATAATACTGAGGAGTCTGAGGTGCGAAAATAGTCTGAGAAGACGACAATGTCTCTGCCCAATCAAGCTTAAAAATAAGACAACCTCTGAAGTCTGAACTTTGAATTAGCATTCATGTACAGATACGAAATGACGATGCCAACATACCAAAACTCGTTGGTATAAAAAATGTGAAATGACCTTACTCAGCTTTCCCTCCAATGATCCAATCGAAACTGCAGCTTACAACAAGATTCACAGCTGTCAGTAATCCAAGCTAGTCTGATTCGTATAGAAAAAACATGGGCACAAGTAAATCCCGTATTTTGCATTCTATCAAGGTTGGTAAGCAGGCACAGAAGAAAGACCATAGTCATAAGGGTTATAACTAGCCTGAGCTCCATAAACACTGCTTCTTCCTCCCAAATGGGAACCGACAACACCCACATCGTCCACTGGCAGAGAATAGTGAGGAGGCTGTACCGGAAGCACAGAAGACGATGAAGCAAGAGGCTCACCATAGACTGAGGAATAGGGATTAGCAATAGTCATAGAGGCATCATAGGCAGCCTGAGTTGGATATTTGTAAGACCCATGATATCTTGTCACAGGGCTCTGCTGGAGTCGTGGAATGGGATTTCTTTGAGCAAAAGAGGGATATGAGTTTGAAATCTTGGAAGCCTTGGCAGGTCTAGAACCTGGTTGTTGGCCGGTTCGAATTCCATGGGCCCGCTTATTTGATGGCTTGTTGGGGGCAGAAGAACTTTTCTTCTTGTCTGCCTTTGTCTTTTCCATATCAGCCAGGCTTTTCCTCAGATCATTGAGAGGGAACTGATCTTCAATCGCCAGATCTTCCACACATTTTATGACGGCTTTGATAGGATTCATTTCCGAGTTGATGGATTCATCCTGAAATGTTACTGGTTAGCAAGCTAATTGCAAATGTTTTTAGGTAAGGAATTGCAATTTTTTCTTAGAAAAAGAAGTAGAGCGCACCAAGGAGGCCGCTGAACTACTGTTTCCCTTCTTTGGTATGTCTGCTGTATTCCTTTTACAGTTATTCAAATAAGTCTCCAGCAAAGGGGCTGGTTGAAACCTTTGGGTCAAGCCAGCCTCAGTAGCAAAATAGATTGCTTCGATCTCCATACCCTTTTTCACCAGTTCATCTATTATATCTGCACGGAGTAAAATGCATATAACATTTATGTGCATATATATCAACAAAAAGCAATGTGATTGTACACGTGTAATGTAAAATTGATGTGATTGTACACATAATTGAGAAGAACTTTTTTAGGAAATCATCCTTGCCTAGCTTTATAAATCGCTCAAGAGCATCAAGTGACACCCAACAAATCTACTGCATAAGGATGATGTGAATAACTGAATATGTGATGTGATGACTGATTAAAGGATACCAATTTCCAATCAGTGTCATACTGCCTCAAGTTTCTTCATCTCTTCCTTCCCATCCTCCATCTTTCCATGTTTTATTCCAACATCATATTCATTCAATAGACTACAACATCATTGATCCATTACTGGTGTCACTAGACTCAATACAAAATTTCAATCCTCGAAAGAATTGCAGCACTTGAGCATTCAATAAAATAAAGCCCAGCTAGCCAATCATCTCTCAACCACTTTTCCAAAGAGTAAACTACCAAGTCAGCAGAATTAGAAGTTCTAGCCTCTTTCCGAGGAAAACATAAGATAGGAAAACATAAGATAGGATTGGCAATTTTCCAACAGAAATATACCCGAAATATATATGTTTTTGCCTTGAAATTTCTCAGCATTAACCAAAGACCTTTCCACCTTCACAAGACCAAGTTAAAACAAAATAACAGATAGTATAGATGTCTTTGTGATTATTCAGATGATAAATTGCATCTTATAAGAGCCAACAGCATTATCAATGAACTGATCTTTCTTCTAGATACTAGATATTTGGAGGCAAAAATTGGTTTACTTCGCTTGCTTAACCCCTAACGAAACTGTAGGATCACCAGTGATTACTTTCAGCTACAGCTCTATCTGACCAATGGATATATCCATGACAACATCATCAAGTTTTGCAAGGTCATAGACATGCGTACTGTAATGCCAATTACACACATGGCACATGTGCCTGATCTACAGCATCTTTCTATGTATTCGACACCCTCATTTCAATAGGAAAGAATACATCTGCCTCTGTTTCAATAGCCACCTGGTCAGCAAGGAACCAACTTTTGTAGAAAATATATAGCCCATAAAAGGTCATCTAGCTTATTAACCATGCAAAAATTGTTCCATTGTACATGACCCAATCTTATCTTAATGAACAAATGCCAAACACAAGAAATGAAATGTATACAGTATATAACACATACCTCCAATATCATCCTCAAAAATCTGCACAGCCAGCTTGGGCATGTCCTTTCTGAGGGCAGCAAACTCCAAAACCAGCTTCCTCAGAAACTCCTGATCATACTCCTCTTTCAACCCAAACACAATCACCAGCTGCAACAACATGGCCACCTCCGCCGGCCCCACCCGATTCAACAACAAGCTGCTGTTATCCACCATCTTCTGTTTCCACTCTTCAACCACATTCTTCGCCCTCTCCACTATTCGCCCCGCGAAAAGCGGCCTGCCGCCCTCCGTCTTCTTCCCACCACCGTCTTTCGAATCGTCTAGGGGAAGCAACCCTCCCACCACCACCGAGCACGCCCACCGCCAATCCGTCAATCCGCCACCGACTCGGTTGGTGGCCGGCTTCTTGGCGGCCGCCTTCTTGACGAAGGCCTCCACCGCATCCAAGACGAGCCTCGGGGGATCAACACAGTCCCCTAGGAGGACGCTCCCAACGATCTCCCTAACCGCTAGCGACTCCCTCCTTTTCAGCACCAGGAAATTCAGCAGCCGGGGGGCGTCCATTCGCCGGACAAGAGACCTCAGATTCTCGACGAAGCCGGCGTTCTGGTGCGCCGGAGTGCCGATTTCGGAGAGCGCGGCCTGTTTCCGGGCCTCGATCTCGGCGGAGAGGGACTCCCGGCGTTCCGGGATGGACTGTTCGCGGAGAGAGAGGCTCTCGTGGGATTCGGATTCGAGGGATTGGATTTTGGAGTCTAGGGTTTGGGATTGTTCCGAGAGGGATCGGTCGAGGGAGGAGAGATGGGAAGTTAGGGCTTTGTAGAGGTCTGTGCAGGCGGAGAGAGCGGTTTTCCGAGCTTCGAGGTGGTCGAAGAGGCCTTGAACTCTTTCTCCGTCGATCACCTCCATCGCCATGGCCGGACAAGTTTTTGTGAAACTACTGAAAGAGGGGGGAGAAGGCCCGGATAGGTGGAGATCAAAACGCTGCGTTTGCGCACGATGGAAAGTTGGAAACGGAAATGCTAGAATTTCTTTTTTAGAAAAAAAGAGCGATAACATTCTTTTTGTCCGAAGGGCATGATACAGGCCTTGTTTAAGGTTAAGCTATCCTTGTAATCTACTCCGTATAGCTCTGTGGTCAAAAAAATAAAAATAAAAACTCTCTCCAAACAACTTTTTTCAAAGTATATTTTGTTATGAATGCTCGATGATATCCATAATCTACATCATCTACTAATCACTATTTTATATACATTTATAAGTTAACCTTCTTACATCTTCATTACTTGTATGAGTAGATGATTGAACATTTATTGTTTGTATTATGTATGATTGGAGGTAAATTGTACAAGGTGAATTATTCACCTTCTTCACCTCCTTAATGCCATGCTTAAATCATGGAATTTTACCTAGGTTTTACCCCACTTTTCTTCTGTAAAAGGAGGTCATCTACCATTATAAAACATGCACCAAAGTAGAGTAAGAAATACATCTCTAAAGTTCTTACTCTCCCTCTCTCTCTTCTAATGATCAAGACTATTTCAAAGTTTATTTAAGTGTTCCTTTAAGAAGACTAGTGTGGCCTTGATTTAATCTTTTCATAACACGTTATCATCATGAGTCTCTAATTACCAACCGAGCTTCCTAAATACTAAGGTACCAACTCTACATCTTCTTAATCTTAAACATACAAGAAGTTTATTTACAAAATTGTTTTTGAGGAGTATGCTCTATAGTCGCCCAATTTGGGATCTTTTATATCAGAAACTTGTTTTTCCTTTCTAGATTTCAAACGTTTCTTTACCAAAAATAATCACATGCTTTGGATCTACATAAGATAAAAACAAGGAATTAGATTTGCTTACCTCACTCGTTGATTAACTTGATTTCTCCTTAAAAATCTTAATTTTCACCGATCGGCTTGAAAAAACCTCTTAGCAAAACGATTATGAGAATGATGTTGGTAACCACAATTAGAACAAGGCAAATGAAAAGCTCGATTATAAACCTTTGATTTCCGGCCCTAAGACGACGCATAATCTCGTCATCGGCCATGGAAAAGTCGAGAGAGTTTTTTTGTGGTGGTGGAGATCGAAAATGGAGGAGGAAGAAGGAGATAAGAAAGTGAAAAAGTGAACGGTTTAAAAGATGAGTAAAAGGTGAACCGAATTTTTTCCGGACTTTAAAGACTTTAAAGACCTCTTTCGGACATTTCGGACTTTAAGGACCTAAGGACTTTGAGACTCTAAAGACTTTTAAATTGTTAAATTATACTTCGTACGGTTCTTTACTTTTGTCTTACGATATTGCCTATGCCTACATATTGCTTTACTTTTGTCTTATAATATTGCCTATGCCTACATATTGCTTTACTTTTGTCTTACAATATTGCATATGCCTACATATTGCTTTACTTTTGTCTTACGATATTGTCTATGTCTAAATACACTATCTATCTTATGTGCATATCATCTACATGCATGCTAAATTGATTGCTTCAGTCTTCTCATGCACGATTCATAAATTATAATATTGTTTAATGTACATCTCTTATGCATAGTAGCCAATGGCAAACATCGCCAAAAGGGAGTTCGACATCCTTGACTTGTCGGGCCAAAAGTACCTCGAATGGAAAGTTGATGCCATGGCTCACCTCAAGGCAAACGGCCTTGAGAAAACAATCGCTGATAAGAATACAACTACCCCACAAGAAAAGGCGAAAGCCATTCCTTCGCCACCACATTCATGAAAGTCTCAAAATTGAGTACTTATTTGTGGAGGATCCAAAAGATTTGTGGGATAGCTTGGAAGAGCGATATGGCCATTAAAAGGAGGTCTTGCTTTCACAAGCACAATACGAATGGAACACTCTAAGGTTCCAAGACTATAAGTCCATCACTGAGTATAATAGTGTGATCCACAGGATCACATCTTAGTTGAAGCTATGTGGTCGAGAGATCACACAAGGCGAAATGTTGGAGAAAACTTAGTCCACCTTGCATCTCTCCAATATTTTATTGCAACAATAATACCAAGAGAGAAAATTTACAAAATACTTCGAGTCGTTGAAAGTGTTGTTGGTTGCTGAACAAAATAATGAGCTCCTAATGAGAAACCACAGCCTTAGGCCTACAGGCTCAACACCCGCCCCAGAAGCAAATGCTATGAAAAAGGCGTTCCATGATGGGAACGCTAATGAAAGGGGGCAATGATCACGCCATAATAATAGGCGTGGTCGAGGTCGTGGTAACTATTGGAGACGAGGTACATGGTGGTAGTGGTGGCAATAAGCGTGGTTGAAACTACAACAAAGGCCACAATAGCCCCATGAGAACCATGGCTACAAGAGGGATGCGAAGCAAAAGGTCTAGACGGGTCCATCAGGATCCTCTCCAAAAGCTAGATACATATGCTATAGATGTGGTATGACTGCTCACTGGTCAAAGGTATGTCGTACAGCTCCACATCTAGTGAAGCTATACAAAGCCGAGAAAGATAAAGAAAATGCTACCGAGACCAACTACATTGAGAATAATGGTGGAAATAGGTCACCAGTGACTAGCCTGGATATTAACGACTTCCTTAAGCATGGCAATGGTGACGACTTTAGCTTTGATGCTTAGATGACTAGCATCTAAATAAATTTACTATCTTCCATGTTATTGTATAATAATTGTAGTGTCTTTAATGCCTGTTCTTCACTTTACATCTCGCATGACTTTGTATAATAGGCTTTGTATAATAGACTATGTATAATAGGCTTTGTATAATATAATTATCCTTGTGAAAAATATGAAGCTTTTATTATTAATGCCTTAATCATGCTTCTTTGTATGCATAGAAAATGAGCTCACTTAAAGTGAAGCACAATGGGAAAGAGCAATGTCTTCTAGACAGTGCGACGACACACACTATCTTGAGAAGTAAAGTTAAAAGCCTTTGAAGGCAATGTCACTACAATATCCGGTGTGTCGAAACTCATTGAAGGCTCTGGAAGAGCCCTCGCTCTACTCCCTAATGGAACGAAGTTAGTGATAAATGATGCACTATACTCGAGCAAATCTCGAAGGAATTTGCTGAGCTTTAAAGATGTGCGTCAAAATGGGTTTCATATGAAAATCATGAATGAAAATGGGAGAGAATATTTGTGCATCATAAAACATGAATTTGGCCATAAACAAATCCTTGAAAGGATGCCAACGCAAACCTCCGGATTATACCATACATATATTTATCCGTTTGAGGTCAATGTAACAACTAGTAAAAGGTCGAATGACCAAGCTGTATTCACATTGTGACATGACCGTTTGGGTCATCCAGAATTTGTGATGATGCACAAAATCATAAATAGCTCACTTGGGCACTCACTAAAGAACATTAAGGTTCTTTCAACCAGTGATTTTAATTACACTGCTTGCTCACGTGGGAAGCTAATTATCAAGCCTTCTAAAAACAAAATTGCAAGTGACACTCCTGCATTCTTAGAAAGAATCCAAGGATACATATGTGGGCCAATTACCCAACATGTGGACCATTTCAATATTTCATGGTGCTAATTGATGCATCCACACGTTGGTCACATGTAAGCCTATCGTCAACAAGAAATGTTGCATTCGCTAAACTCCTTGCTCAAATAATCCGATTGAGAGCCCAATTCCTGGATTATACAATAAAGAAAATCCGACTTGATAATGCAGGAGAATTTACAACTCAAACGTTCAATGACTATTTCATGTCAATTGGGCATGATGTTGAGCATCCAGTGGCTCATGTTCACACACAAAATGGTCTCGCTGAATCTTTAATAAAGTGATTCAGGCTATTTTGTATAGGTTAACTCTTGTATTTTGAGATGATTTAGAGAGTGTTTAGGTTAGTTTTGAGCGTTATTGTAATACGAAGACCGAAGACACAAATTATGAAAAATCAAGAGTTAAAGAGCTTATTTTCTCAAAAAAAAAAGAGTTAAAGAGCTTAAAGACGAAGAATCGCCACTACATGGATACCGCGGTCACGTTGTTTATGGCGCGGGCGCGGTGGCGTGAAGAGACGAACCCTTGAAGACCATGAAGGCCGCGGTCGCGTTGTGACGCCGCCGACTCAGCTTTTGACGATTGAGGACCGCCGTGGGCGCGGTGGTGACGCCGCGGTCGCGGTGCCAGCCGACATTGAGACAGGCGAAATTCTATCGTTTCTATCTTGTTTCCTTTCATATCTTTCGGTTTCCTTTCTTATCTAATCCGAAGAGGCTGTTCTTTGGGCTATTTAAGGGGAACCTTTCTAGGTTTTTAGGGAAATTCATTCACTTGTCAATCAATTGTTATTTCAATAAAGATTAGAGTTTTCTTTGTAATGGAGAACTAATTCTCCTCTTGAGTTTATTCGATCAAGGAAGCTTTATTATGAAGTTGTGAAATTCTGGTAACCTCTTTATCCCTAGGTCTTTATTGATACTCTTGTGCTTCATCCCATGATCTATGTTCGATCTTATGAGACTGATCAACTTGTTTGATTAACTTAGATCTATTGTTTGAATTAGGATTGGTTGTTGTCTATGCATCTTTCCTATTCTCGAAACAACTCTATTCTAGGACCGTGGACTAGTTTAGGGAAGAGTATTCAACGGTTTAATTGTGCATAAGACTCGTAGCTTGATTGCATGATTTGATTTCCTAATAACCCTGTTCTCTATGCTAATTCTAGGTTAAGCGTCCTTGCCTAGGGTTATAGAATTGCTTGGACCGTGGACTTGCGATTTCTTATGATCGGGATTGGAATTGACCTAGGCATATAAAGAGGTGGATAAACTCTACTTGCTAACTTTGATTGGAAACAACTTTCAAAACCCCCCTTTTGAATACTTGCATGAAAACCCTAAAATCTGACTAAAGACTGATTCCTTTGGGTTCGACCCCTTTGCTTGCTCACTATACTGTTTGTTTGCATGTTTGGGATTTATTTTTGATAAGGGAACAACGACTTTGCCCGAGTCAAATTTTGGCGCCGTTGCCGGGGAATCCTTTTTCTTGTTTGATTGTGTGCGTTTTTGTGCTCTGCGCCCAAACCGCGCCCGCGGCCACCTCGGCGCGACCGCGGTTTGCGCGCAGAACCTTCCCTTGGGTTCGGACCTAACACATGGTCCGTACCCGGTCTACTAATACTTCCCCTGTTCGTTTTGATCCAGAAATTGACAGGACTCTTCGGAAGATAAGGAGCACCCCCAGACCTTCTGCATCCTACAATCTTCTTGACTCTTTCTCTCTCTCTGATTCTGAACCAGAGGACGTCATGGCGGAACAAACTATTCGCCAACTCACGGCGCCCAATCTCCAGCAACAGCAGCTCGCTGTTCAATTCCCCGAACTCGGGGAAGGTGTGAAGTTCGAACTGAAGTCCGGGCTCATCCACCACTTACCCAAATTTCACGGGTTGAGTGGTGAGGACCCGAACAAGCATCTCACTGAATTCCACGCGGTGTGCGTGAGTATGAAGCCCACAGATGTGACGGAGGATCAAATCAAGCTTCGGGCTTTCCCCTTTTCTCTAGAGGACTCCGCCAAGGACTGACTCCTTTATTTGGTGCCGGGTTCTATTACTACTTGGGCGGCCATAAAGAGGGCGTTTCTTGAGAAGTACTTCCCCGCTTCCAAACAGGCATCTATTAAGAAGCAGCTCAGCAGTTTGGAGCAGGGGGAGGACGAGAACCTCTATGATTATTATGAGCGCTACAAGAGGCTCATCGCGAGTTGTCCCTACCATGACTATCTTGCCAAGGATCTTATTTGCTACATCATTGAGGGACTCTGGGACAATGACAAGAGGCTTGTGAATGCATCTTGTGGGGGTAGTTACGAAAACTTGATCCCTGCAACAGCTTTTCAGAAAGTTGAGATTCTGGCGGAACAAGCCCGCAATCAGAGGTCCAGGACCAATATGAGGTCCGTCAGTGTGGTGAACGAGTCCCTGAATGCTGAAGTAAGGGAGCTCAAAGATCTTATGAAGCAGCTGCTCACGAAGAAGACGGCTCAACAAGTCAATGCTTGCGGTCTTTGCTATGATGCGAGCCACCACACAAATCAGTGCCCTACTATTCAGGAGACCGAGGAGTCGGTCAATGCTATTGGAAATTATGGTGCGCCTAGGCCCCGGAATGACCCCTTCTCTAATACCTACAATCGGGGGTGGGCGAACCATCCTAACCTCAGGTGGAACAACCAACAACAACAAGATCCACCACAACAGCAGCAGCAGTTCGCTCCTCAGGGCCAGCAACAACAATTTCGGTCCAACAATTATGCCCCAAGAGCGCCTGCTCCGTCTCAGAATGATGCCATTACTGGCC
The DNA here is from genome assembly GCA_963924305.1 of Polygonum maritimum. Lineage (NCBI taxonomy): Eukaryota > Viridiplantae > Streptophyta > Magnoliopsida > Caryophyllales > Polygonaceae > Polygonum > Polygonum maritimum. Next base: position 32,932,545 of record OZ002732.1, on the reverse strand, counting down.
TCTTGAAGGAGAACCAAGAGACGAGGGCTGCTGTAAAGAATCTTGAGACTCAGCTGAGCCAACTTGCTACCATGATCAATAGGCTCGAGTCTAAGGATTCCGGGAAACTTCCCTCTCAACTGCTCAACCACAAGGAGAATGTGAGTGCCATGAACTTGAGGAGTGGTAGAGCATTGGCGAGTCGGGAATCACCCACTGGTGATATACTGCGCCCGTGCCAGGGCAGCAGAAGACGAAGAACAAGCTTCTGCTGGGAATCCGCGCCCACGCTCTCCCCACCGCACCCGCGGAAATCCAACAGAGAGCGAGGACCACAAGACGCATGAGGCCCCGCGACTGCAGAGCCTGAGCCGCGCCCGCGGTAAGGAGGTAGAGCGGAATTTCGGGGCTTTGCTCAACTATGCTTTCAAGAACTATTCGCCTCCGCACCCGCGCTCTCCTAAGTGCGACCGCGCCCCAGCACCAGAGGAGGACGATGGCTATGTTGCTCAACCACTTCCACCTTTGAGCTCTTTCAAGCCCTCTCCCCCATTCCCCGAAGCACTCAAGGACACGAGGAAGCCGGCACATGACAAGGAACTCTTCGAGACCTTCGCCAATTGCCAAGTAAATGTTCCTCTCATCAATCTCATCCAAAGTGTCCCTCGTTTTGCTAAGTTTATGAAAGAGCTTTGTACAATAAAAAGAAAGAATAGGACTAGTCCTAGAATTGAGAAAGTAGCTCTAGTTGAAAAAACGCAAGATAGCAAAACTGAGACATGTAATTCCCTACTCCAAAAGCAATTGCCTAAAAAATGCTCAGACCCATGAAGATTCACTGTCCCTGTCACTATTGGAGAAACTAAAATTGAGCGTGCTATGCTAGATTTAGGTGCCTCCATTAATGTTCTTCCAGCTTGTATGTATGATAGGTTAGGCCTTGGTCCCTTAAAAGAATCCGATATTGTTATTGAGTTGGCTGACCATTTTAACGTGCGCCCGAAAGGGTTAGTTGAGGATGTTCTAGTGCAGGTGCATGGTTTAATCTTTCCTGCAGATTTCTATGTGATGGAGATAGGTGAAGGGCGTTACGGCCCGGTTCTCTTACTTGCTCGCCCATTCATGAAAACCGCCAGGACGGTTATTGATGTTGCTAATGGATCTCTTTCCATATCTCATGGTGGCAGCGAGGTCCGAATTCATGTTGATGAGGACCCTTATTGAGCGTATCCACGTCGAGCCAACGACGTTAAACAAAAGCGCTGCTTGGGAGGCAACCCAAGAATTAGTTAGATTGTTTTTCCATTCTTAGCCTAGGATTTGATTAGTTTTTTTAGCTAACATGCAGGTACTACGTCCGAAAGGACACGCTTGGTATGATACCGCGCCCGCGCCGCCTTGGCTGCGCCCGCGATGGATCACCAGCGCGCCCCGACGAACAGGTGCTAGTCCGTGCTCGCGGCAACCATACTGCATCTCGGTTTTAGCTCGTCTTTATTGTAAAAAAAAAGAAAGAAAAAAAAGACAAAAAGAGGACTATTTGGTCCCATTCTACCTCTATATTTTCCATACATCTATATCATTCTATTCCATCTTCTATCTTTTCCACCAATTTCTATTCTTTTCGATCCATCTTTGTAATTTCCATTCTTTGGCTATGTGTAAAGCCTAAGTATGGGGGAGCTTTGTTCCCCCGGGATTTCTTCTCCACGGCTCGAGTTCATGTATTGATCCCTCTCCCAAGAGACGAGCCAAGATACGAAGGTTGTTTGCACATCACGCTTTTCGAGGTGATGTCAAGACATTGTCTCTGCACATGTGCCGCGACCGCGCTTCCTCGGCCGCGCCTGCGGTGCCATCCGTTGCTGACTTCATTCTCTGCCTTGATTCCGCGCCCGCGTCCCTATTGCCGCGCCCGCGGTATGCTGGCCGATTGGAAATACGAAGCTTTTCTTCTACCACCTTTGAAGAGTTCTTCCATTCCACCTCTCTTCTTCGATTTTGAGTCTTCTGATTTCCTTTCTCCTTGCTTTTATCCTTTCTCTTTGCTTCATTGAGGACAATGAAGGATTTAAGTATGGGGGAAAGAGTACTTGCATTCGCTTATCCTAGTTAGCTTAGTTAGTGATTTGATTCAGATTTTTGATTTTCTTCTTTTCATGGAGCACTTACACCATACTTTTTGCATAATAAAGAAAGAAAGAAAAGAAAAAGATAGAAAAAGCCATAAAAAGTTGAAAAAAGGCATATAAATCCTGGGATGAGTCGAAAACCCGAAAAGGCGGCTCAGGTAATAAGCAGGTAACCCGGACCAGCATTAGGCTGGGGTAATTTGAGGTTCATGAGTGATTGTGAGTTTTTGTGAGCACACCTTGAGAAAAATGAAAAGAGCGGTTAGGTGAAAACCCGAAAAGGCGCCTAACCAGAATTGAGCGGTAAAATTTGAGTGTTTTAGGATCATTCTCGCTTGGGGACTTTGGGGCTTAAATGTTAGATTTGGGTAGATCCTAGGTTGCTCTACACTTTATAGAGCTTGAGTGTTATATCTTGTTGTGAGGTGACAGCTTCATTGTTTTATGCTCATGATTTCTCTATATTTTTGGGTTCGGGTTGTGAGTTGAGTGTTTACTTTTCCCTTGTATTTAGGTGAGATCTTAGATGTGCTACCTTGTTGTATTTGTTTTAAGCTTACTCGAGGACGAGCAAGATCTAAGTATGGGGGAATTTGATTCAGGCTATTTTGTATAGGTTAACTCTTGTATTTTGAGATGATTTAGAGAGTGTTTAGGTTAGTTTTGAGCGTTATTGTAATACGAAGACCGAAGACACAAGTTATGAAGAATCAAGAGTTAAAGAGCTTAAAGACGAAGAATCGCCACTGCATGGATACCGCGGTCGCGTTGTCTATGACACGGGCGCGGTGGCGTGAAGAGACGAACCCTTGAAGACCATGAAGGCCGCGGTCGCACTGTCTGTGGCGCGGTCGCAGTAGTAGCCGACTCAGCTTTTGACGATTGAGGACCGCCGCGGGCGCAGTGGTGACGCTGCGGTCGCGGTGTCGGCCGACATTGAGACGGGCGAAATTCTATCGTTTCTATCTTGTTTCTTTTCTTATCTTTCGGTTTCCTTTCTTATCTAATCCGAAGAGGTTGTGCTTTGGGCTATTTAATGATGCGATCCCCTTCTCGGGACTCCCGATAAGGACTCGCTTTAGCCAAGGATCTAGGTTACGACTTGTGCCTTTATCCAACTATTGAAGGGACTATGGCGTAAATGAAGCGGAAGCTGAGTAAGGGACGGGTGAATAGTTCCAACGGACGGAAGAACTCGCCGGAGGTCGAGGAAGGTCGGCGTTGGCCGGAGAAGGAGGGCGTCGGAGAAGAGGGTTAGAAAGGTTGACGTCAGCGGTTTTGGGGAAGAGACAATCTCGATTCAGCCAAAACTCATTAATAGCAAACGTAAGGATTACAAAAGAGAGAGCTCCTTATATAGTGGAGGCTCTTAACACAAAAGAGGAAAACCTAGCATTTATGGGTTGGGCCTAAAAACATGCAAGTCTTGGCCCAAATCCCTAAACATACTATAAATGGCCAGACAACTAATCTGACCTAACATTCTTGTCCTTACTACAAAAGGTAATACTTATCTATAAGCTAGTTGGGAAAAAGGAAAGACAAGGACTTAGAATAACAAAGGAGTCCTGAGGACTCTAACAAAGGAGTCCTGGGGACTCTGCTGAGGACTCTACTCATGAGCTGAGGGACTCTGCTGGAGGACTCTGCTCAAGAGCTGAGGGACTCTGCTGAAGGACGCTGGTGCAGCTGAAAGGACGCTGCTTAAGGACGCTGGCTAAGGACGCTGGTGCAAAGTTGAGGATGCTGCTTAGGGACGCTGGTGCAAAGCTGAGGACGCTGGTTGAGAGCTAGGGACGCTGGTGATGGGGACGCCAAGGCAAGAGGAAGCCTTCCCCGGATAGGGACTTTCTTGTATCGTCCCTAGAGTTGGCCTAGGCAGAAGGAAGCCTTCCCCGGATGGGAACGCCAAGGCCTCTTCACCAGGACTGTCCTCAAGGATGCTCAGCACCCAAGTAGCTGGTTCTTCAGGGACTATGCTACTGGACTGAGAGGCTCGCCATACAAATGACGCCGTTGCTCGGGCGATGGCTTTAGCGCAAGCTCGAGTAATGGGTCCGTCCGAACGCATTGTCATGGCGTCTTCCTCTTCCTTAGGAGTAAGGGAAGGGATCGCATCATCCTCCCCCCCTTGAGTGGGAAGCGTCCCCGCTTCCTTCAAAAGGTGTTCATCTTCCGGTTCCACATATGGAGTCAAGTCCGCTACATTGAATGTGGCATGGACGGCTCCATAGGAGTCCGGAAGCTCAAGCTTGTAAGCATTTGGTCCAATCCGTTCAAGGACGCGAAAGGGGCCGTCCCCCCGGTGATGGAGCTTAGTCTTCCGGGCTTGAGGGAAGCGACTCTTGCGCAAGTGGAGCCAAACCAAGTCCCCAGGCTCAAAGATGAGCTGTTGGCGTCCTTGGTTATGTTGGTTGGCATATTGTTGGGCACGACGCTCAAGGCGGTCCCTCGTCCTCATGTGCAGCTTCTTGATGTAGTCCGCGCGGTTGGCTGCATCGAAGTGTTCTCCTTGCTGCAAGGGACGGGGTGAGAGGTCCATGGGAGTAAGCGGATTACGCCCATAGACGACCTCGAAGGGACTCATGTTGTGCGCCGAGTGTTTGGACCTGTTATAGCAAAATTCTACAGTAGAGAGTAAGTCCTCCCACCGCCGTGGGTTGTTCTTAAGCATCACTCGAAGGAGTGAGCCTAAGGTCCGATTGGTGACTTCCGTCTGGCCATCGGTTTGGGGATGGAAGGAAGTAGAGAATAGTAGTTTGGTGCCTAACTTTCCCCAAAGTGTTCTCCAAAAATGCCCCACAAACTTGGAGTGCCTATCACTTATGATTGTGCGGGGAATGCCATGGTACTTCACTACGTTTTCAAAGAAGAGACAAGCCACGTCCGTAGCATTGTTCGTCATAGTACACGCAATGAAATGGGCCATTTTTGAGAAGCGACACACTACTACAAAGATGGAGTCCTTACCCCTCTTGGACCTAGGCAGTCCCGTGATGAAGTCCATTGAAAGGTCTTCCCACGGAGCATGCGGAATAGGCAAAGGAGAGTAAAGTCCATGATTATGGCTAGTGGACTTGGCCTTTTGGCAAATAATACAACTCTTGCAATATTGCGTGACATGATGAGCCATGTGAGGCCAAAAGAAGTGCTCACGCAAGGCAGCAAGGGTTTTATTAACGCCAAAATGACCACGACCCTCATGCGCTTCCTTTATCAAAAGAGTCCTTATGGAAGACTTAGGGACGCATAGCTTCCCGGCCTTGAATAAGTACCCTTCATCTAGAAAGTAGCCATCAATGGCATGAGAAGGCGTGGCCTTTTCCATGATGGGACCAAAGAAGGAGTCCGAAGCATAAAGCTCCTTTAACATGGAAAAGCCAAGTAAGCGAACTTGAAGGGAAGAAAGGAGGGTGTACCTGCGAGAAAGGGCGTCCGCAACCACATTCTCCTTACCTTTCTTGTGATGGACGACGTAAGGGAACGTCTCCAAGAACTCGACCCAGCGTGCGTGTCTTCTATTGAGGTGTGCTTGGCTCTTAAGGTAAGACAATGCCGCATGGTCGCTGTGGATGATGAACTCCCGTGGCCACAAGTAGTGTTGCCAAGTCTTAAGGACTCTAATGAGAGCATACAGCTCTTTGTCGTATGTGGGGTAGTTCAACTGAGCTCCAGTGAGCTTCTCACTATAGTAGGCAATTGGCTTGCGTTCCTGATGGAGGACGCCGCCTATGCCAACATTTGATGCATCACACTCGATCTCAAAGGGCTTAGTGAAGTCCGGGAGCTGGAGGAGTGGAGCATTACAAAGGGAGTCCTTAAGGCTTTGGAACGCCTGTTCATGATGCTGCTTCCATTCTATTATTGTGCCTTTCTTGGTTAAGGCATGCAATGGGGCAGCAAGGACGCTGAAGTGATGGACAAAACGGCGGTAGAAACCGGCAAGTCCTAAGAAGGAGCGGACTTCTGTTGCACTCTTGGGAGTAGGCCAGTCCTTGATAGCTTTGATCTTTTCCTCGTCCACTTGTAAACCAACACTAGAGAACACAAAGCCAAGGAAGACAGTGGACGGCTTGCAAAAAGTACACTTTGCCAAGTTGGCAAAGAGTGTTTCACGGCGTAAGCATGCCAATACCAACTTAATGTGTTCCGTGTGGTCAGTGAGATTCATTGAATAAATCAAGATATCATCAAAGTAGACCACAAGGAACTTACCAATGAAGTCCCTAAGGACATGGTTCATCAGTCTCATGAAGGTGCTTGGGGCGTTGGTGAGACCAAAGGGCATGACGAGCCACTCATAGAGACCAAATTTGGTCTTGAAGGCTGTCTTCCATTCATCGCCTTCCTTCATGCGGATGTGGTGGTAGCCACTCTTCAAGTCTATTTTGGTGAACAAGGTGGCACCATGGAGCTCGTCCAGCATATCATCGAGCCTAAGAATTGGATGCCGGTATTTGATGGTGATGTTGTTGATTGCACGGCAGTCCATACACATGCGCCAGGAGCCATCCTTTTTGGGGACTAGAATGACAGGCACGGCACAAGGACTTAGGGACTCTCTTACATAGCCACGCTGAAGGAGTTCTTGCACTTGCTTTTGGAGTTCCTTGGTTTCATCTGGGCCAGCTTTGTAAGGAGCTCTATTTGGAAGAGAGGCCCCGGGCATCAAGTCAATTTGATGCTCAATTCCACGTAGTGGAGGAAGTCCTGGGGGAAGGTCGTCAGGGAAGACGTCCTTGAAGTCCTCTAGAAGGGAAGCCACGGCGCTAGGGACGGCCGGATCATTAGGGACTGTGGTAGAAGATGTGAGGGACATCGGCAACATCAAGAATCACTGGGCATGTCCTGAGGGTGGCGGCTGAGATGGGGACGGCCTTGTTACCAACCCACGAGGCTTAACCGTGCCTTGAAAGGACGTGCTTGTTTTGGGTGTTAGGGACGTTTGGTCTGAGGGACTCCTTTTGGGGACGACTTTGGGACGCTGTTGTTGGCCATCAAATAGGGACGGCTTTGCATCCGAGTGGCGTTCCTTGCACGCCCGTTCTTCTTCAATTGCCTTAGCACGGTCGCGTTGTACCTGATCCTGCAATATTTCACTAGGCAACATGGGTAAGAGTTTGACGCGCTTCCCGTGGTACGTGAACACATAAGTGTTCAGGAAGCCATCGTGAAGGACGCGTCGGTCGAAAGCCCATGGGCGTCCCAACAACAAGTGTGTGACGTCCATAGCGACGACATCATAAAGTAAGGTGTCCGTGTAAGGACCAATGGAAAAGGTGATCATGCATTGGTGAGTTATTTGGGTACCTGTGGAGTTCAACCATTGTAGTCCATAGGTGGCAGGTTGGGGAGTTGTTTCCAAGTTAAGGTGTTTGACTACCTTTTCATTGACAAGGTTGGTGCAACTCCCGGAGTCAATAATCACACTAAGGCTCGTGGAACCAACCAAAGCGCGAGTGTGGAAGAGATTTTCACGTTGGTCTTGTAAGGATCCTTTCAAAATGAGTGCCTTCCTAGCAACCAATCCAAGGCAATGACCAGAGTCCGCTGGTGCTGGGGCACAATCAAACTCTTCCTCTTGAGGAACAGCATAGGAATCCTCATATAATGGCTCTGGTGGGACTTCTTCCTCATCGAAGGACTCATAACCTCCTGTGGTTGTGGAGAATAACACTTTCTTCTTGTTGGGGCAGTCCTTTTGATAGTGTCCTCGTCCGCCACAAGAGAAACACTCAATGTCCCGGGAACGCTCAAGTGGAGTCCCTTGCTGGGAAGGACGCCCTTGTTGAGGACGGCTTGTGGAGTTCGTTCCATGTGGTTGGGAAGGACATTGGGATGGGGACTGCTTTGAAGAAAAACCCTGTCCCTGCATACTAGGAGATGAATTAGTGGAAACATACGGACGAGAGTTAGAGGAAGCATACCTATTCGGCCGAGATTGATAAGAACGCAATTCTTGTTGGTTCTTATAGATGGTCATGGCAGTATGCATCAAGTTGTTCAAATCTGTGATGGGCAAAGGCTTAAGCTGGTGCCTAAGGGACTGATTCAATCCAGAGATAAACCTAGTTTTCAAGGTGGAGGGGGCAACTGAAATGCCAGCCTTGTAATACATATCCTCCAACTTAGAGAAGAACTCAATGGGAGTCATGCTTCCTTGGCGAAGTGTTGCAATGTCCATCCTCATCTGGTTCTTATAGTCCTTAGGAACATACTTTTGGGTCATGACGTACACAAGTTGATCCCAAGTGGTTACCGGTGTCTTGTCTAGCCTTAAACGGTTGTCCACAAAGCGTTGCCACCACACTCGTGCTTGACCACGAAAATGGAGCGTAGCTAAATGGACCCATTCATGGGAAGGAGTCCGACAATAGCGCAAAGTGTGCGCTGTGGCGGCAATCCACTCAAGGAAGGCAGCTGCATCGTAATGCCCTTCAAAGTGTTCAATTCGGACTTTGACCTCATGACGGTTTGGAGCTGGGAGGTCATAGTCCCCACGGTCTTCACGCAAGTCCAAACCGCGATCAATGGGACTCCAAGGTCTTGGTGGTATCACTCTAGGGGCATTACTGCGTCGTTCACCTTGGTGTCGATGGGGACGCTCTTGGTGCCGGTTGGCGTTATGGCGTCCATCCCTCCTAGGGACTTCTTCATGGCGACATTCTAAAGGCGGAGCCGGGGGAATCCAGTCCGCGGGACGGTCGTCCAATTCAGGTGGATCACCCAAAGGTGGGAAGTTGTGAGGGTTGGGTAAGCCCGAGTCTTCATATTCTTCATCGTCGAAGTCATTAAACTCGTCTTCCCAAATTGGAGTATCGGATGAGTGGCCTTAGGACGCTTGTGCTGGAGGTAGGGACGGCGCCCTTCCTTGTGCCATGCGCCTTTCATGTCGTTGTGTTCGCCGTAAGGGGTGCTCATCAAAGTGTTGGTCACGTCTATTGTACACCCGACGGTCCCGTTCCCCGGTACCTGGGTCTTGGGGACGCCTTTGATAACGTGGAGGGGACGTTGCCTGGCGACCATCTCTCCTGGGGTCATAGCGATCATTGAAACGGAAAGAGGAAGGGTACATACTTGGGCCTTCGGACTCATGGCCTGAGGAGGCATCGTAAGCATGCGGATCACTCCGCAAGACTTGGCCTGGAGGACGGCCGGGCTCAATGGTGGACTGGGGACGCCTTAGTTGAGGGGCGTCTCGTGAGGAAGTCCTGTTGGGAAGCACATGGTGAGAAGTTTGACCGTTCAGCTGACTTGGGCCAGCTTGGTCAGAGAGATTGATGGGTAGTCCTTGAGTAGATCTGGAAGGAAGGACTTGAGGCGGGGCGTTCACAAGAGAAACTCGAGTTGCCGCTTGGGCTTGGAGAAGGGACGCCACTTGGCGTTTCAAATCTGCTATCTCTTGTTGTTCTTGTGTGAGTTGGGAAGGGTTGAGGTCCTCGTGTGAGAGTTCTTGGTTGAGGACTTGGGGTGGATTATTTTCATTGTTAGCCTCGTTGGATGGGTTTCCTATCATAACATTAGAGTCCATAGCGAGTAAAAATGGAACAGGGATCAACAAGTACAAGCACTAGAAACAGCTCTTTAGACGGACTATGCACACACAAAGGTCAAGGAAGGCTTTATGTGCGAGAGGCGGCTAAAGGCTACTCGATGCAACTCAAACACGCAAGGATGAATGCAATTACAAGCAACACTATTGACGTGCTAAGTGCTAAAGGACTGCTTTGTTGAGGACGCGCCTCTGGTCTGAGGACTGCTTCCTAAAGAGTTGTTCGGGACTCTCTTGAATCCAAAGTAGTTGCCTTATTTTGGCTTTCTACTTGGACTTCTTTGTTTTTTTTTTTAGCGGTTACTAATCGAAAGAGAGTCCTTGGAGGGAAGCAAGTAGCACAAATAGGTTACTAACCTAAGCACGACTGAAATCAATATGCAACAAGTAATTGAAATCACCAAGCATGTAAGGACTGCAATTGTAATTGGGTAGTAACTTTTTTTTTTTTTGTTTTTTGCTTAAGGACTATAGTAGTAGAAACTTGTTCTACTACCAAGGTTGGGCCAAAAAATTTTTTTTTGGATTTTTATAAGGACGGAATCAAGGAAACACAAAGGGAAGCAAGTGTGATATGCAATAGTCCGAATAAAAAGGCTTACGTAACCTGGGCTCTGATACCAGCTGATGCGATCCCCTTCTCGGGACTCCCGATAAGGACTCGCTTTAGCCAAGGATCTAGGTTACGACTTGTGCCTTTATCCAACTATTGAAGGGACTATGGCGTAAATGAAGCGGAAGCTGAGTAAGGGACGGGTGAATAGTTCCAACGGACAGAAGAACTCGCTAGAGGTCGAGGAAGGTCGGCGTTGGCCGGAGAAGGAGGGCGTCGGAGAAGAGGGTTAGAAAGGTTGACGTCAGCGGTTTTGGGGAAGAGACAATCTTGATTCAGCCAAAACTCATTAATAGCAAACGTAAGGATTACAAAAGAGAGAGCTCCTTATATAGTGGAGGCTCTTAACACAAAAGAGGAAAACCTAGCATTTATGGGTTGGGCCTAAAAACATGCAAGTCTTGGCCCAAATCCCTAAACGTACTATAAATGGCCAGACAACTAATCTGACCTAACATTCTTGTCCTTACTACAAAAGGTAATACTTATCTATAAGCTAGTTGGGAAAAAGGAAAGACAAGGACTTAGAATAACAAAGGAGTCCTGAGGACTCTAACAAAGGAGTCCTGGGGACTCTGCTGAGGACTCTACTCATGAGCTGAGGGACTCTGCTGGAGGACTCTACTCAAGAGCTGAGGGACTCTGCTGAAGGACGCTGGTGCAGCTGAAAGGACGCTGCTTAAGGACGCTGGCTAAGGACGCTGGTGCAAAGTTGAGGACGCTGCTTAGGGACGCTGGTGCAAAGCTGAGGACGTTGGTTGAGAGCTAGGGACGCTGGTGATGGGGACGCCAAGGCAAGAGGAAGCCTTCCCCGGATAGGGACTTTCTTGTATCGTCCCTAGAGTTGGCCTAGGCAGAAGGAAGCCTTCCCCGGATGGGAACGCCAAGGCCTCTTCACCAGGACTGTCCTCAAGGATGCTCAGCACCCAAGTAGCTGGTTCTTCAGGGACTATGCTAATGGACTGAGAGGCTCGCCATACAAATTACGCCGTTGCTCGGGCGATGGCTTTAGCGCGAGCTCGAGTAATGGGTCCGTCCGAACGCATTGTCATGGCGTCTTCCTCTTCCTTAGGAGTAAGGGAAGGGATCGCATCATTTAAGGGGAACCTTTCTAGGTTTTTAGGGAGATTCATTCACTTGTCAATCAATTGTTATTTCAATAAAGATTAGAGTTTTCTTTGTAATGGAGAACTAACTCTCCTCTTGAGTTTATTCGATCAAGGAAGCTTTATTATGAAGTTGTGAAATTCTGGTAACCTCTTTATCCCTAGGTCTTTATTGATACTCTTGTGCTTCATCGCATGATCTATGTTTGATCTTATGAGACTGATCAACTTGTTTCATTGACTTAGATCTATTGTTTGATTTATGATTGGTTGTTGTCTATGCATCTTTCCTATTATCGAAACAACTCTATTCTAGGACCGTGGACTAGTTTAGGGAAGAGTATTCAATGGTTTACATGTGCATGAGACTCGTAGCTTGATTGTATGATTTGATTTCCTAATATCCCTCTTCTCTATGCTAATTCTAGGTTAAGCGTCCTTGCCTAGGGTTATAGAATTGCTTGGACCGTGGACTTGCGATTTCTTATGATCGGGATTGGAATTGACCTAGGCATATAAAGAGATGGATGAATTCATGATCAACTGATTAATAAAGTGGAATTGATTGGATAAACTCTACTTGCTAACTTTGATTGAAAATAACTTTCAAAACCCCCCTTTTGAATACTTGCATGAAAACCCTAAAATCTGACTAGAAACTAATTCCTTTGGGTTCGACCCCTTGCTTGCTCGCTATACTGTTTGTTTGCATGTTTGTGACTTATTTTTGATAAGGGAACAACGACTTTGCCCGAGTCATAAAGCGACTGCAACTAGTTGCTAGACCATTATTGATGAAATCAAAATTGCCACCATCTGCGTGGGGACATGCAATATTGCATGCAGCAACCTTGATTTGATTAAGGCCAAGTGCTAATCATGAACAATCCCCGATACAACTAGTATCTGGTAAGGAGCCAAGCATTTCGCATCTCAAGATATTTGGATTCACGGTTTATGTTCCTATTGCTCCACCCGAACGCACAAAGATTGGTCCCCAAAGAAGATTGAGAATTTATGTTGGTTGGGAGTCGCCCTCAATCATTAAATATCTTGAACCAACAACTGGCGATCTGTTTACAGCAAGATTTACGGATTGCCATTTTGATGAAAATACATTCCCAACCTTAGGGGGAGAAAAGAAAAATGCAAATCCACATGTGAAAGAAATCACGTGGAATGCAACTACATTGTCGAATCTTGATCCAAGAACAAAATTGTGTGAACAAGAAGTACAACGGATCATTCATTTGCAAAATATTGCAAATCAACTACCCGATGCTTTTACTGACACAAAGAGGGTAAGTAAGTCACATATACCTGCCGCAAATGCCCCTGTAATAATACCCATTGGATTGCCTGGTGCATCCATTGCAAGTGAGTCTACAATACGGCGTAAGCGTGGTAGACCATTCGGTTCAAAAGATTTGAAACCAAGAAAAACAAGGGTACAAAAGGGCATGGCTAAAGAAGCCACGATGAATCATGATATAATGATAAAGGCAATGATATTGAGAATGAGAACATCTCAAAGGAAAATGATATCCTCGACAAGTATGAGAATGTCGATAATTATGACATTTCCATAAACTATATGTGTCCACATGTACACAATGGAATAGAAAGGAAGTCATTGTCGATGATGCATTTGCCTACTTAGTGGCTAGTGACATTGTAAATGAAAATGATGATTTTGAGCCAAAATCAGTCGATGAGTGTCGACGAAGAAAAGATTGGCCAAAATGGAGAGAGGTTATTCAGGCAGAGTTAAATCGCTTGAAAAGCGAGAGGTCTTTGGACCCATAGCTCGTACACCAAATGGTGTAAAACCAGTCGGCTATAAATGGCTATTTGTGCGCAAGCGAAATGAGAAAAACGAAATTGTAAGATATAAAGCAAGGCTTGCTGCGCAAGGTTTTTCTCAAATACCCGGAATCGATTACGAGGAGACATACTCTCCAGTAGTTGATGCAACTGCATTGAGATTCCTAATTGGCATGACTGTCTTTGAGAAATTACAAATGCACCTCATGGATGTCATTACTGCATATTTGTATGGAACACTTGATACAGACATCTACATGAGAGTCCCAGAAGGACTAAAATTGCTTGAGGCCAATAATCGAGGACCTAAAGAAATGTTCTCCATAAAATTGAGAAGGTCATTATATGGGTTAAAACAATCTGGGCGAATGTGGTACAATCGTCTCAGGGAATACCTCATGAAAGAAGGGTATAAGAACAATACTGTTTGTCCATACGTTTTCATCAAACGATCCGAAAGGGGATTTGCTATTATCGCAGTTTATGTTGACGATCTAAACATCGTCGGAACTTCAAGTGAACTTGAAGATACTGCGAAATATCTGATGAAAGAATTTGAAATGAAAGACGTTGCGCAAACCAAGCTTTGTCTTGGCTTACATATTGAGCACTTAAAGGATGGGATTTTGTCCATCAATCTAATTATACTGAGAAAATCCTTAAGAGGTTCTACATGGACAAAGCACACCCTTTGACCTCTCCAATGGAAGTTCGATCCTTAAATGTTGAGAGGGATTAATTCCGTTCCTGAGAAGAGGATGAAGAGATTCTTGGTCCAGAAGTACCATACTTAAGTGCAATTGGTGCTTTAATGTATTTAACTAACAATACAAGACCAGATATTGCTTTTGCTGTGAACTTGTTGTCCAGGTATAGCATTGCTCCTACAAGGAGGCATTGGAATGGAATCTGAAAGAATATTTCCTATAATTGTGGTCCATATCACTTAGGTTTAATTATAAAAGGTCAAGTTTATATATATATATAACATGGTTTTAATATGTAAGGCGATCATGTGATGGATGGGTTCGATAAAAGATATTAAAATCTGAGGATATTAAAATTCCCTCTTACCTTGCCTGATAAAATAAATATGTACACTTTCTTATTTTATTAATGATATATATACGGTTAGTTACCTATTTGGAACTGACATATATATGTTGTACGTTGAAGAAAGAAGGGGTTAACAAAATCAGTTTCTCCTATTCACGTAAAAAAAAGGAAAAGAGAGGAAGTGAGAAAGGGTTCTCATCCATCAGAGAACAAATCAAGGAAGGGCTAAGGAAGAGATTAAAATTGTAGTCAAGGATTCCACTGCAAACAAGATCGAACACACATGGATCACGGTTAGTGTTTCGATCTTACTTTATATGAAATTAAGGTTAAATTAATTCAAGTCTAGACCCGAATTGGGACCGATTTCATGATCCGAAATCGATTAAAGTCTATCAATTGGTATCAGAGCGGTTTAGGCTTGATTAATTTACCCTGAAGAATTTAAAATCGAATTGTTTAAATTCGTGTACTGTTGTTATTCGGTTTTGCCGATCTGTTGAATGGATTGAATTTGCATACGGTTTTGTGTTACTCTAATTATTGATTTGTAATTCAATCAATTTAGTTATGGACATGATCGGTTATGATGCATATATATTTCATCCATGTATAATTGCAATGATCATGTGCGTATGTGATGTTGATCGGCGGTTCATAATACCAGTCGGTTATTGATCTACATGATTAGGTTTCTTTTTAATTCATGAAATAACATGCATGATAGGAATGCTTATGCTCGGTATTGGTTGATATACATGATAGTATATATAAATAGTCATACTATTTGTCTGTTTTGACTTGAATTACATAGATCGAGTATGACTACGGCATGATTTCGTGAATAGATCAGTAAGTGTATAATGGTAATGCATAATCGGTTCACATATTATTTTGGGTAAATCGTAAATGGTAAAGCATGATTACAGTAAATTACATTAGGATTAGGTTCTAATGAATTTACGAATTTGCCCATTATAATATTAATAAAATGTCTTTATTTGGGTAGGACTCGTTAGTCACCAAAGTGGCCTTGTTATATCTAAATTTAGGCATCCAAATAAAAGTGTTCAATTATTCATGATTAAGAGATGCTTGTAATGACATTAAGGTTTGATTGAATAATTGATTTTATTGATTATACTCTAGGAGATCACCCAAAGGTGGGTCATTGAGTATGATTAATAATATTAAAGAGATTAATCATTAATGTGCATAGGTTGAATAGTGTGTATATCCAAAGATAGCATGCTTATTCAATTTTGACGGTTATGATTATCTATTAAAGTGTGTAAAATTTCAGCATCAATGATTGTGTGTATGCGTTTAAGTATTGCCCAAAGGTTGCTTGAATGCATGCTTTAAAGTGTTTAGGAATTTTGAATCTGTATTACATACTCAAAGCACTAATAGGTAAGCATGTATAAATGATTGCAGCTTCAGCAAATATCTTTGCATTTGCAAACTCCGTCGTGAAATTCAATGGGCTGAACTATGATGACTGGTCCAAACAGATCCAGTTTACACTGGGTATTATGGCCTTGGACCTTGCAATACTAGTAGAGGAGAAGCCTGCAGCCATTACGGAAACTAGCTCCAATGCTAAAAAGTCTCGTTATGAGGCATGGGAGCGGGCTAATAGGCTGAGTTTGAACCTCATGAGGATGACGATGGCTGAAAGTATTAAGCCGTCTATGCCCAAGACAGAGAATGCAAGGGAATTCATGCAAAAGATTAAAGAGTGTTCACAGTCGGACTTGGCTGACAAGTCGATAGTAGGCAGCCTTATGAGTCAGCTGACTACGAAGAAATTTGACTGGTCTCAGCCTATCCATGATCATGTGACACACATGTCGAATTTGGAAGCAAAGTTAAAGACCATGGGGATGGAAGTGAATGAGACGTTCTTGGTACAATTCATCATGAACTCTCTGCCTGTTGAATTTGGTCAGTTCCAGGTGAATTACAACACCATTAAGGACAAGTGGAACTTTCAGGAATTAAAGGCCATGTTGATATAGGAGGAAGGGAGATTAAGGAAGATGAAAGAACAGTCTATTCATCTCGTAGGTCATGATGGTGCCAGCAGCAGTAAAGGCAAGCTAAGTAGAAAGGACAAGAAGAAGGATAAGACTCCAAAGGGTCCTTAAGGTGGTATCCGAAAAGTGAAGTGTTTCTTTTGCAAGAAATCAGGACACTTCAAGAAGGATTGTCCGAAAAGAAAGGCATGGTTTGACAAGAAAGGTATGGATTATAGTTATGTTTGCTTTGAATCAAACCTTATAGAAGTGCCTAATAATACTTGGTGGTTAGATTCTGGTGCTACTACTCATGTGTCTCATATAAAACAGGGATTCAGTTCGATCCAACCCATAAGGGGAAGTGAGTAGTACTTGTTCACGGGGAATAGGATGAAGGCACGCATAGAAGGCGTAGGGACTTATAGGTTGATCTTAGACACTAGATGTCGCATTGATCTTGAAGGATGTCTTTATGTACCTGATTGTGCTAGAAATCTTGTTTCCATTAGTAGACTGGATAATTTAGGATTTTGTGTTAAGTTTGGACATGGTGGATTTTCATTGTACAGAAATGATTACTTTTATGGTAGTGGTACTTTGATTGATTCGCTATATAGGTTCAATCTTGATATAAAATTTTCTGAATCGTTGTTTTATGTTGAAAGTCAAGGCATTAAACGTAGTGCATCTAATGAAAGTTCTGCTTACTTGTGGCATCAAAGAGTTGGTCATATTTCCAAGGAAAGATTAATGAGGTTGGTGAAAAGTGGAATCCTTCCTCAATTGGATTTTAGTGACTTAAATGTGTGTATAGATTGCATTAAAGGAAAGCAAACTAAACACACAACAAAGAAGCCTGCCACAAGAAGCACTCAGCTTCTCGAGTTAATACACACCGATATATGTGGTCCTTTGGACGTTCCATCATGGAGTGGTGAAAAGTACTTCATCACTTTTATTGATGATTACTCACGTTATGGATATATATATCTATTGCATGAAAAGTCTCAATCTGTGAATGTCCTAGAGGTGTTTACAAATGAGGTAGAAAGGTAGTTAGATAGAAAAATAAAGGTTGTGAGATCAGATAGAGGTGGTGAGTTTTATGGAAAATACAATGAAAGTGGACAATGTCCAGGTCCATTTGCAAAGTTCCTCGAAAATAGAGGCATTTGTGCACAGTATACAATGCCCGGTACACCTCAACAAAACGGTGTGACTGAGAGGCGGAACCGTACATTAATGGAAATGGTTAGGAGCATGTTAAGTAATTGCTCATTACCCATATATGCATTAAAGACTGCTACGTATTTGCTTAATAGGGTTCCAAGTAAGGCAATTCCTGAAACACCTTATGAACTGTGGACAGGAAGGAAACCTAGCTTAAGGCACTTATGTGTTTGGGGTTGTCCAGCAGAAGTAAGGTTATATAATCCACATGAAAAGAAACTCGATCCGAGGACTGTTAATGGTTTCTTCATTGGCTATCCTGAAAAGTCAAAGGGTTATGTGTTTTATTGTCCTAACCATAGTACGAGGATTGTTGAGACTGGTAATGCTAGGTTCATTGAAAATGGTCAATCTAGTGGGAGTAGTGAACCACGAAAAGTGGATATAAGTGAGATTCAGGTTGAAGTTCCTTCACCTGTTGTTTCACCTGAAATTGTTGTACCAATTGTTGCATCACAGTCACATGACACATTGGAACAACAAAATGATGTCCAAGACCCACAAGATGAAGTCATAGTGGATGAACCAGTCATAGATCACGAAGAGATTAACGAACCACAAGCACAGTTAAGGAGATCTGTAAGGGAAAGAAGGTCTGCCATTCCAGGCGATTGTGTTGTTTTTGTTATTGAAAATGAATGTGATTTAAGCATGGATGAGGATCCAGTCTCATTTAAAGAAGCCATGGAAACTGACAATTCCGACAAATGGTTGAATGCCATGAAAGAAGAAATTGAGTCAATGAGTAACAACAAAGTTTGGGACTTAGTGGAGTTGCCTAAGGGTTGTAAAGTAGTTGGATCCAAATGGGTCTATAAAACTAAACGAGACTCGAAAGGCAACGTTGAAAGGTATAAGGCCAGACTTGTTGCTAAAGGTTTCACTCAAAAGGATGGCATTGACTACAATGAGACCTTCGCTCCAGTTTCAAAGAAGGACTCTTTACGGATAGTTTTGGCTTTGGTGGCTCATTATGATCTAGAGCTTCACCAAATGGATGTGAAAATCGCCTTTTTGAATGGTGAATTAGAGGAGGACATATATATGGACCAACCTGAAGGGTTCCTGGCCACAAGAAATGAAAAGATGGTGTGTAAGCTGAGAAAGTCAATATATGGACTGAAACAAGCTTCCAGATAGTGGTACTTAAAGTTTAATGATACTATCACCTCATATGGTTTTGAAGAGATTGAGGTTGATAGGTGTATCTACATAAAGGTCAGTGGGAGCAAATTTGTGATTTTGGTCTTGTATGTTGATGATATTTTGCTTGCTGCAAATGATTTGGGCATGTTACATGATATAAAGAAGTATCTCTCTAAGAACTTTGAAATGAAAGATATGGGTGAGGCATCCTATGTGATTGGAATAGAAATCTTCCGAGATCGATCACAAGGATTGTTAGGGTTGTCTCAGAAAGGTTATATTAATAAAGTCTTAGAGAAGTACAGAATGGACAAATGCTCTACAGGAACGGTTCCAATACAAAAAGGGGACAAGTATAGTAAAATGCAATGTCCTAGTAATGAATTGGAACGAAAGGAAATGGATAAAATCCCATATGCATCAGTGGTTGGGAGTTTGAACTATGTTCAGACTTGCACTCGACCAGATATCAGCTTTGTTGTTGGAATTTTGGGTCGATATCAAAGTAATCCCCGTATGGACCACTGGAAAGCTGCTAAGAAGGTTCTCAGGTACTTGCAAGGCACCAAGGAGCATATGCTTACATATAGGAGGTCTGATCATCTAGAGGTTATTGGATATTCAGATTCAGATTTTGCCGGATGTTTAGATAGTAGAAAATCTACATTTGGTTACTTGTTCCTATTAGCTGAGGGGGGAGTATCATGGAAGAGTGGAAAGGACCCTGTCATTGCTACTTCCACTATGGAAGCTGAATTTGTGGCGTGCTTTGAGGCCACTGTTCATGCATTGTGGATGCGAAATTCATCTCAAGACTTGGTATTGTTGACAGCATAGCCAGGCCACTGAGAATTTATTGTGATAATTCCGCAGTCGTCTTCTTCTCAAAGAACGACAAGTACTCTAAGGGTGCTAAACACATGGAGTTGAAGTACTGTTGAGAGGGTTTACCTTAACAAATAAATTTGTCAAGACCCCGCTGAGTATAGAGAAGTCAGGATCGTCCACGGGAGCTAGTAGTTCTATAGTCTAGCAATCAAACTACGAAAGTAAAACAAAACGAAACAAAGAAAAACAAGCAAACAAACACAAACGACAAGTCTCGGGAAGAGGTCGCAGCCGACCCTAAGGAGGTCGCGGCCGACCTACAACAGAACGTCACAACACACAGAAAACCACTACAGAGGTGGTCGCGGCCGACCTGCAACTGGTCGCGGCCGACCTATTCTGGGCACGGAGATTGGTTTTGTAAAATCAAGGAAAAACAACTAGGGGTGGGGATTCACCACAACACGAGCATGCATTCAAACAATGATAAAGGACCAACTCAACTCATAATCTCATGGGTGACTTTCATCACAAAAGAACACATCAAAAGCCTCCACTTCCATGAAGGTGTTAACATGCAATCCAACTTGTTCTTTTAAGGGTTCGACTTTCATCTAACCCGGATAGTCCACATTCACAACAAAACCTCTCAATTAGGTTGCAAGCAAGAACATTCTCCACTTCTTCAAGGGTTTTAAGCACACAAGAGGGATTTATGGGCAGAGATTTCAAGTTAAGCATAGATCCAAACATCAAGGTCATAAATGCACTTTCATGGTGGGTTTCACCCCAACCCTAGGAAGCTAACTACTCACACATAATCAAACACACAAACAACAAAAGAGAAGAGAAAATCATCATCCAAAGTAAACAACTTCAATTAATTTCAAGATCTAAACTTACAACTTTTAGCAAACCCACAAGTTTTCTTCACACACCATTGTCTTCTCCTTCCTAGAACACAAGTAAGCCAAGCTTTCTTCCTCACTATCTCCCCTTACGAACAATCTCTCTCTCACACTCAAACTCTTCTTTCCCATCGTCACTTTCCTCTTCTCACAGTCAACTTCTTCTTCCTCCCCAGCCAACTCTCTCCTCCCTCTCCCCTTCACCCTTGAGCCTTTTCCAAGAAGAAAAGCTAATTTGAAAAGGGAGACAAAATGGGTTTTGTAGCATCCCACAAAAGCAAGGGAGGGAAGCTTCATCCTCTGCCACATCTCTGCCACAAGTCTGCCCAGCCGCCTGCCTTTTTCGGGTTTCGAAAATTCCGCCCAAAAGTGTTACTTGCGCAGCACGGATTTTATTCGGATGCTGAGAGGGGTCGCGGCCGACCAAATGGGGGTCGGCGCCGACCACTTGCAGGATGTGGACTTTTTTCTCGCTTTTGTCCGTTCTTGTTCCAATTGGTTGGGCTTTTGCTTGGAGTTTCTTCCCTTTTGCTCCTTGAATTTCTTGAGTTCCTTGTATCTCTTTGAGGCTTCCTTGGTTACGACTTTGGATCTTGGTTCTTGACACTTTGACTCTCGAAAACTAACGGTTCCTAGAAAGCTCCGAAAATGCATGAAAACTTCTCCAAAAAGCTCCAAATGCCTACACAACACGAAACAACACACAAACGACTCCAACCCTCGAAAGAGAGTCGAAATCTTATGCAAAACACACAAACATGAAGGGAAAGCATGCAAAACAAGCTAGAAAACTACCTAGAAAATCAACTAAAAAGCACGACATCAAAATACCCCATACTTAGACTTGCTTGTCCTCAAGCAATCACTCACATGCATCAAGACCAAGCAACAAGCTCAAAGAATGCCTTTAAGGAAAAATAAGCGCAAGTAGAGCAATGAGCAAACAACTTCGATATCCTAGCACACATGTGTAAATTCTAAGCAAAATCAATCCAACCTCACAAGGGCAATGTGTTTCACTCATTTTTCAAGTGTTTAGGATGTATCAATCAAGCACTCAAACTCAATTCCAAATGCAACACCTCATAGACAATGGAAATTATATTCGAAATTCTCCACCGAAGAAATCAAAACAAGTTAAACCATCAAGAGAACTTAAGGTGACTCAATGAAAACTTCAAAGAAGTTTCATTTGGCCGGGTTGTAATGGGGCTCGGTATTTCAAAGGGTGTGGAATAATTTGGTTTTGTGGTGCTAATGAATCCGGGAACCTAGACTCCTAGACTTCAAAACTCAACTACACTCAACCAACTCTTCTTTCTTCCTCCAAACACTTAACCTTCAAGCACACTTCATTTCACCTACTTTCTTCGTCTTTCCCTTATGAAGAAGCTCTGGCTCTAGCACTTATTCAAACGCCATTTTCATCATTTTTTTGGGGGGGGGGGTGCTGGTGGGGGTCGGCCACGACCACTAGGTGGTCAGCCGAGACCCACGGCAGAGAGCCCTATTTTCACTACACTTGTGCATTCCGAGCCAATACTTCGTCTTTCTCGGTTCTTTTTCTTCTCTTAAGACAACTCCTTCCATTTCCACCTTCATCATCTCTTCATTTTCACCCTTCGTCCACGTCAACACACAATCCACTCTAAGTCCTAATTCCCGGATTAATGGGGTCAAGATTACAATGGCTAGGATATGTTTGTGGAGCTAGAAATAAGGCTTTAGGCTCAAACAAGGGGCTTCAAATCAAGGGATCATGCATAGGTAGGATGAAAAAGAGAGAAATGGGCTAATGAAAATAAGTTTAATATCATTTGATCTAACAAGTAATGAATACATCCCCATTGGTTTCAAATCAAGAATAAGCATGCCATTGTCAAGTGATAAATGCATTTGGGAGAGTAAAAATCACACATGAAAAATCAAGGAATAAAACATACATTCCTTGTGGCCAAAAGATTTCTCACTTAGGTTCAAATTTGTTGGATTGCTTTCACTTAGAATCATGTATGCTCAATGTTCATTATATGCTCAAAGTTCGAAAATCAAAGTCATGGTAGGCAATCTTACAAAGCAAGTTACAAGGATTTACATGATGATGCTTGTGATCACTATCCTAGGACATCTTAACAAGGGTATTTTTTCATCATAAAAATCTAAACAAAAAGACTCAATCATGCCAACACACACATACACACATGCAAATGCACACACAAGCATGGAAACACATAACACAAACAAGTAGCATCTCCCAAACCACCCCATACCTAAAACATCAATGTCCCCATTGATTCAAAAGTAAAGAGAGGGAAAAGAGAAACTAACTTGGGATTGGAGCATTGTTGGAGAAGTTTCACCTTTGAGGAGGTTGAGGGAACGGAGAGTCCGGGAACATCTTTTGGGCAAGCCAAGAATTGTAGGCAAATTAGGCTTGGCGGTCTTCATAGTACTCATCCCGGAAGTTGTCGAAGCCTCGAGTTGCATCTTGGAAACGGGCCAAGTTTTGGTCGTGGTGGTGTTGGATTTTTGAATACAAGAAGTTTTGTTGAAGGCCGAGGGCGTCCATCTTGGCGTTGAGCATGTCCATGGTTGGAGGAACTTGAGAGCTAGACTCGCCACCTTGAGGCTCGAATTGAGGACCACCGGACCACTCGAATCCCAAAGGATTGGAGGAGTACGGGAACATCCCGGGCTGGGGACCCATCGTGTAGTCCATTGGATCACCGTCGCCCTGCCCTGCTTTTGTTTCTTGGTTGCCCTTGAAGATGATGCCATTTTCCTACAAAATCAACAAAAACTTCCAAAGTAATTTCCAACTCGAACAACACAAACATCACACAAGAGACATGAACTCAATTGCCAAAGAGTCACCCCATACTTGCTAGAAACACACACTTTCAAATTCATATGGAAATTCTCAACTAAGCATGCATAATCATGAATCATAGGCAAGAGATTGGATAGACTCATGCTTTATTCAATCAATTCATGGCAAGAGCAACTCAAATAACATGCTTTCAAAGAGATTACGAGGCATCCGGGGTCGGGGGCGGCCCATGGGAGCTCGTACATACACAAGTACGCGCCAAAACAAGCCAACACAAATTTTCAAATTCTGTGGGTGGTCGCCGGCGACCCTGTGGAGGTCGGCGCCGACCTGTAGCAGGTAGCCTACTCGAAAAAATTCAGCTTAAGCTCGAAAAATGCTACCAAAAATCCTAGAAAAATTCCAATGACCAAAAATCACCCAAATAATAATAGATGAAGCAAGAAATCATGCCAAAACTCAACAATCCTCAACCAAACATGTAGATCTAAGCACATACAACCCAAATTTCAACTTTCAAGCTCAAGAACACCCAAATCTAGATTTCTAACTAAACCCTCAAAATTTCCCAAGTAACCTTGAATTTAAGAGCAAGGGAGTAGAAGAACATACCAAAAGAGTGTTAAACAAGATGAATGCAAGCAAAATAGGGGTCGAAGCCGAGGTAGTGAGAGGTCGGGGTCGTGGGTTTTGGGTATGAGTGGTCCGAAATTTCTGGGTTTTTGTGGGGGATTTGAGTAGAGGAAGGAAGATTAGGAAGGATTTTGGTGAAATTTGGAAGAAAGGAGGTAGATCTAGTGGTTATGGAGCAATGGATGTGAATGGGAGCTTGAGGGAGTTAATGGAGGCAAGGAGGTCGTGAGAATGGCAGCTAGGTCAGGGAAGGGGAACAAAAAAAGAGGTGGGGAAGGGATAAAAATTGTAAAGAAAAAGTTCAGGGGCTTACTTGTAATTTCCCGAAATTTTTACACAATTTCTACCTTTCGCCAGAGGAGGTCGGCCGCGACCTACAGGGGGTCGCCGCCGACCATATCCAGGGAGTTCCCCACCTTTTGCGTTCGTTCGTCTCCATCCTTTTGCTCCGGACCAAAACCTCGGGTCCCTACAAAATACTTATGGAAATGCAAAGCAAACTACCTATCTAAACTAAGAAAGGGAAAGATCGGGTTGCCTCCCGAGAAGCGCTTTCTTTAACGTCTTTGAGCTAGACGAGGAATACCTTAGCTAGATGACGGTGGTGAGAGCCCATGTGGTTCAAATTTCCTCATCGGGGTCCACCTTCTCATAGTACCTCTTCAACCGGTGGCCATTGACCTTGAAAATTCCTCCATAGTCATCTATGAGGTCGGCCGCCCCGTGAGAGTACATACGATGAACCGTAAACGGTCCACTCCATCGGGTTCTCAACTTCCCGGGAAAGAGGCGAAGCCGAGAGTTGAAGAGAAGTACTCGGTCACCTTCCTTGACGTTCTTGGGCACAAGTCTTCTATCATGCCACTTCTTGGTCTTCTCCTTGTAGATCCTTGAGTTCTCATATGCAATAAGCCTCAATTCCTCCAATTCTTGCAAGTCCATGAATCTTTTTGCTCCGGCCGCGTCGAGGTCCATGTTGAGCTCCTTGAGAGCCCATAAAGCCTTATGTTCAAGCTCGACGGGCAAGTGACACGACTTGCCATACACTAGGTTGAAAGGAGTGGTGCGGAGTGGTGTCTTGTAAGCGGTGCGGTATGCCCATAAAGCATCATCAAGCTTGGAGGACCAATCTTTCCTTGAGCGGGATACCGTCTTTTCAAGAATGCTCTTGATTTGCCGGTTAGAAACCTCCACTTGACCACTAGTTTGAGGATGATAAGGTGTGGCCACCTTGTAAGAGACCCCATACTTGGTCAAAAGAGATTCAAAGCTCCTCTCAATGAAATGTGAACCACCATCACTAATGAGAACTCGGGGTACACCAAACCGGGGGAAGATGTTGGTCTTCATGAACTTAGCCACCACCCGTGCATCATTTGTTCTTGTTACTACGGCTTCAACCCACTTGGAGACATAGTCAACCGCCACGAGTATATACTTGTAGGGACCCGAGGAAGGGAAGGGTCCCATGAAGTCTATACCCCAAACGTCAAAGAGTTCCACCTCCAAGATCCCGGTGAGCAGATTCTCGTTCCTCCATGTAATGTTCCCCGCCCTTTGGCATTCACCACAAGCGGTCACATAAGCTTGCACATCCTTGAAGATAGTAGGCTAATAAAATCCACTTTGAAGAATCTTCGCGGTGGTTTTGAATCCCTTAGCATGGCCTACCATCGGAAGAGTGTGGCAATGACGAATGACTCCCTCTATCTCTTCATCCAGCACACAACGTCGAAAGATGTGATCACTTCCTTGCTTGAACAAGTAAGGATCATCCCAATAGTAGCGCTTGACGTCGTGAAGGAACTTCTTCTTAGCTTGGGAAGTCAATCCATCCGGAACAATGCCACCTACAACATAATTGGCAAAATTCGCAAACCACGGGGCTTGCACCCCCTTAATAGCATCTATTGAGTGCAAAATGGGAGAAGGGGAAGGAAGATTAGGAAGTACACAAGAGAGGTAGAAGATGTGACCTTGGGCGACCTCGCTCGGGGCTGCTTGCGAACCATCACGATCATCACCAAAAACCGGAGAAGGAGCAGAGGAGGTCGCGGCCGACCATAAGGGGGTCGCAGCCGACCTACTCCAGGAGCTTCCTTCTCGCAACACTTCGCAGCTTAGAAGAGTTTCGTCCGGGTGGGAGTCGTTGATGGGCACCATGATTCCGGACTCCGTGATGTGCTCAATGGGTAGCCTTGAAAGGTGATCCGCCACTAGTTTTTCCGCTCCTTTCTTGTCTCGTATCTCTAGATCAAACTCTTGAAGGAGGAGCATCCACCGGAGCAAGCGCGGTTTGGCATCCTTCTTGTCCATAAGGTAACGGACAGCCGCGTGGTCGGTGTAGACTATCACCTTCGAGCCCACCAAGTAAGAGAGAAACTTGTCAAATGCGAACACCACGGCTAGGAACTCTTTCTCCGTTGTTGTATACTTTCCTTGGGCCTCATCAAGCGTCTTGCTTGCATAGTAAATGGCATGAAGCTTCTTCTCCTTTCTTTGCCCAAGAACCGCGCCCACGGCATAATCACTTGCATCACACATGATCTCAAAGGGGAGTGTCCAATCCAGTGGTTGCATGATAGGAGCCGACACAAGTGTATCTCGGATCCTATGAAAAGCTTTAAGACACTCGGAAGAAAACTCAAACACAACATCTTTCATAAGGAGGTTAGTCAATGGCTTGGAAATTTTCGAGAAATCTTGAATAAACCTCCTATAAAACCCGGCATGTCCTAGAAAGCTTCTAATTCCTTTTACGGAAGTGGGGGTGGCAATTTTTCAATCAATTCAATTTTAGCTTGATCCACTTCGATTCCTCTCTTAGACACCACATGACCTAAGACAATCCCTTCTCGAACCATAAAGTGACATTTTTCCCAATTTAACACTAGGTTGGTTTCTTCACATCTTTTGAGAACTCTAGCAAGATTAGCAAGGCAAGAGTCAAAAGTGGTACCGTACACCGAGAAGTCATCCATGAACACCTCCACAATGTCCTCAATCATGTCGGAGAAGATGGTCATCATACACCTTTGGAAGGTGGCGGGTGCATTGCACAGTCCGAATGGCATTCTCCTATAGGCAAACGTCCCATAAGGACATGTGAAAGTTGTCTTCTCTTGGTCGTCGGGATGTATTGGAACCTGCCAAAAACCACTATAGCCATCGAGATAACAAAAGTAGTCATGAAGAGCTAATCTCTCTAGCACTTGGTCAATAAAGGGCAAAGGAAAATGGTCTTTCCTAGTGGCACTATTGAGTTTCCTATAATCAATGCACATGCGCCAACTAGTAGTAGTCCTAGTGGGAATCAATTCGCCCTTCTCATTTTCCACCACGGTGAGACCACTCTTCTTGGGCACCACATGAACCGGGCTCACCCACTTACTATCCGAAATCGGGAATATGATTCCCGCATCAAGCATCCTCAAAATCTCCTTCTTCACAACTTCCTTCATGTTTGGATTGAGTCGCCGTTGATGCTCAATGGTGGGTCTATGCCCTTCCTCAAGAAAAATCCGATGCATGCACAAGGAAGGTGAAAGCCCACTCAAGTCCTCAAGCGAGTACCCAATGGCTTTCCTATGAGTCCTAATAACATCAAGCAACTTTCCAACTTCTTCCGCATTTAGATTTGCATTTACAATAACCGGAAAAGTGGAATTTGGGCCAAGAAACTCATACCTCAAAGACTCGGGGAGAGTCTTAAGCTCCGGAGTAGGCTGGGGTGGTGTAATAATGTCATCGTCTTCATCCGCCTTCAGAAACTCCTTTGCTTCACCATCTTCATCTTCAATCAAGCATGTTGGCGAGATCCTGTTGGGGGTCGCGGGCGACCTAGGGGTGGTCGGATGCGACCTACGACAGGGCAGGTCCACTTCTTCTTTGTCATCTTCACTCGCGTACGCTCCGAGCAACGCCTTGACCTCCATAACCTCACCGGTCTCCTTCATGGTAGGGTTGAATCGGAATTCTACCACCTCTTCTCCTATCTCAAAAGTGAGGAGACCTTTCTTCACATCAATAACCGCACCGGCGGTGGCAAGGAATGGCCGTCCAAGAATGATCGGGACGACGGGATCTTCCGGCATTTCCATCACAATAAAGTCGTTGGGCACAAAGAACTTGCCGACTTGGATAGGAAAGTCGTCAACGATGCCGGTGGGTTGCACACAAGAGCCATCCGCCATATAAAGCCTCATGTTTACCGGGACCAAAGGACCCATGTTGGTCTTGGACCATATAGAAAGAGGGAGGAGGCTAGCACTTGCACCAAGATCACATAAAGCTTTGAATATGTGAGCACCTATGCCAATGGTAATAGCAAACTTACCCGGATCACCAAGCTTTTCCGGGAGCTCAATAGACCGCACTTCATTGGTCAATTCGGACATTGACCGCTTCTTTGACAAGATCTCTTTGATAAATTTGGTGTAGGCGGGCATCTCGTTCAATGCTTCGGCAAAGGGAATGGTGATGTTGAGGCCATGGAGAACCTTCACAAAGCGTTTGAACTTTCCCTCCGTGAAATCATTAGCCTTTTTGGACGGGTAGGGAAGTACCTTCGTTGTCGGAGGCAAATGGACGGACGTCGGGATTCTCTGAGGAGGGTCGGCAGCGACCTGGGGGTGATCGGCTGCGACCTCCTCTGTAGCAGGGACAAGGTCGGTGGAGACCATTGGGGGGTCGGCCACGACCTGTTCCAGAGGGGCTTCGTCCTCTTTGTTCGCCGTCTCTTCACTTGCTACTCGGTCCGGCAACTTCTTCCCGCTTCTTAGGTGAACGGCGGTGATGTCTCTCAATTTGGTAGTGTTTTATTAGTGATTTTCCTTTGTAAATACGTATCTTTCTTCCCTTTTCTTGTATGTTTTGTCCCTCTTTAGTTTAGATTCCGATTTTCTATGAGATTCGGAGACTATGCGCGTTTTGTGTGTTTTGTAGGCATTTCGGAGCAAAAATCATGGAGTTTGGAGCATGGAGTGATGGAGGAATTCAAGGATGGAAAAGGATCCAAAATAGAGCTAACAATGCATGGAAAGAAGCCTCAAGTAAAGACGAAGAGAATGGCGAAAGAATCGAGTCAATCAAAGCTAAAACGAGAGAGAACGGAGCGAAACAAGCTGAAAAGTGCCTTAGGACCGAGGTACCCAGCATGTCGGGCCCGAGGTACCATGGTGGCCCGAGGTGGTGGCCCGAGGTGTGGCAAGTCGGGCCCGAGGTCCCTGAAAGATGTGTCATTGGACCGAGGTTGAAGCAAGTCGGGCCCGAGGTTCCTCCGTGTCGATCCATGTCGGTCGTGGCTCCGGATTCCTTTCTTTTTGGGATTTTCTTGTTAAATCCAAAATTATATTTGCTTCCTTGGAGATCAAGGAGTTCTAGAAGCCTTGGAGGTCAAGGACAAGCCTTGGAGCTCAAGGAGTTTAGAGGGGTAATCTAGTCTTTGTAGTAGGGGGAAAAATCTCTATAAAAGCCCTTGTAATCTCTCATTCTAGAAAAACAACTTTGGAGGGAGTGAATTAAGAGTGAGGTTTGAGAGGGTAGAAGAAAGAAGGGGGTGGACTCTTCTCCAAGGGAGGGAAAGAACCCAAGATCTAGAGGAGGATTTGGGTGAATTCCTTTCCTTGGAGAGGAAAGAAACCCTTAGGCTTGGAGCGGGAGTTGAGATTGTAAGAATTCTTCCTTTGTTTAATTCAAGTTTGCTTTGATCTTGTGTTTAGTTTGTTGATTGTGGATTTGACTTGCATGAATCATGATTTATCTTTGGTCTTTGATGATTGCTAGCTTAAATTCCATGATTAGTGAGTAGTTAGCTTGATCTTAGGGTAGGGGGCGAGAACCCCAACTCAATTGCATGTGCTTGAACCAATTTCATGATTTGATTGCCTAAATCCATGTCTATTTACCTTATGAGCAAGATCCTTTGTCGAAAGCATAGGAAAATTGGTTCGAAGGGATGAAGAGAGAGCCTCTTGATCCCGCGGTCGAGTAGGAGTAGATAGAGAGTCGTTTGGCTTGAATGAATGCGAAAGCCTAGTTCCATGAGATTAATGGCATGATTTGATTGGATTTGTTGATCTATGTCTAAGGCGAAAGCCTCTAGTTCATTTATCTATATGAGAGCATGTGAAGTTGATGTTGGCATGAACCCTTAGCCCTAGGATCCCCTTAGCCTAGCTTGTTTCTCCCCTTTTATATTGATTGTTGAGTCGTGCCCGAGTACCCTAGCCTCGAGCCCGACATTGTTTGTGCCTAGCTACCTCGGTCCCGAGATTGACAACCTCGGTCCCGAGTTGCTTCGCATGTTTTCTCTCCCATTGTGTTTGTGATTAGACAAATCGACCGTTCAAATGCGCATGAAATAATTCCCTATGATCGACCTCAACCACCGTACTACAACGGGGTCGTGATACAAATTTCTTTTGTTGATTGACCCGGGGCCCTATCCTTAGAATTGGTATAGCACATCGGGCCTGTCATCAGGCGGCAATATGGCCTCTTGGGTTCTCATTGGGGTGGCCCGGTAAGCGCCCTTGAGGTCGTGGGATTTGAGCCGCGAGATCACCAAGTTGGGAGTCAAGGTTCTTTCTCCATGTGTCAATATCTCCCAATCTCGTGTGGACACCTTTCAACTGAGTGGTGAGCTCGGTTCTCACCCCTTGCATCAATCCTTCTTGCAACTCTTGGACCCATGATGGTTCCGCTTGATAACCGGGAGGTCTATAAGGAGGGGCCCTTTGTTCTTGCGGGGGAGGTGGATAACCTTGACCTTGGCCATGGTTATTCCATTGAGGATAGTTGTTGTTCCTCCCCGCATAAACATTGTTTTTGCCTCGGTAGGCTCCTCTCATATAGTTTGCCTCCGCATAAGCCTCGGCGGCCCGGACTTGCTCCACATTAGTACAAGAGGCGACGGTGTGAGATTGAGAACCGCACTCTTGACAAGGTGGGCCGATGGACTTGAAGTAGCTCACTTGCTTCTTGAGCTTGTTGATCTCATCTTGCATAAATTGAAACTTCACATCTTGATCAATTGGCTCGCTATGAGGATCATAAAGCCTCTTAGGTTGGATCCGGACGGCTTGTTGGGTCCCATACATGGCATCATAATTGGTGAGTTTGTCCATGAGATCCCATGCCTCGTCGGGATCTATCTCAATGAAACCGCAATTAGTTGAGAGGTTGATGCGCTCTTTCGTTGCGGCATTAATCCCTTGAAAGAATATTTCTTGAAGGACATAAGGAGGTTGCCCATGGGTTGGACATTGCCGAAGGAGCTCCTTGAATCTCTCCCAAGTTTCAACAAATGTCTCGTTGGGAAGTTGATGGTAGGAGGTGATGCGCTTCCTTAGCTCGGTGGTTTTGGCCGGTGGAAAGAACTTCGTCATGAACAAGTCGTGCAAAGCCTTCCATGTAGTGATGGATTTAGCGGGCAAACTTTCGAGCCAATGAAGGGCCTTCCCACATAAAGACCACTTGAACGCCTTGAGGAGAACATACTCAAGTGAGACACCATCGGCGGCGATAGTGTCACAAAGATCGGTGAAGTTCTTGATGTGCTCCATGGGGCATTCGGTGGGCTTGCCTTCATATTGAGATCTTTTGATGAGAGTGATGAAGTGAGATTTGATCTCAAAAGCACGCTCAATCACTGGGAGCATAATAGCAGACTAGGGAACTCGAAGCTCAGGATGCATGTATTGCTTAGCGTTCCTCGGAATAGCATCAAGTTGTTCTCGGAGGTGGGCGGCCTCCTCTCTTTCTTGCCGCGCAGCTGCGGCTTGAGCATCTCGCTCCATTTGCAATTGCTCCAATTGAGCGCGAAGTTCAGCCATTTGACGAGCAAGAGCCTCAGGGTCGGCCATTGCTTTTCGTTCTCTTAGCCTTCGACGAAGGGTTCTCTCTATTTTGGGATCAAAGGGGAAATGGTCAGTTACCCTTCGTGAACTAGAGGGCATACACCTGCGTACAAAGCACTAGAGAAACGAGTTAGTAACAAAATAGGGGTTCAGGCTAGCCCCTCACCCAAAAGAAAGCTAGACTTGGAAACTAAACTAACTCCCCGGCAACGGCGCCAATTTGTTGAGAGGGTTTACCTTAACAAATAAATTTGTCAAGACCCCGCTGAGTATAGCGATGTCAGGATCGTCCACGGGAGCTAGTAGTTCTATAGTCTAGCAATCAAACTACGAAAGTAAAACAAAACGAAACAAAGCAAAACAAGCAAACAAACACAAACGACAAGTCTCGGGAAGAGGTCGCAGCCGACCCTAAGGAGGTCGCGGCCGACCTACAACAGAACGTCACAACACACAGAAAACCACTACAGAGGTGGTCGCGGCCGACCTGCAACTGGTCGCGGCCGACCTATTCTGGGCACGGAGATTGGTTTTGTAAAATCAAGGAAAAACAACTAGGGGTGGGGATTCACCACAACACGAGCATGCATTCAAACAATGATAAAGGACCAACTCAACTCATAATCTCATGGGTGACTTTCATCACAAAAGAACACATCAAAAGCCTCCACTTCCATGAAGGTGTTAACATGCAATCCAACTTGTTCTTTTAAGGGTTCGACTTTCATCTAACCCGGATAGTCCACATTCACAACAAAACCTCTCAATTAGGTTGCAAGCAAGAACATTCTCCACTTCTTCAAGGGTTTTAAGCACACAAGAGGGATTTATGGGCAGAGATTTCAAGTTAAGCATGGATCTAAACATCAAGGTCATAAATGCACTTTCATGGTGGGTTTCACCCCAACCCTAGCAAGCTAACTACTCACACATAATCAAACACACAAACAACAAAAGAGAAGAGAAAATCATCATCCAAAGCAAACAACTTCAATTAATTTCAAGATCTAAACTTACAACTTTTAGCAAACCCATAAGTTTTCTTCACACACCATTGTCTTCTCCTTCCTAGAACACAAGTAAGCCAAGCTTTCTTCCTCACTATCTCCCCTTACGAACAATCTCTCTCTCACACTCAAACTCTTCTTTCCCATCGTCACTTTCCTCTTCTCATAGTCAACTTCTTCTTCCTCCCCAGCCAACTCTCTCCTCCCTCTCCCCTTCACCCTTGAGCCTTTTCCAAGAAGAAAAGCTAATTTGAAAAGGGAGACAAAATGGGTTTTGTAGCAGCCCACAAAAGCAAGGGAGGGAAGCTTCCTCCTCTGCCACATCTCTGCCACAAGTCTGCCCAGCCGCCTGCCTTTTTCGGGTTTCGAAAATCCCGCCCAAAAGTGTTACTTACGCAGCACTGATTTTATTCGGATGCTGAGAGGGGTCGCGGCCGACCAAATGGGGGTCGGCGCCGACCACCTGCAGGATGTGGACTTTTTTCTCGCTTTTGTTCCGTTCTTGTTCCAATTGGTTGGGCTTTTGCTTGGAGTTTCTTCCCTTTTGCTCCTTGAATTTCTTGATTTCCGTGTATCTCTTTGAGGATTCCTTGGTTACGACTTTGGATCTTGGTTCTTGACACTTTGACTCTCGAAAACTAACGGTTCCTAGAAAGCTCCGAAAATGCATGAAAACTTCTCCAAAAAGCTCCAAATGCCTACACAACACGAAACAACACACAAACGACTCCAACCCTCGAAAGAGAGTCGAAATCTTATGCAAAACACACAAACGCGAAGGGAAAGCATGCAAAACAAGCTAGAAAACTACCTAGAAAATCAACTAAAAAGCACGACATCAAAATACCCCATACTTAGACTTGCTTGTCCTCAAGCAATCACTCACATGCATCAAGACCAAGCAACAAGCTCAAAGAATGCCTTTAAGGAAAAATAAGCGCAAGTAGAGCAATGAGCAAACAACTAAGTAGAAAAGGCAAGCCAAGTAGAAAGAACAGTCTATTCATCTCGTAGGTCATGATGGTGCTAGCAGCAGTAAAGGCAAGCTAAGTAGAATGGACAAGAAGAAGGATAAGACTCCAAAGGGTCCTGAAGGTGGTATCCGAAAAGTGAAGTGTTTCTTTTGCAAGAAATCAGGACACTTCAAGAAGGATTGTCCGAAAAGAAAGGCATGGTTTGACAAGAAAGGTATGGATTATAGTTATGTTTGCTTTGAATCAAACCTTATAGAAGTGCCTAATAATACTTGTTGGTTAGATTCTGGTGCTACTACTCATGTGTCTCATATAAAACAGGGATTCAGTTCGATCCAGCCCATAACGGGAAGTGAGCAGTACTTGTTCATGGGGAACAGGATGAAGGCACGCATAGAAGGCGTAGGGACTTATAGGTTGATCTTAGACACTGGATGTCGCATTGATCTTGAAGGATGTCTTTATGTACCTGATTGTGCTAGAAATCTTGTTTCCATTAGTAGACTGGATAATTTAGGATTTTGTGTTAAGTTTGGACATGGTGGATTTTCATTGTACAGAAATGATTACTTTTATGGTAGTGGTACTTTGATTGATTCGCTATATAGGTTCAATCTTGATATAAAATTTTCTGAATCGTTGTTTTATGTTGAAAGTCAAGGCATTAAACGTAGTGCATCTAATGAAAGTTCTGCTTACTTGTGGCATCAAAGAGTTGGTCATATTTCCAAGGAAAGATTAATGAGGTTGGTGAAAAGTGGAATCCTTCCTCAATTGGATTTTAGTGACTTAAATGCGTGTATAGATTGCATTAAAGGAAAGCAAACTAAACACACAACAAAGAAGCCTGCCACAAGAAGCACTCAGCTTCTCGAGTTAATACACACCGATATATGTGGTCCTTTTGACGTTCCATCATGGAGCGGTGAAAAGTACTTCATCACTTTTATTGATGATTACTCACGTTATGGATATATATATCTATTGCATGAAAAGTCTCAATCTGTGAATGTCCTAGAGGTGTTTACAAATGAGGTAGAAAGGTAGTTAGATAGAAAAATAAAGGTTGTGAGATCAGATAGAGGTGGTGAGTTTTATGGAAAATACAATGAAAGTGGACAATGTCCAGGTCCATTTGCAAAGTTCCTCGAAAATAGAGGCATTTGTGCACAGTATACAATGCCCGGTACACCTCAACAAAACGGTGTGACTGAGAGGCGGAACCGTACATTAATGGAAATGGTTAGGAGCATGTTAAGTAATTGCTCATTACCCACTTCATTGTGGATATATGCATTAAAGACTGCTACGTATTTGCTTAATAGGTTTCCAAGTAAGGCAGTTCCTGAAACACCTTATGAACTGTGGACAGGAAGGAAACCTAGCTTAAGGCACTTATGTGTTTGGGGTTGTCCAGCAGAAGTAAGGTTATATAATCCACATGAAAAGAAACTCGATCCGAGGACTGTTAGTGGTTTCTTCATTGGCTATCCTGAAAAGTCAAAGGGTTATGTGTTTTATTGTCCTAACCATAGTACGAGGATTGTTGAGACTGGTAATGCTAGGTTCATTGAAAATGGTCAATCTAGTGGGAGTAGTGAACCACGAAAAGTGGATATAAGTGAGATTCAGGTTGAAGTTCCTTCACCTGTTGTTTCACCTGAAGTTGTTGTACCAATTGTTGCATCACAGTCACATGACACATTGGAACAACAAAATGATGTCCAAGACCCACAAGATGAAGTCATAGTGGATGAACCAGTCATAGATCACGAAGAGATTAACGAACCACAAGCACAGTTAAGGAGATCTGTAAGGGAAAGAAGGTCAGCCATTCCAGGCGATTGTGTTGTTTTTGTTATTGAAAATGAATGTGATTTAAGCATGGATGAGGATCCAGTCTCATTTAAAGAAGCCATGGAAACTGACAATTCCGACAAATGGTTGAATGCCATGAAAGAAGAAATTGAGTCAATGAGTAACAACAAAGTTTGGGACTTAGTGGAGTTGCCTAAGGGTTGTAAAGTAGTTGGATCCAAATGGGTCTATAAAACTAAACGAGACTCGAAAGGCAACGTTGAAAGGTATAAGGCCAGACTTGTTGCTAAAGGTTTCACTCAAAAGGATGGCATTGACTACAATGAGACCTTCGCTCCAGTTTCAAAGAAGGACTCTTTACGGATAGTTTTGGCTTTGGTGGCTCATTATGATCTAGAGCTTCACCAAATGGATGTGAAAATCGCCTTTTTGAATGGTGAATTAGAGGAGGACATATATATGGACCAACCTGAAGGGTTCCTGGCCACAAGAAATGAAAAGATGGTGTGTAAGCTGAGAAAGTCAATATATGGACTGAAACAAGCTTCCAGATAGTGGTACTTAAAGTTTAATGATACTATCACCTCATATGGTTTTGAAGAGATTGAGGTTGATAGGTGTATCTACATAAAGGTCAGTGGGAGCAAATTTGTGATTTTGGTCTTGTATGTTGATGATATTTTGCTTGCTGCAAATGATTTGGGCATGTTACATGATATAAAGAAGTATCTCTCTAAGAACTTTGAAATGAAAGATATGGGTGAGGCATCCTATGTGATTGGAATAGAAATCTTCCGAGATCGATCACAAGGATTGTTAGGGTTGTCTCAGAAAGGTTATATTAATAAAGTCTTAGAGAAGTACAGAATGGACAAATGCTCTACAGGAACGGTTCCAATACAAAAAGGGGACAAGTATAGTAAAATGCAATGTCCTAGTAATGAATTGGAACGAAAGGAAATGGATAAAATCCCATATGCATCAGTGGTTGGGAGTTTGAACTATGTTCAGACTTGCACTCGACCAGATATCAGCTTTGTTGTTGGAATGTTGGGTCGATATCAAAGTAATCCCGGTATGGACCACTGGAAAGCTGCTAAGAAGGTTCTCAGGTACTTGCAAGGCACCAAGGAGCATATGCTTACATATAGGAGGTCTGATCATCTAGAGGTCATTGGATATTCAGATTCAGATTTTGCCGGATGTTTAGATAGTAGAAAATCTACATTTGGTTACTTGTTCCTATTAGCTGAGGGGGGAGTATCATGGAAGAGTGGAAAGGACCCTGTCATTGCTACTTCCACTATGGAAGCTGAATTTGTGGCGTGCTTTGAGGCCACTGTTCATGCATTGTGGATGCGAAATTCATCTCAAGACTTGGTATTGTTGACAGCATAGCCAGGCCACTGAGAATTTATTGTGATAATTCCGCAGTCGTCTTCTTCTCAAAGAACGACAAGTACTCTAAGGGTGCTAAACACATGGAGTTGAAGTACTGTTGAGAGGGTTTACCTTAACAAATAAATTTGTCAAGACCCCGCTGAGTATAGCGAAGTCAGGATCGTCCACGGGAGCTAGTAGTTCTATAGTCTAGCAATCAAACTACGAAAGTAAAACAAAACGAAACAAAGCAAAACAAGCAAACAAACACAAACGACAAGTCTCGGGAAGAGGTCGCAGCCGACCCTAAGGAGGTCGCGGCCGACCTACAACAGAACGTCACAACACACAGAAAAC
This sequence comes from Polygonum maritimum, assembly GCA_963924305.1. Taxonomy (NCBI): domain Eukaryota; kingdom Viridiplantae; phylum Streptophyta; class Magnoliopsida; order Caryophyllales; family Polygonaceae; genus Polygonum; species Polygonum maritimum. Next base: position 32,895,292 of record OZ002732.1, on the reverse strand, counting down.
CACTACAGAGGTGGTCGCGGCCGACCTGCAACTGGTCGCGGCCGACCTATTCTGGGCACGGAGATTGGTTTTGTAAAATCAAGGAAAAACAACTAGGGGTGGGGATTCACCACAACACGAGCATGCATTCAAACAATGATAAAGGACCAACTCAACTCATAATCTCATGGGTGACTTTCATCACAAAAGAACACATCAAAAGCCTCCACTTCCATGAAGGTGTTAACATGCAATCCAACTTGTTCTTTTAAGGGTTCGACTTTCATCTAACCCGGATAGTCCACATTCACAACAAAACCTCTCAATTAGGTTGCAAGCAAGAACATTCTCCACTTCTTCAAGGGTTTTAAGCACACAAGAGGGATTTATGGGCAGAGATTTCAAGTTAAGCATAGATCCAAACATCAAGGTCATAAATGCACTTTCATGGTGGGTTTCACCCCAACCCTAGCAAGCTAACTACTCACACATAATCAAACACACAAACAACAAAAGAGAAGAGAAAATCATCATCCAAAGTAAACAACTTCAATTAATTTCAAGATCTAAACTTACAACTTTTAGCAAACCCACAAGTTTTCTTCACACACCATTGTCTTCTCCTTCCTAGAACACAAGTAAGCCAAGCTTTCTTCCTCACTATCTCCCCTTACGAACAATCTCTCTCTCACACTCAAACTCTTCTTTCCCATCGTCACTTTCCTCTTCTCACAGTCAACTTCTTCTTCCTCCCCAGCCAACTCTCTCCTCCCTCTCCCCTTCACCCTTGAGCCTTTTCCAAGAAGAAAAGCTAATTTGAAAAGGGAGACAAAATGGGTTTTGTAGCAGCCCACAAAAGCAAGGGAGGGAAGCTTCCTCCTCTGCCACAAGTCTGCCCAGCCGCCTGCCTTTTTCGGGTTTCGAAAATCCCGCCCAAAAGTGTTACTTGCGCAGCACGGATTTTATTCGGATGCTGAGAGGGGTCGCGGCCGACCAAATGGGGGTCGGCGCCGACCACCTGCAGGATGTGGACTTTTTTCTCGCTTTTGTTCCGTTCTTGCTCCAATTGGTTGGGCTTTTGCTTGGAGTTTCTTCCCTTTTGCTCCTTGAATTTCTTGAGTTCCTTGTATCTCTTTGAGGATTCCTTGGTTACGACTTTGGATCTTGGTTCTTGACACTTTGACTCTCGAAAACTAACGGTTCCTAGAAAGCTCCGAAAATGCATGAAAACTTCTCCAAAAAGCTCCAAATGCCTACACAACACGAAACAACACACAAACGACTCCAACCCTCGAAAGAGAGTCAAAATCTTATGCAAAACACACAAACACGAAGGGAAAGCATGCAAAACAAGCTAGAAAACTACCTAGAAAATCAACTAAAAAGCATGACATCAAGTACATACTTATCGGTTAAGGATGAAGTGCAGAAGCAAAGAGTGTCTTTTGAGCATATTATGATGGATATGATGGTAGCAGATCCGTTAACTAAGGGATTACAACCCAAGGCGTTCATTGGCCATGTCGAACATATGGGTGTTATAGATAAAGCCTTGCTATTGTGGGTACAGTTTGCTCTTTATGTGTGACACTTAGAATTCACTTATAGTTATGTTTCTGCCTTGTACTGGTCATGTTATCATTATTGTTTATGTATACACTTATGGTTGTTTGATGACATGTGTTTTTGAGACTAATAGTCTATCTCAATTCTTAAAGAAACATTGAGTTGAGATTGGTTTACGATACATGGAAGGAACCTCGTCGCTCAATGACTTGTGACCGCCATGATCCAATCAGTTCTAGCTTGAGTAAAGTAAATGAGGTTATAGTGGACTTGATATAATAGTGCACGCTTAAAGTATATATTAAGCCTTCAATCATCACATGGACCAAGTGGGAGAATAAAAGAATATTTTCTATTTTGTGGTCCGTATGACTTAAGTTTAATTATAAAAGGTCAAGTTCATATATATATATAACATGGTTTTAATATGTAAGGCGATCCTGTGATGGATGGGTTCGACAAAAGATCTTAAAATCTGGGGATATTAATATTCCCTCTTACCTTGCCTGATAAAATAAATATATACACTTTCTTATTTTATTCATGATATATATATATATATATGGTTAGTTACCTATTTGGAACTGACATATATATGTTGTACGTTGAAGAAAGAAGGGGTTAACAAAATCAGTTTCTTCTATTCACGTACAAAAAAAAGGAAAAGAGAGGAAGTGAGAAAGGGTTCTCATCCATCAGAGAACAAATCAAGGAAGGGCTAAGGAAGCGAACAAAATTGTAGTCAAGGATTCCGCTGCAAACAAGATCGAACACACATGGATCAAGGTTAGTGTTTCGATCTTACTTTGTATGAAATTAGGATTAAATTAATTCAAGTCTAGATCCGAATTGGGACCGATTTCATGATCCGAAATCGATTAAAGTCTATCAGAATCAAACACATATTTCGCTATCTTCGGGGTACACATGATCTTGGGTTGTACTATCGTAGCCAAAGAAATGCAGCCCTGGTTGGATATGCAGATGCAGGATACTTGTTTGATCCACACAAAGCCAAATCACAAAATGGCTATGTGTTCACGTATGGAGGCACTGCTATCTCATGGAGATCAACGAAGGAAACCGTGACTACCACATCATCGAACCAAGCCGATTTGATTGCTTTATAAGAGGCAGGAAGAGAATGTGTATCTCTACGGGCAATGATCCAATTCATCCAAAAAGAAAGTGGGATGCGGCCGATCACTGACGATCCAACAACATTATTTGAGGACAACTCTGCATGTGTTGCTCAAATGAAGAAAGGCTACATCAAAGGAAACCGCACAAAGCACATATCTCCAAAGTTCTTTTCTACTCGAGATTTGGAAGAAGCTGGTGAAGTTGACATTCAACAAATTCGATCAAATGACAATTTTTTTTACCTATTCACAAAGTCTTTGATCCCTAAGAAATTTGGAGAGCTAGTATCCAGAATTGGGATGTGCAGACTTCGAGACATATGTTGAAGTCAGGGGGAGCATCATACGTGCTGCATTCTTTTTCCCTTCGATCAAGTTTTTTTTTCCCATTGGGTTTTACTTGACAAGGTTTTTAATGAGGCAGCTCTGAATCGTACAATGGGTTTCAAGTTGCACTCTTTTTCCCTTCGTTCAGGTTTTTATCCCATTGGGTTTTTCCTGACAAGGTTTTTAACGAGGCAACGCACACCCATCTCCTACAACATGAAAGAAGGTGAATATTCAAGGGGGATCGAGTGTTATGAATGTAGTGATGGAACCGGGCCGGGTTGGGCTGGGCTGGGCCGCCACCGGGTTGGGCCAAGGAACCGTGGCCCAGGCCCGGCCCGACAAATTACCGGGCTGGTACGGCTGGGCCACGGGCTGGGCCGGGCCGACGCACCCAGGCCCATCCCGGTTTTATCGGGTTGGGAGCGAGCTGCGGGCCGGGCCGGGCTGGGAGTGGGTTGCGGGCCGGGCCGGGCCGGATTGGGTTGAACATTATATACTATAGTTTTTTATGTTTTATATTACTATATACTTACATAATATACATTATACTTATAAAAAAATGAATATGCACCCTATACTTACATTAGATACTATTGCAAATATATACTCCCTCCGTTTCACAATAAGTGTCGTTTTAGTTCTTAACACAGTTTTTAAGAAAAGCAATCATTCACTTTAAAAACTTACAACTTTTTCTTAATCTTACTACTCATTACATTTTTTGGCCAATGAATGAACAACTTTAGTTAACAAATACACATTCCAATAAGAATAATCATTACTCACCCCTAATTAATCACTTTGAAAACCTAAAACGACACATAATATGAAACAAATTTTAAGTGCTAAAACGACACTTATTGTAAAACGGAGGGAGTAGTATATACTTAAAAAAAAAGAATATGCACCGGGCCGGGACGGACTGGGCCGGGCCGGGTTGGGTTGGGCCGGGCTCTTGGCCCGTTGACCAGCCCGGTCGGGCTGGGCAGGAAAAGTCCGGCCCGGGATTGGCCCACCCGGGCTTGGCCCTTCTGGCTCGCAGGCTGACCGGGCCGGGCTTTTTGGGCCCATGACGCCGGGATGGGCCGGGCTAGGCCGGCCCGCACCGTTGGTCATCACTATATGAATGCATGATTATATATATCCATAATCTACATCATCTACTAATCACCCTTTTATACACTTCTACAAGTTAACCTTCTTACATCTCTATTACTTGTATAAGTAGATGATTGAACCTTTACTGTTTGTATTATGTATATTGGAGGTAAATTGTACAAGGTGAATTATTCAACCTCTTCACCTCCTTAATGCCATGCTTAAATCATGGAATTTTACTTAAGTTTTACCTCACTTTTCTTCTATAAAAGGAGGTCATCTACCATTGTAAAACTTGCATAAAAGTAGAGTAAGAAATACATCTCTAAAGTTCTTACTCTCCCTCTCTCCCTTTTAATGACCAAGAGTGTTTCAAAGTTTATTTAAGTGTTCCTTTAAGAAGACTAGAGTGACCTTGATTTAATCTTTTCATAATATATTTTATTTTTTTTATAACATATATATCATATTTCAATTTCAATTTGAGCATTTTTTTGGATTTTTGTTATTAGGGTCGTTTGGTAATACCCTATTTGATTAGAGTTTTTTTTTTATTTTGTTTTTGGTATTCCGGTTGTCTCGCCAATTTCTTTTGGTGTCCCACGATTTAGTCTTTTCTTTTGGTACCCTGGGCGTAGGTAGGGCGTCGGTGTTGGTCAGGATGGGCGGGTGGTAGGGCGATGGGATCGGTCCGGCATGGATTCCATGTGGTTGCAGCAGTTTTGGTTTCTGATTGGGTGGTCGTCCGTTAGTTGTTTGTGCATGAGCGTCCATGAGGGTGCAATCGTGTGGGTGTTCTGCCGGTCCGGCAGTGGCGTCGTCGTCGTTGGTTTTCTTGCCCGCTGTCTGTTTGGGTTTGTGGTGTTTCTGATGTTGTTGTTTTGCCTCTGTTCGCTAGTGTTGGTGTTGTTCGTTGTGGACGCTCGTTTGGCTTTTTTTGAACGCTGTTGTTGTTGATCGTTGCTTTGTTACTATTGTGTTTCTGTTTGTTGTGGCATTTGTTATTTTTTAAAAAACGGAAAAGGGTTGTTTTGGATGGAAAATGAGTTTGTAGAGGCATTTGGGTAGGGAAAGGAATTTGTGTAAACTACGGCGTACCAAAAAGAAAAGCTTTTTTCGTGCGACACCAAAAGGAATTGGCGAAACCACAGATCCCCCCCCCTTTTTACTAGCATATTTACTCGCAATTTGTATGAAGTTTATAAAAATTATCTTTGATAAAGCTTTACATGATGATTAACAAATTTAAATATATTCTAAGTTTTGATATATCTTTCGTATTTTATTTTTTTAGTATACTATTTTAATTAATCATATTTAAGTGTTGAAAAATATAAATTTTAATAAATCTTGTATAGATTGTAAGAAGCATACAATTCAACTATAAATCTTTAATCAAGAAAATAGACTAATTAATGTATTCATCAATAAATTAAAGATTATGACTATTTGATAAGAATATCTTTTGACATATATACTTATCAAAATACTTTTTTCTTAACTAGTATATTAATTAATATGTTGTAGATAATATTTGCAGAGCTATAAAAATCTCTACATATATCTATTTGGTTGAAAAGAATCTCTACATCGATCTGCCTAATTGAAAGAAACAAAGAATTTTATTTATCTCTTTGGTAGGAAAAGAAATCTTACGTGAATAAATATATATATAGTACATGGATAAATAAATATGATGTGGCTTGATAAAAAAACTAGCCTATGTTAAGGAGTATATGACATCAGGCTTTGGAAAAATGCATCGTCTGGAGGTATAACGGAATTCTCCGAATCAGAAGATGGATTACAAGCGAGTCCGCTATCCATATAGTTCGATCTTGTCCCAAGGGTTAGGTTCGGCATTTGTTCAGAAACGGATGTCACCCATGCATTATGATAATTAGGGGTAGAGATATGTTCTTGGTTGGATGGTAGGGTATGGTGTAATGGATCTAGAGTACTAGAGAAATTGATGGGTAGTTGGAGGTTAGTACCCTCAGACGGTTGTAAGAGCCAACTAAGGACCATAAGATCATCAGGGAGTTGGGAGTTGCTCAAATATGTATCTACATATAAATAATTTTTTTATAATATTAAAATGAAATATAATGTAATTCCATTTTCATATGAGAGTATATACTCATCCGTACAAAATAATATTTAAGAAAAACTTGAAATTCAATACTAATGCATATAGAATAAATTTTCATTCTATCATAATAAGCTAGATATTGTAAATTTTTGAATAAAGTAATGTCCAATAAAACACTCAACAATATGCCTAATTAATAAGATATTGTTATGAATGCATGATGAACTCATGAAAGCTATAATACATCATCTTCAAATTACCCTCTTATACACATCTACAAGTTAATCTTCTTACATCTCTATTGCTTGTATGAGTAAGTATTTGAACATGAACTATTTGTATAGTGCATGATTGATGGGTAATTGGGGGTTAGTACCCTTAACTATAAATGGGTATTTGTGCGCAAGCGAAATGAGAAAAACGAAATTGTAAGATATAAAGCAAGGCTTGTTACACAAGATTTTTCTCAAATACTCGGAATCGATTATGAAGAGACATACTCTCCAGTAGTTGATGCAACTACATTGAGATTCCTCATTGACATGACTGTCTTTGGGAAATTACAAATGCGCCACATGGATGTCGTTACTACATATCTATATGGAACACTTGATACAAACATCTACATGAGAGTCCCAAAAGGACTAAAATTGCATGAGGCCAATGATCGTGGACCTAAAGAAATATTCTCCACAAAATTGAGAAGGTCTTTGTATGGGTTAAAATAATCTGGGTGAATGTGGTACAATCGCCTCAGTGATTACCATTTGAAAGAAGGGTATAAGAACGATATTGTTTGTCCATGCGTTTTCATCAAACGATCCAAAAACGGATTCGCTATTATCGCAGTTTATGTTGACGATTTAAACATCGTTGGAACTTCAAATGAACTTGAAGATGTTGCAAAATATTTGATGAAAGAATTTGAAATGAAACCTTGGACAAACAAAGCTTTGTCTTGACTAACAAATTGAGCACTTGCAGGATGGGATCTTTGTCTACCAATCTAATTATATTGAGAAAATTCTTAAGAGGTTACATATGGACAAAGCACACCCTTTGACCTCTCCTATGGAAGTTAGATCCCTCAATGTAGAGAATGATCAATTTGTTGGACCGTAAGTCAGTTAGAATGGGATTCCTTAACTGGGTTAAGGGCGTCCTTAGATGCAGCGGAAAAAGACTTAACAGGAAATTGAATACGATAATGGACACAAGGATTTATAGAGGAACCCCACTAAGACCAACTAGTCTTATGGGTAAACCTCTACCTCCGTTGGAGGATTTTCAATAGCCGTCCTTATTTTATTCAGAGAGAGTCCTTACAACTTAGGCGAGTCGTTACACTTCACTGAGCTAAGCGTGCGTCCTTAGCCTCACTAGTAACACTCCTTTCAACCTAACAAGTAACCTAACACTCTTAGCTAATAAGGAAGCTAACACTCACGTCTCTCACAGTCCGTTGTGAGAGACAAACTACTCTTCTAACTATTTTGTGGTTTGGTTTGGATTTAATGTGGTTGGACTTTCTTTCTCTTGCTTCAAACTCACTTGAACTTCTTGATCTTCGTTCTTCAACTTGAATGCTTCGGGAGAGCTTGAGAGAAAGTCTTCAAAGTCCACACCGCTATGCATACCCCTTGGAGGGTATTTATAGCGGTAATGGTTCTTGTCCTCTAGCGTCCTCTGAAGCTTGGTCAGGATCTGTCGTCTTCCTTCAACGGTGCGATTTGCATTTTGAGGAAGTCAACTCTGTTGACGCTTGGGAAGCCTCCGCGTGGTCAGGGGGCCATCTCTAGGAAAGCGACATCTTTGGATTTGTTCACACGTGCCCAGACACAGGAAGCTTCCTTCTGAGGACTACGGCCAAATGTGATGTAATCATGTTGGGGCGACCTTGGTTTGAATTTGAACTTCGTCCGTATTTAGGCGCGCGTCCCTTCTTGATGAGGACGCCATCCTATCTACGCAGGGACTCCATTCTTTTCATTCAGTTCTGGGAGTTTTGATGGAGTGCGTCCCTACATCTTAGGGACTCCCTTTTCTTGTTGTCCTTTTCGTTTATGTGCGTCCTTTGGACTTGCCTGAGATCAACACTTGGACAACTTATCAAATACATTTGAGTTTGTCATGATCAAAACTAGGGACGATCATTGTTGGTTAAATATTAATGACTAGCGTCCTTAATATCGTCCCAACACAATTGCATCCTCGAGAAGAGGACGGAGAGATTCATGGTCTAGAAGTACCATACTTAAGTGCAATTGTTGCTTTAATGTATTTAAGTAACAATACAAGACCTGATACTGCTTTTGTCATGAACTTTGTTTCCAGGTAGAGCGTTGCTCCTACAAGCAGGCATTGGAATGGAATCAAACACATATTTCGCTATCTCCGAGGTACACATGATCTTGGGTTATACTATCGTAGCCAAAGAAATGCAACCCCTGGTTAGATATGCAGATGTAGGATACTTGTCTGATCCGCACAAAGCCAACTCATAAAATGGCTATATATACGTTCACGTATAGAGACACTTCCATCTCATGGAGGTCAACAAAGTCTACGACATCATCAAACCAAGCCGAGTTAATTGTTTTGTATGAGGCAAGAAGAGAATGTGTGTCTCTACGAGCAACGATCCAATTCATCCAGAAAGAAAGTGGGATGATGCCGATCACTAATGATCTAACAACATTATTTGAGGACAATTCTGCATGTGTTGCTCAAATGAAGAAAGGCTACATCAAAGGAGACCGCACAAAGCACATATCTCCATAGTTCTTTTCTACTCGAGATTGGAAGAAGCCGGTGAAGTGGACATCCAACAAATTGATCGAATGACAATTTGTTGACCTAATCACAAAGTCTTTGATCCCTAAGAAATTTGGAGAGCTAATATCCAAATTGGAATGTGCAGGCTTTGAGACATATGTTGAAATCAGGGGGAGCATCGATCATACGCGTTGCATTCGTTTTCCCTTGGATTAAGTTTTTTCCCACTAGGTTTTGCTTGACAAGGTTTTTAATGAGGCAGCTCTAAAGCGTACAATGAGTTTCAAGTTGCACTCTTTTTCCCTTCATTTAGGTTTTTATCCCACTGGGTTTTTCCTGACAAGGTTTTTAACGAGGTAACGTACACCCATCTCCTACAACATGAAATAAGGTGAATATTCAATTGGGAGTGTTATGAATGCATGATGAAAGCCATCATCTACAAATTACCCTCTTATACACATCTACAAGTTAACCTTCTTACATCTTCATTGCTTGTATGAGTAGGTGATTGAACATGAATTATTTGTATAATGTATGATTGAAGGTAAATTGTACAAGGTGAATTATTCACCTTCTTCAGCTTCTTATTTCCATTCTTAAATCATAGAAATTTACCTAGGTTTTTACCTCACATTTCTCCTATAAAAGGAGGTCATCTACCATTGTAAAATTTGCACCAAAGTAGAGAAAGAAATACATCTCTAATGTACTCTCTCTCTCTCTCTCTCTCTCTCTCTCTCTCTCTCTCTCTCTCTCTCTCTCTCTCTCTCTCTCTCTCTCTCTCTCTCATGATCTAAAGTATTTTCAAAATTTATTTGTCTTTTTCAAGAAGCTTTGAGTGCCCTTATCCTAATCTTTTTATAACAGATATTCAATTATCATCTATTCTTGTATGTACTTCATAAATTAAAATATCTATGCACTATAAATTTGTTTTTGTATTTTTAATATTATAGATTATCTACCCAAAATATTGTTTTGTATTTTTTAACAAAATGAGTTTTCTACTAAATAAGTACAGTTATCTATCCGATATAATTTATTATTTCTAATAAATCAAATTATGTACTTAAATAATTCAATGCTCTATGCATTATAAACTCTTTTTTTTTGTATTTTTAATAAACCGAATTATCTACACAATTGTTTTGTATTTTGTTAATAAAGTGCATTATTTACTTAATAAATCTAATTATTTACCCAATATAGAATTATTTAATCTATTTTTAATATATATATACAATGTAATTCAACTTTCTAATAAAGTGAATTACCTACTTAATATAAATTTCTTTTTTGTATTTTCTGTATTTCGAATTAAGTACACAATATAATTTATTTTTTGGAATATTTACAAAATCAAGAAATCTACTTATTAAAGAATCAAATTATTTACCCAATGCTATATTATTGTTTTTCATTTTTAATAAATCAAATTATATACTTAGTAAATCTTAATATATACCCAATATAAAATTATTTTTTGAATCCTTAATGAAAATAGCTATATACACAACATAAATTCATGTTTTTAGCTTTTAATAAATTAATTATCTATGTTCATTTTTATTAATGGCATGATATTAATTACATTTTCAAGTGCATTTTTTGTCCATTTATGTAACAATTTTAATATTTTAGCTAACACTATAAATTATACAACAGGTCCATTTTAGTTTCATTTTAGTTTCATTTATTTATGTGGAAAAAGTAATTCTTATGTATATTTCATACAAAAAAATTATACAAAACAATTATATATGCATGTAAACCCCAAGTTATTATATAATAATTTTTATAAAAATGTCATCCATTGAAGACCTTAAGTACGTGTAAGCTTCATTGAAAACTATAATGATACGATTTGTAACGTAATAAAATGTAAATATAAATTTATAATAGGAAACTTACTACACGTAATATCAAATTGTGACACGTTTGGCGCCGTTTGTTGAATAGAAATTTCTTCTTGTAGATGCTCACGGCCGACGGTCGCATTCTACGTAGTTTGGTTTAGATCTATTTGTACCGAAGATGATGTCTCAGAGTTACTCTTAAAACCTCCGAACATACGACGCTAACCATTAGACATTTTATTTCTAAATTAAGACTCTATATACGAAATCACTCCCCTCTTTTCCCATTCTCAAGCCTTGCATCTTATCTTTTCTAAGTCTGTCGTTTGACTTTATTTTATTTTAATTACAAATGCACTATTGATCACTATGACCGATGCTATGCGTTTTCGGTCTCCCAACCGATGATAAAACCGGGGTGCCCCGATAATCTGACCGAGACGCCTCGTATTTCCCGCAAATTAAGCATTGCCTGTTGCCTAATGGATGCCATTGGTATTGGGATGAATTCTGAGCAATTTGGTCGATATTGCCTCCACATCCAACCGACGTCAACACAGCAAGTCCGACTACCCGTTTCAATTCGACCCAATCCAATCAGTTCCCAAATGCGTGATCCGAAATTGGACCGTCCCTACAGAGCAATGCGCCGAAATGTGAATCGAACAAAAAAATTAATTGACTTGAAGCCAAGAAAAAAAGAAATGACCTAAGCCCTGATCTCATCATTTGCATCCCTGCATTTCAAAGAAGGCGACTCCAACCAAACAAAGCTTCCCACGTAACACCCGTAACAGGTTTTTCTTGCAGCAAGTGTTAATCGCCGAGGATTATTTGTTGTGTAAACGAAATCCCTCATCTTTCATATAAGAAATATCCCGTTTAGGTTTTCTTATCATTGCCCAATAATAATATCCTGGGTGAACAAATCTCAGGTAACCATCCATCCGACTCTTCTTTGAAAATTGCCCTTCTGTTTGGAAACTGTGATTTGGGTTATGAAATATGTATGGAGTATTGATTCTTCTGTTTGCGATGGGGATTTTGGGTTTGAATTGGGCGCTTGCGTGTTGTGATTTCTAGCTGGATTTGTTATGTACTATACACTGCACATGTTGTTCCGTGACTATCTGATTTCACTATCATTATTCTGGTGCCTTTGTTATATCGATCTTGATTGGGTTTTGAACTCACGAGCTCAAGTGATTATTGCTTTACTGCTGGTGTAGCATGTTGTGCTAATATCAATTTTGTGAATTGAATTGTGGAACAAACTGAATTGTTTCTAGAGGGTAGCATATAGGGAAAAATACAACGGGCTTTTCAGTCCTTCCCTAACTTTCAATTTCCTTGAGAAACAATGATGTAAAAGCAGACATGTAGCTAGGGTCCAGGGAGAATCAATATGTAACTAGGAAAATGGTAAGTCTTTGAAAAGCAACGAACAATGTGCTTGGATAGGTTTTCAGAAAATTAATCTTGCTTTACCGTTGTTGCTACGGAGTATAATTTTGTATGGATTTAGATATGTATGTAGGTCGTTCAAGAGTTGCCGTATTATAGAACTTTTATTTAAGGAAACTAAAGCAAAAAATTAACCAAGAATCTGAAAGTGTGCCAGATGAACCTCTTTCAGTAAGGAAATTGTAAAAAAAACAAATTAAAGTCCGACTTGAAGTTGTTTCCTAAAAACAGAGAGATTTGAGAGGAAGCAAGGTTAAAATGAGGCTGGTGGTGTATGAGAGCTTCACTCTATATGTGTGATTGTGAGTATTATCACCTGTTGTTTGTCTGTAATTCCCAATTGGTGATAGATTTGTAGTTTGTTAGCAAAAACTTATAGTTAAAAGAGTACTCTATACCGGATTGATTCTTATATAGTTAGTTTCTTCTTTTTGCTGTTTTTCTCATGATTCTTTTGTCTTCTACATTGTAGAGGCTTTTCTAGATGCATAAGTTTTCTGTTGTTGATCTTTGATCTCCAGGATTCCTTTCTCTAACTTCTCTTTTATGTGTTCTTATACAGTCTGATGTTGATTCTATTTTGGTAGATTTGTTAGTCTTATTTATGATGTGCTGTCACTTCGTTTTTTTTTTTATTAAGTTTCATATATGTTGGGTAAGATAGTCCGAACATGATTAGCTAATGTGGCATGTACTTGGCCGTCTCCAAATCTGAAGCAGTCAAATGCATATAGACCTGATTTTGGTATTACAAGCAGGACATATATCTTGTTCTACATATATTTATTTTATTATTACAGGTTGTACTTGTGAGAAAAACTAACATATGTATATTCTGTTTGACTAGGAGAAACATGAGTTATCTGCAACTGCAAATATGGTGTCGTTCTGCAGTTCTGTTGTTCATCACTTTGCCATTGCTTTCGCTGGCTGTAAAAGATGAGACTGCCCTAAAAACATTAGTTTTCCTATCTCCAAAGTTTGTAATGACTCCAGGATCAGTGGTGAATAGATTCTACCGCAATATCAACTTCCCAAGGGGTCACATTGGCATCAAAAGCTTCAATGCTGAAGTAGTCGACAGCTCAGGAAATCCCGTTCCCCTTCAAGAAACCTATCTTCACCACTGGGTGGTTGTGAGATACTATCAACGTAAAGCCGCTGCAGAGGTAGAGGCTTATACCCCATCTGACTTCAAAATACTTGGGCAAGCTCACAACTCATCAGACTACATGCCTGCGAGGAACAGTGGCATATGTCAAAATCTAGGACAATATTTTGGCCTTGGATCCGAGACTCGTAAAACTCTCACAGACGTTCCAGATGGATATGCAATTGAGACAGGTAATCCTGATGAGATACCAGATGGGTATGAAGAGAGATGGCTCCTCAACGTTCATGCAATTGACACACGTGGTGTGGTTGACAAATTGGGTTGCACAGAGTGTAGGTGTAATCTCTACAATGTCACTATTGATGAATATGGCAGACATCTGAGTCCAAACTATGTAGGAGGCTTATATTGCTGCTATGACCAGACGCAGTGCAGGCTGAAGCCAGGTGTTCAGACTGCCTCAAAGGAGTTGTATCTGAGATACACTGTCGAGTGGATGGACTGGAACGTCAAACTATTACCGGTCAAAATTTACATTTTTGATGTGACGGATAGTTTGAAAGGGGACGACGACGACAAGCATCACTGCATGGTAGAGTACGGAGTTGAGCAATCCGACTCGGGTGTGCACTCTAAGAAAACAAGCTTTACTATGCCAAGAGGAGGGCATGTTGTTTATGGAGTTGCTCATCAGCATTCAGGAGGAATTGGTTCAAGTCTTTATGGGGAGGATGGACGGGAGATATGCTCCTCAATCCCGACCTATGGAACAGGGGCAGAAGCTGGAAATGAGGCTGGTTATATTGTAGGAATGTCGACTTGCTATCCACAACCGGGGTCTGTGGAGATATCTGACGGGGAGAGACTGGTTCTCGTGTCCAATTACAGCAGTACCCAGAAGCATACTGGAGTGATGGGGCTTTTCTACATATTGGTTGCTGATCAACTTCCAACACCAAGATACCATCTCAGTGCTTATGATCCGAAGCATATGATTCAGAGGGTGGATTCTGAGTTTATTGCCTCAGGGATACTTATCCTGGGAGTGGTAGTGGTTGCTGTTGCTTCTGTTATTGGGTGGCGACGGAGGATAGAAGGCGAGGATGGTTATAGGCCAATAACAACGTGAATGTCTTCTAATCGAAACAATGGTGCCATTGGAATGGCAGTTCACCTTGGGGAAGAGTCTTGTTGATTGTAATATATAGTATTATGCTGTGTTTTATAGTTGCAGTTTCTAATATATAATGGTTGTGTCATGTATGCCATGAAAGCGTGTTATACGTTCAATAACTGATATGATATAATAGCGTATGTAGAGTGGGATCAACGTGTTGAAGGTAACACAACCATTATCTATATAATTTTTTCTTTTTTTGTTTCTTAGCACCGACGAGGGAACAACAGAAGAAGAGAGTTCAACGAGCGCGTAAAGGCTTGTGGCTATCGTGAATCGCCTACAGATGCAAGTTCCAACTACTTTCAGTAGAAACTTGTGTTTCAAATGGAAACAAACGAAAATAAAGAACTTACGGTGCAAATCTACATATGTAAATAATTCGAAAACGGCAAAATACATAAACGCCCCTGACCTTTTGCAAAAAAGTCACTTTAACCCCTCACCTTTAGTTTTTATCTATTGGGTACCTGACTTTTACACATTGTGACCTATTGAATACCTATTTTCAATTTTTTTTGTGAGTGTAAAACACGACGCTCCATGTGTCGATTGATAAACTAATTAAACTGAAATTTTTGATTATGTGGCAACTTAGAGGGATGAGGTGGAAATAATTATTTCTTTAAAACTCAAAACCTTTTAAATGAGTGTCGTCTTCCTCACCATCTCCCTTGCTTCCATCTCCTTCATGAAATCAGACTCTCTCCCATCTCGCCATCTCCAAGCTCTTCATCCCTCGCTTCCCCAAATCAACAGAGGGCTACGAAATATGGCGTCTTCTGCGAGCAGCTTTTCGAGAAGAGACGAATTCGTATCGCCAAGATGCAAATGCGGGGTTGTTGCTACAATAAAGAATTCAATGACGTTGAATAATCCTGGAAGGAGGTTTTTTGGATGTCCCTACTATGGGGTAAGTTCAATTGCTCGAATTTTCCAGAGATTTTAGGGTTTTGAGATTTAGGGTTTTTTTGAATTCTTCAAATCTGGAGAATGCTAGATCAATTTGGGCGATTTAATGTACAATTGAATGCATATGGTTTTACAGAGAGATGGAGCATGTGGATTCTTCAGGTGGGCTGAGCCGCCATTGCCAGATCATGAGCAGCAAGTGATATCTGGTTTGTTGAGAAGAGTGAAGAAGGCTGAAGCAGAGAGAGATAATGCTAGGCGTCGAGCAAATGCATTGCTTTTGGTTCTAGTTTTGATTGTGTGTGTTATTTGTTTGGCATTCATAGTGTCATATGGGAGCTGAAATTTGGCATTGTGGCTAATTTGGCAATGCATAAGCCTCTTTAGAGCTCAAAGCATTGTAGTGACAAATTTGAATCCCTTGTATGTTTAGTATTCTAGCAAGAAAACTAGTGATGTACTGAATTATGGTATGTTTTGATTTTGGCAAGACTTGTGCTCATTGTAGTTGTCAATTTGTACTGAGTTATGATTTGCCTTTGGAAAAATTTGTGCCTGCTAAAAAAATTTGTGCCTGTTGGAAAAATTTGTACTGAGTTATGATTTGCTTTTGGAAAAACTAGTGATGTACTAATCTCACAGTGCTAAATGTGATAGTCAAGAATATTTTGACAGTACCTGCTGGAAAATATATGACAATGCAAATTTTGACAGTGCAAAATATCTGAATATATCAAACCAAAATATGCTCATACTGAGCTTGATGTTCAGACAGTGATATTAGCACATATTGAGCTTGCTTTAGCTAGGTACAAAAACAACTTCAATATATGAAGCCAAAATATGCTCATACTGAGCCAAATGTTCAGACAAAGCTAAATGGTTGAAAATTAGCTCATATGGAGCTTGCTAGCTAATCTGACATTAAGAACTAGAAACACTTCAAAGTTCTACTTCAAACACTTCAAAGTTCCACTTAAAAACAGACTTCTTAAGAAACAATATGCTCATTTTTTGCTACTCTTGAGCTGGTCTCTGCACAGTGTTGGATCTGGTCACTGGTCTTTGTAACTGTTGCCTTGACACAGCAGACTTGCCTTGCCACCTTAGTTTCCTGCCTTGCCCAATTTCAACAGGTTCACTTGCACTCTTTAGGGGCTTTGGACACCTCAATATCCTGCTAGCTCCAGTCCCTGGCTGTTGAATACAAAAAACACCAAGTTCAGAAGCATGATTTGTGTAAAGTCCAAGTCCAACCAACCAAAAAAAACAGCTCAATGGACCTACATTTAAGATCTGCATGCCATTGCTAGGGTTGATGTAAAGTCCAAGTCCAACCAATTTTCCTTTCTTAGCATTCCTTGTAACTGGTCCAACACCATCAGGCCCACTCCTTTTCCCACCACCCTGTAAGAAGCGTGGAAATCCAATTTTCAGGGGTTTCCAATGCAATAAAAAACAGCCTAAAATCTTAAAGTCCATTGTGAACAGTGAGAAGATAAGATAATGGAATCCAATGCAAACCTGGTGGGCCTCAAATCTTGAAGTTTGTGCAGCTTGTCTTGTGGTAGCTGGGATAGAATCACTTCTTGAAGCTTGTACACCTTGTCTTCTTAGTGCACTCCCACTTCTTCTTGCAGCTTCATTTGTTTGGGGTGGAACCTGGCTACTCCTTGCAGCTGTTGGAGCCTCACTTCTCTGTGGTGGAGCTTGGCTACTTGAATCAAATGGGAAATTACTTCTTGTAGCTGGTGGAGCATCATTTCTGTGGGGTGGAGCTTGACTACTTGAAGCAGATGCAACTTGGCTACTTGCAGCTTGTTTTCTTGTAGGGCATGTTTTTTTGTTATGCCCTTGAATACTGCACACAGAACATGTAATAGCTATTCCCTGCCTAGAGTACCTTGAACTTTTCTTTGGCTCATCCCTTGATTTCCTCCTATTGACCTTTCTTCTCCCTCTTTTTATCCTAACATGAGGTGGCTCAACTGGTGGGTGTTGGGAAGGAGGCCACATTTTCATGCCCATAACAGGAAGGATAGGAAATGCATATGCTTTCAAATGAGTAGGCTTTTTGTGCCAATGAACCACAAAATCATCAGGATTTAAGTGTAATTGGTTCATTGCACAAATGGCATGAGCACATGGTATGCCTTTCAACTGCCAACTTCTGCAAGTACATGTAAGAGCTCTCAAATCTACTCGGTGACCATATTCTCCTTCTTGAATCTCAAATCCTTTATCTCCATTCCATAGAAAGTCACACTGCATTGCTAGTTCTTTATTCCTCTCGAGCCTATGCAATGGCATTGGAGCAATATCACAAATCCAAGTAACTGCAAAAGCATTCATCTTTACAATCCTCTCCATCACTTTCCTCCTAATTTCTTCAAGCATGGTTATAATGGACTTATGCCTAGCTGACCTTATCCAACCATTGAATGTCTCACACATGTTATTCTCACATGCATCACAGTTCACATCAACTTTGAAGTAAGGCTTGCAAAAATTCTCTTTACCATATTCAAGGAAATCATTGACAAGCTCCTCACCTAACTTACCCAGGATATCTAGGTTCTCCTTAAGCTGTACTTCAAATGTTGACCAGCAACAATTCCAAAATTTCATTCTTTTTTCAGATCCTCTCCATTTTTTTGCCCAGTTGGCATAGATGTGCCTTGCACAAAATCTGTGTTCAGCCTCGGGCAACTCCTTCTTCACTGCAGATATTAAACCCTGTAATACACACAGAATTAGGTTAGATACAATAACTCTTAGTATTTAGTAAAATTGCTTTAGTAACTTACCAAATGCATGTCAGACATGATGACAATTCCATCTCCTTTGCCAAGTTCCAAGTCTTCTTGCAGGGTCCTTATGAATTTAGTCCATGTAACAGTTGATTCTGAAGAGGTCACTTCCCAAGCTATTGGATACATCTGTCCATTTCCATCCTTGCCAATTGCCACAAACAACTGTCCCTCCACATGTCCTTTTAAAAAACAGGCATCAAGTCCAATTATCTTCCTACAACCTTGCTTCCAGCCTTGTTTGAGAGAGTTGAAGCATACATACAACCTCTTAAAGAGCTCCTTTCCTGGTTCAGAGTCTTTGTCTACAACTAAGAAGCATGTAGAACCAGGATTTGATATGTTGATTTCATCAACATAGTCATGCAATCTAGCATATTCCTCCTCGTAATCACCCATATGCTTAGTCAGAATCTTATTCTTTGCTCTCCTACATATGGTGATTCCCACATAAAGCTTTAACTCCTTCCTACAAATATCCTGAATCTCCCACAATTTAATTCCAGGTTGTGAAATTACCCTACTCTCCAAGTATCTTGCAAGAAACTTTGAGTTGCAGAGCTTATTTGTGTTATACCTACGACAAGTATGTCTTGGTGTGTATGTCTTCACCATGAAGTTCTTGCTTCTTCCATCAAAACTGGCATGTATCCTCCACTTGCACCCCTGATGCTTACATTTTGCAGTTACCCTTTTAGCTTCATTAGGTTTAATTTCCAGTTTCACACCCACATGCACAGCATACTTTGCTAAAGCCTCCCTAAACTGGTAAACAGACTCAAATATCATCCTTTCTTCCCAAATAGGATTGGTAGATTTAGGGTCATATACCACATGCTTAGTCCTCCTCCTTCTCAACTCAGTTCTTTCATCATCTGAATCATAACTCTCAATACTATAGTCACTCTCACTGCCATAATAAGGCTCGTCCCCACCTATCTTTCCTCTGTAATCATGGGCATCCTGACCCCAGTTCTCATACCCTTCATCACAACCAACCTCACCCATTTCCACCTCTACAGGTTGTTCAGCTCTCTTCTTGTGCACAACTTTTTTGAGCCTTCTTTGCCTTTTTTCCTCCCTCAATTGCCTTAGCTCCTCATCAACTTCACTATTATCAGTCATATCAAAATCATCACTGTCAGAGTCCTGAGTTTCCTCACTGAAATCTTCATCCCCTTCCTCACCAACAACATCTTCACCCTCTTCCTCACCAGAATCTTCACCCTCTTCCTCACCATCAGGCTCACCCTCTTCCTCACCAGCATCTTCACCCTCTTCCTCACCAGCATTTTCACCCTCTACCTCACCAGCATTGTCACCCTCTACCTCACCACCTTCATCACCAAGATTTTCAACAGCATTATCATCATCATCATCCAACACTACTGGTTGATCAGGAAAAAATCCAGGGGGAGGGGGAGGGACTTCAACATCATCACTTACAATCAAGGCAGGAGAAATAGCATGCTCAACATAAAAATGGACTTCATCCCCTTCTTGAAGTGAGTTAGCAAGTTTAACTAGTGCATCATCATTCATCTCAATGAAAACAGCATCATGATAATTCCCCTTGTAATAAATCCCATTAAATTCAGCATATCCAAGGTTTTTTACATACCATGACAATTCAAAGTAGCTGAAATGATCTGTGTCAACATCTCGACTATCAGCACAACCCACTTCATCGAAGTAACCTAGTGATGGACTCTCTACGAATCTGCCACCGTGGTGCCACACTAAATTCACAATTGGCATCTTGATTCCTGCTTATCACATTCAAAAACAAAAATGACTTGCTCAAAATCCCCTTCTTGAAGTGAGTCAGCAAGTTTAACCTAGTGATGGACCATCAACAAAAACGCAACCCAAAAGCAAAATCCCATTCAATTCAAGAACCCTAAACAAAAACAAAATCAAAATCGCATTCAATTTCGAGTCCTGTCTTTACATGAAGCCCTAAAACCTAACCCTAATTTGCTCAAATTCAATGTTGGGGGGGGACTAACCTTGCTGGATGCGAATCTAACAAGACGCCTTGCTCTACACTGTTGCTTGATGCCTGGTTTTGGGTGCAAATTTCAGTTCTTTCGCACTCTCCTATCGCTCTCAAGTCTTCTAGCTTTCTCCATTGTTGATAGTTGAGTGTTCGTGAAGTGTGGAGCTCGATTTCAACTGGGAGATTAAAACAATTTTTTTTAATCGGTAAAAAGAGAATAAAACGCATTTTTTTTCAACTGTGGCATATGTGTACTGATGTGGCATTGTTTTTGTTTTTATTTTTTTGTTTTAATATAAATTAATGACTTGGATGGCTGACATGGAGCGCGTGTTTTACACTCACAAAAAAAATCGAAAATAGGTATTCAATAGGTCACAATGTGTAAAAGTCAGGTACCCAATAGGTAAAAACTGAAGGTGAGGGGTTAAAGTGATTTTTTTTGCAAAAGGTCAGGGGGGCGTTTATGTATTTTGCCATTCGAAAACGTTGAATTCAATACTGACAAACATTGATTTTTATGAATGTGTGAATAATCTCATAAGAGTTGTGAATAAATCAATTGTTTGATTATAATTTAATTTTGAAGAACTGAGACTAATGAATAAGTTATCATTATTTACTGAAAACTATTGGGAACCCATTAAATAGTAACGAGGTGTTTGTGTAGATAAACTTATTTTTTTCTAATAAGTATTCTATATTTTACGTAAGTTGAAATCAATGTTGGAAAATTATGATATTTATGAATAAGTATATAGTCTGTGGAGAATAGTTATATATGCAATTATGAAAAAGTCAGATATGCAATCATGAATTCATGTGCATTTTGAATTTAGACGATTTAGAGATTCAATAAACACAAAAACATACTTTAACTAACGAAAAAACAACAAAATATCTAAAAGTTGCTACATAGAGAAACATAAGGTGGGCAACACACAACTATAGTATCATACGGTTTATTTGTTGAGGTTGTACTTGATTTGGATCGAAACCCGTCTTTTTGAGCAAGTTCGAGTGGACATCCACCAAATGCTAGCCTGCTTCTAAAGTTGGAGCATCACTCACGTTCCTTGGGGGGGGGGGGTAATTCGGTTGTAGACTATATTGTTGGTCCTATCGTTGTGTGTCCACTGTCCCGCTTGCAGCTGATTCAGGTCTTTGGGACCTCATCCATTTGGATGTCCTAGGGTGACCATTTGTTCCTTAAGAGAGTCTCCTAATTCCTTTCCTCATCAAAAAAAAAGAAACCCGTATTTTTGAAAATACACATTAATGGAGTTTGCGAACAATTGATAATGCTCAACTATTTTGTTTTCATCTTTTTTATTGAACTGGTAGAAATATGATGGTGAACATCTGGGCATGAGAGAGAGAGAGAGAGAGAGAGAGAGAGAGAGACTTATTATTCAGATTTGGAATGAATTAAGAGGTTGATTCACATGAAAACTCCTCTTAAGATACAAATTATAAATAAATAATAACCGTTAGATTCGAAGAATCTACGGTTCAGATTGAAATAAGAAGCTAAAGAGAGGAATTGGGTTCAAAATAGGTGCGGTGGCAATTTTGCAATTATAGAAACTTTAAGGGCAAAATTGTCCATATATATGTAAATAGAAGAAAGGACGCCAGACTCCTCGCTCATTGCTCCAACAAGTCCGACGACTGGTTCATGAGCATCCTCAACACCGCCGATCTCTTGGAGAGGGGCTACTCCGATCCGTCCGCTGTGAAAACCTTGCTCGGATTGGAGGAGAACGGCCGTGGCTCCCGTAATTTGGATCTAAACTAGCCCGAAGGCGAGGGTGTGGGCGGGATGGGTGGTGCCAAGGGGAAGCTCGGGAATAAGAGAAATCCGGATGTGCACTCGGTCCTTGATTCGTCTATGGCGGAGACCAATTCGTCGTTCGGATCGGCTTCTTCTCCTTCTATGCTGAATTTGCCTCGAATTAGGGGTCATGTGGAAGAGGGAGGTGTGGGTGGTGGAGGTGCTAGGGTTTGGTGACGCCAGGCTCGTTCTTCTTCTCCTTGATTTCGCTTGCTTGATTGAGGATCTCTAGGAACCAATTTGGAATATAGGATTTGATTTGGGTCTTCCGCTTCTAGGGTTTGGTGCTCTTTGGTTTAGATTGTTACAAATTGGATTTTCAGAGGGGTACACAATACATGCCATCACTTGTTTTTGAATTTCGACTTACCATGTGGTTAAGTGTGTACCAAGCTTCAATGAGGATAGTGTAATCACCAGCAGGTTCAGGGAAAGGAACATGGATTAAGGGCCTGCTTAGGATCCTAATCCCACCAAACCCACCAACAGCTTTGTGGAATTTGAGTGATGGGAAATAAAGACGCTTCCAATTTGATCCTTAACTTGGAGCATGTATGTAAAGTTTTGGCCAGGTGGAATTGGGCAAGTTGTTCCTATGACCCCATCCTCAAATGAGTTTCTCCTTTTCTAAACTCCATTCTTGTCATTAATTTCACCACTGTTAGAACACAGGTCCAAGTTGATGGATTGCTATATTTGTTGCTTTGTTTGTATTTGAAAATTTTCTGATTTATTTGAAAAGTATTAACCTTAGGAAACAAAACGGTAGATTAATGCTGTAACTTCTCTTATATCACAAATTCACATACCAAGATATACTGAATGTCTAGAAAAGTCCATGACCCATTGTTGGAGATAAAGAATCACACACCACAGTTGATCAAAAACAAAAGTAAAATTAGCAAGTTTCAAAGGATTAAAAATGGAAGTTGATGAAATGGGCTACTGATTTTTAATGATTTTTATTGTGTGACTATGATAACCTAATGATTTTTTTTAAATTAAATTAAGGTTAGTGGAAAAATGACTTAAACTGTCATGATTGTTTTTTTGACTCAAAATGATACCCATCCATCTCAACCTCTCTCACGACCACTAACGATTATGTTCACGTATTTTAGATGTGCGTTCACATATTTGAGCATAATGTTCACGTACTTTACATGTACAATCACATATTTGAGTATCATGTTCACGTCTTTTAGATGTACGTTCACATATGAAGTAGTTGTGTTCACGTATTTGAGTATCGTATTCACGTATTTTAGATGTAGGTTTACATATGAAGTAGTTGTGTTCGCGTATTTGAGTATAATGTTCACGTACATGAGAATCATGTTCACGTATTTTAGACGTGCGTTCACGTATTTGAGTATCATGTTCACGTATTTTACATGTGCGTTGAGTATAATGTTCACGTATTTGAATATCATGTTCACGTATTTTAGATGTACATTCACGTATGAAGAAGTTGTGTTCACGTATTTGAGTAACATGTTCACGTATTTTAGACGTACGTTCACATATGAAGTACTTGTGTTCACGTATTTGAGTTTCATGTTCACATATGAAGTACTTGTGTTCACGTATTTGAGTATCATGTTCACGTATTTTAGATGTACGTTCACATATTTGAGTATAATGTTCATATATTTGAGTATCATGTTCATGTATTTTAGACGTGCGTTCACGTATTTGAGTATCATGTTCTCAGACAACTGTTCTCAGACAATAAAGCGCGTCCTGAACACAAAGCTTGCATGGAGTTTCCTGACTCCATAACCTTATTTTGCTCACGGATTTTGGAAGATGGGAACAACTCTTCATCCCGATGTTTTGCTTTTCCATCAACACAAGCCTGTAAAGGAGAAAAGAAAACAACTGAGTAGGCATAAAATTCCATCCATCTAAAGACCAAAAGTGGAGTGAAGTACACAAGCAAGACTTTTTCTTCTTTTCTCAGTATAACATAACTTTAATCATATTACTAATGCATAGCCAGAGATGGTATATCATTGTCAAGCAGTAGGAAGCATTGAGATGGGGAAAGAGTGGGCATATTAATTCACCAAGTTGTGATAAAGCTTTATCCATAAAAAACTGGCATCACTCTGCCTTATGTATGGTAGGCGGCTTGTTAAAAGTCAGCCTGTTAAACTGGCATCACTCTTCCGGCGGACGATTCCGAGGAGGACACATCGACGACAACAATGCCATAATCCTCCTCCACCTCCCTCAAGCTAAAGCAAAGCTATACTCAATTTGCAAATTAAGCCATTACTCATCAGCAACTAAGGAATTAATCAGGCTGATCATGTCATTACAATCCATGAAAACTAACACTCACAATATCAAATCTACATCTCTGTTTGGTGATGAAAGAGAGAAATTTCATATTCAAATTTACTTGCAGCTTATATGTCATCCTATTAGAGCAAATTCACCCTAATAATGCCAAATCAGCATCAGCTTATACACAATGAAGCAGGCAGCAAACATCCGAAGTCCAAACAAACACCTACATTTTAGGCACTTTTTCATGACTAAAACCAGAGATGATTAAGTGAGTGCTGATTAAGTGAGTTCATCAATTTCAAGACCCTTTTCATCCATTTCCAGAACCAGCTTCTCAGCTTCATCAACCATATGCCTAATGGAAAGCGCATACAAGAGTGTGCGGTAACTCACAGGATCCGGATCAAGGAAGCCTCCTTCATTTCCATGAAGTAGCTAATTGCACCATTGATATCATCATGCCTAGCATAAAGTGATATGAGGATGTTATACGTTCTAGTATCAGGCTGGCATTTTAGGTCGAATTTTTTCGGCAATTGGATTGCGAAATTGGAGTTTTAGGTTTACGGTTTAATTACCTTCTTTTTCGGTGCCATAGCGAGGATTTTGAGCGATTTTCGCGGGGAGGAGATTGGCAATTGTGGTCTCCGGAGATGAGGGGAGGCGGAAGTGGAAGAAGGAGCTCCGATGACGGTTTAATTACCTTCTTTTTCGGTGCCATAGCGAGGATTTTGAGCGATTTTCGCGGGGAGGAGATTGGCAATTGTGGTCTCCGGAGATGAGGGGAGGCGGAAGTGGAAGAAGGAGCTCCGATGATCGCCATTGATGTACAGACGAAGGCGACTCTGAGTGAAGAATTGATGATTGGAAGGGGAGCCGACGTGAGCGCCGTCGGGCTAGATTTGGAGAGGCCGGAAGATGAGAGAAGCAGAGGAGCAGCGAGCGGCGGCTGGTTGTCAGCGTGAAGATTGGTTGAAGACGAAGAACGCAGAGCTGCAGTGCTGGTCAAACCAAAATTACCACAATGCCCCCGTGTCTTTAAAAGTTACAGAGATAAAACCTTTTAATCATGACCGTCTATTCTTATAATCGAACGACTCCCGTTTGTTTTTAGTTTATAGGATAATATGGGTTTTTATTTGAACCGAACCCATGAATTAAAGATATGAAGAAACTGTTTATAGCAAATCCCTAAAATTATGTTATAAAGGTTATTTAATTGTTTTATTCATTTTTTCACATATAATATGTATGAAAATGTATACACGTTCTTTAATGTTGTTATACACAATCATTATGTATGAAAATGCATAGTTATTTTGTATAAAACTATAAATTCATGTTTCGAAACTTGAATTTCGATGGTAAAAACATTTGTATGAGACTACTTTTTTTTTTTACCCCCACGTTGTGTGGCTCTCACACATGTAAGTAGTGACTTAGATTCATTTATACTTTTCTCTTAGAGACTCATTCACATATAAACTACCCCTATTATATTGTACTCGATCATCATTTGACTAGAGCTGCAATTACAAGAGTTCATATGGGCCTATGGTCATTCGAAGCTGTGATTACTAAATACTAAGGAGGCACAAATGGGAATACAGGCACGGTTAAGAGATAGTGGGTGTATCCGGGGAATTTATAAGAAAATTAAATAAGATGAAATCCTATCATCATTTAAGTCTTTAGATTAAAAAGGTGGATATACTAAAAAATACTCCATCCGTTTCAAAATACATATCATTTGGACACTTTTTCTTGTTTCATAATACTTGTCCATTTCACATTTTTTTCCATCTCTTTCCATTTATACCCCTAATAATTATCTTTATCATAATCATTACATTTTTTCATATTTCTCTAAACAAATAATTAACTCTACATTTAATAGGGGTAATATAGGAATAACATTTTTTTTAATATATGTGCAATGTCCTAATAGTCATGTATTTTGAAACGGAGGGAGTATTAATAGTTAGCGATGTAATTCTTGACCTCGGTGAATTATGGCCCATGGGGAATTTGACAAGCACGTACAGTTATTTCCTTGTAAAGTATACCATGCCAGTTTTGAGGATAACAGGTAACACGAATAACATGAGGACGAAACGGATGAGTCGAATAAAAGTGAAATGATTCAGGGTAGCAAAGCTGGGTGGACCATTACCATTCAACGGTTCGGTGGTAAAAGGGTTGTAGCTACTAAGAACCAGACCCATGACCAGCCGGTCCAAACGGCCTACCATTCATCAATTCATATACTGTTTTACTACTCAATTGTCCTTAATTGGAAACATAACCAAGCTAACAAATTCTGAGAATGAGAAGGCCAGGTTACATACCAACATATATCTCACGATTAAAATCCGAACAACTCCCAAAAAAAGACAACTAAATCTGCACATCAGGAGAAGAGGATAAAAAAACAAAGAAAGGAACAACTTGTTTGTGGCTACATATATATATGTATGTGCATTTCCACATGCATTCATGTACATCGAGCAAACAAGCTTCTCTCCTCACAAACTGATCAATCGAGCAGACCCAGTTGGTGGTTGAGGAAGCGCAATCTGGACGGATCGGCGAACCTCATGGAGAAGGATCTGGACAGGTTGTCGGGCTCCTCCTCATCCCACGCCCTCCCCTCCTCAAAATTCTGCGCGTAGGTGTACGCGTCGTAGCAGTGAGCCTTGCGCGATCTCGATCTGCGCTCCGACATCCTCGTACGCCCCACCAGCCTCTTCCACGCAGCTCTCCACCACGACCGCTTGGCAAGGAAGACGGCCTCTGGGTAAGCGGGTCGTTGGCCCAGCCGGATCACGTCCTTCCCGGAGCAGCTCCAGCTTCTAATATCCATTCTTGGTATTATTGGGAGCTATAGGTAGATTATGAGTTGGTTTTTTGTAGTACGTAAAGTGAGATGATGATATTGATGATGAGCTGGTCTTGTTTGTGGCTAATTTATTGAGAAGGCCGTAGTAGCTAGATGGAGCGGCCTTGTGATGGGCTCAACCGTCACGTTTGACTATCCGCCATGATTGACTTTGCTTGCAAATCCCTACCAATCATAATGAATATCCCCGGTCATTAATTAAGTGTTTGGATGATCCAAATGTTTACGGTACACACCCATGGAGGAAGATGAGTGTCTTTTTATTGCTAGGAAAGACTGACTATATAGATGTACAACTATTATAATAATGATATGTTATGAACAAAATTATATCGGTGGATTTGAAAAAAAATAGATTAACCAGATTTAATATAATCTTCAAATTATATGAAAATAGAAAATCATAAAATTCTGAAATTATAAGAAATAAAATTACATTATTTATATGCATGGATATAGCACATTATATATACGAATTTATCACGTTATGCATAATTATAAAGGTTATATGCATTGTGTTTTAATGGTTATATAAATGAATACACAATCAGTAAAATGTCATGGATATGACATTTTATGATAATGCATAAGACATAATATAACCATGTATATACATACATGATTTTTCACTTTTCTATAATTACAACATTTTCTAAATCTTCTCTCTATAATTTTAAAATTAAATCTTGTCCATTTACTATGTTTAGATCTAATGATTCATAATAATCCATTATATTTACTATAAATTAGTGTATCAACCAAAACTAAATCTATATGATAGAACTTAAATCTATATAATATACTTGCATCTACCGTTTGTTTGTTGTTCACTTGTAGCTGGCTGGCTGGAGGGCCGCTTTGGTGATTAAACCGGCCACTGATTGCATATCATAATTAATTAAGCGCCTTATTTATTAGTTACTAGTATTATTAAGAGGCTGTTTGATTTAGAATAATGATGTGGGGCCGTAGACCGTAGTGTGGTTAAGCAGGTGTGATGTTATGATTAATTGTAGACAGAAACTTCTTTAGCTTGCACGCCAAACGGATCCATCAAATCGCGATGTTTATAGTTATATATACATAAGAAATGCATGTTGTATCATATTCTCAATTTGTTAATGTGTCTTGAATCTGAATCACACGTTACGAAAGATAGTAAGGGGGTCTTGCTATCCTGTCAGCGAGTCTGGGATCTAGGAGGCGCCTAGCTGGGGGGGTCCGGGGGCGGAGTAGCTATATAAGCTTTGTAATCCGAATTCAGTCTTCCATAATAATATACGGTTTCTCTGTCCGTGGACATAGGTAACACACTGTTATCGAGCCACGTAAATCTGTGCGTCATTCTTGCTTTATTGTTCTCGTTCGATCTCTCGCTATAACAAAATTATTAGCTAGCTAGCCAGGTACGCATACAACAATTAACAAGTTCAATATATATATATATATATATATGGCGCGCGCTTTAATGATGATATGGACTTTTTCTTAAGTTCCTACATTTGTCTGTATTAGCACACCACATTGACATGGTCATCAGCCTAATCAGTACAACGGAATACTATTTGAGGAAGCTTGGTTTGTGAAAAGCTGATGTTCAGCAGTAGAAAACAAGAAACAAACTTGGAACAGATTGAGTGAATCCAAATATCAAATATGTATTCAAGACATCGTAAAAGAGAATGTTCTTACACCCATGAAACGGCCCAACCGAAAAGCCACCAACCCTAGGGCATTTTTTTTTCTATTTTGAGAAAACCCTAGAGCATCTTAATGCTATCTATATTATACTCTCTCCGTTCCAAAATATTTGTCCCTTTTCCTTTGTAATTTGTGAAGGAAAAGGGACAAATATTTTGGGACGGAGGGAGTACTACTTGCTAAAGAACTATAAAATAAACATTACAAAAATCAGGGAGCAAGATTACAAAAGTAAAGGTGTGTTAGTGCACAAAAATTTGCTTTTAATGTACTAATGGGGGACCTTCCTTCTTAACATTCGCTCTACTTTCTTCAATTACCTAGAAATACATGGTGAAAAAGCATGTATTTATATTGGAAGAGAGAGGGTACATGGAGAAAAGTATCTCCTTCGCCATTACGTGCTACTCAATCTAACGATAATTCTATTTTTATGATAAAATAGAAATTTTCATCATAATGTTTAACCGCCAGTTCTTAGTTTAATAACAAAATACTTTAAAGATAAAAAACTTCATAACTAAAAATATCTTTATGGCGGAAGATGGATAAAATGTTTATG
The DNA here is from genome assembly GCA_963924305.1 of Polygonum maritimum. Classification (NCBI taxonomy): domain Eukaryota; kingdom Viridiplantae; phylum Streptophyta; class Magnoliopsida; order Caryophyllales; family Polygonaceae; genus Polygonum; species Polygonum maritimum. Next base: position 32,865,684 of record OZ002732.1, on the reverse strand, counting down.
GTGATTAATTTACATGCTTACAATGCCTCACCTTGCATTTAGACTCAAACTAATGCAAGAAACAGATGTTTATTAAAAATAAACGTGAATGTTATGATCCTTAGGACTGAACACTAATGAAAAATGAAATCTAAGGGCCTCGAGAGAAGGAGTTCCCTATTTACATTCTTTCCTGATCCCGAGTCCCTTGTGCAGGAAGGAACGGGTGCCCGCGATCGTGCCCGTGTAGGATGTGGTCGCAGTTTTATCCTGAGAGCGAGCGACTCTCGAGTCTAATCCGTGCTCGCAGATCAATGAACCGCGTGCGCGGTCGCATGAACAGTGGTCGCGGCTTGATGGACTGCTGTACTCCTTGTAGTCTTCAATCATGTGTCCCCGGACTCTGTGGTATAAGCAATATTTCCGGCTCAAAGCATCGTCTTTAGGGCATTCACCTTTCGAAGGATAGTGAAATAATTCCATTCTTGATGCGATGTAAGATCTTGTAGACCGGGATGTTGAAGGCGGTGTAAATTGCTCTTGTTTCATCTTGCGAAAGTTGGTCTCTTGGTCTAGAACTCCTACGCGGGGGGTGGGTCGATCCTGAAGATAGAGAGGGCGAATTTCCTCTTGCTTTGTAGCCTTCTTCTTCTTCTAAACGTATTTATTGATAAATTCGCGCTTGAAGCTCGCCCAAGCAGGACGGAGTGTCATCTCTTCACGTAGCTTGCTCTTGATTGGGATTGCCTTTTTGAATACGGTGATTGTAGTTTTATCATCGCATCCTTCAATTTCGGCACAGCACTCCATAAAACGATTCGAGAAGCGACGCAAACTCTTGTTTTCATCCTTTCTCATGTCGATAAGTATGTCTAGAGACAATGCGCTCTAGCTGTTAGCTATGTAGCGTTTCACGAATCTTTTGGCGAGTTGATCCCAGATCGGATCGAGCCTGGCTTCAAGGTTTGGGACCACTTTTGAGATCCTTGAGAGATACCGTTGGTGAACATCTTACACATCATTGCATCTTAGGAAACCCATAGAGTCATCTTGTGAGAGAAAGCGACGATGTGGCTCACGGGATCGGAATCTCCATTGTAGGGATCAAAGGTTGGTGGAGAGAACCTTGTTGGGGACTTGGCTTGCAGAATGTCTCTGTGAAACGGTGTCGATGTCACCATTGCTAACTTGTGCTCTGCCTCCTCCTGCGCTGATTGTAAGGTTCCTCTTTGCAACCTTAAGAGTTCAAGTAATCTTCTCTCGGCGTGCCCAAAGGATCGATCCTTTCCTTTCTACTTCTCCTTATTTCCCCGGTCATGAGTCGATTTAGCGATCGTCGTTGCGTTTGCGCGATTTCTCTCGGCGATAGCCTTGACCGCGGTCACGGATGGATGGACCACGGTCGCGGGTGGAGAAACTGTGGTCACGGGACAACCTACTACGCTCGCGGTAGTACTTGTCACGATGTCCGCGATCGTGGGAGTTCTACGAGTGTTCCGCGAGTGTTTTGCTGGACTGAGGGTGATCCGCGGTTCGAATCCTCTTCTACGGGGGTGACTCGTGATCTCTGTTTCTTTTGCGACCCCTAGGTGCTCTGCGATCGCTGTCGTAATCGACTTGCATCTCTTCTAGCTCGTCAGAGCTGATTGGTTTAGGGGCGTTACGATTGTTTGCGATTTCGATGGTACTAGCGAGTCACAAAATGACTCTAGGTTCCTGTTGGGCCCTAACAACTAAAAAGCCCAAGGCATACGCTGGAATGGCTTGCGAGGCGTTTACGAAGTCCATCAACGAGTTTCTAGAAGGATGATCGAGTAAGTGGGTAACGAAGCATGATAATTCGCCCGCTTAATTATTAGATACATTCATATTATATCTTGTAAGGATTATTTCTATCTTATGTAACGGAAATTACATCGTATCTAGGCATAGACTATCTAGAAAACGCGCATCTATCTAGTTCTCTTTATATCTTGTAGAGCACTCTATCTTTTAGGCCCCTATAAATGCATAGAGGGGGGTCACGCATTCTAGGTTACACAATCATATACAATACACATATTCGAATACACACAAATTCAATACAATTTTCGTGTTCTTTCCTTTGATTCTTGAGTTCGTATAGCTTAATTCAAGCCCGATCTAGGCTAAGGGGTCACCAATCTTACTTGGTTGATTTCTAGCTCTAACAATTTGGCGCCCACCATGGGGCCCAGAATTTGGCAAATTACGAACGAAGAGTCGCTTATTGTTCAAGTTTCTCATCTACGATGATGTCAGAATCTGGAGAATTCGTGCCAGGGAAGAACGACGCCACCCAACAAGAAGAAATCTTGTCCAAACAGCGAGAAGACGACATGGCGGACGTTCGGCGTCGCATGGAGCTTCTCCAGGAAGAACTCGAGCAGCAAAAAGGCTTCTTTGAAGCCAACATGGAACGTTTGACTAACGAAAACAACCAGCTTAGGAACCTGAACCAGTTATTGATTACGGCCAGACAACCCGCCAACGTCACTAGAAACACCGAGGGTCTGGCGACGCGGCTGAATTTCGATTCAGGAGAGGGGAATTCGGGGGGTAACAACGGGAACGACACCCAAGGTGGAGTCTTGAACACTCAACAAACACCCGCCCCCGAGAATAATCGCAAGCAGACCGCGAACAGGGAGGTCCCCGGAATCCAGGTCACCCCTCCGGGCAACACCTACAGAACCCGCTTCGGAAACGTATGGATAGCTGAGAACGCTTACACTGAACGGCACCAGGAGGTGGACCTAGACGCTCTCATCAGGAAAAAAGTTATAGAGCAGATCGGGGCCATCTCCGACCAGGTTGTCAGAAGCCACACCGGATACCAGCCGGTGCAACCAGAGGCCCAAGATGGATACGACGAATCCCCATTCGTCCCCAAGATTGCTAAGGGCCGAGATTCCTAGAAAAGTCACTATTCCCTCTATGAACCCCTACAACGGCACCACAGACCCTAACGAGCACATAGCTATCTACAAACAAAAGATGATGACTAGCTCGGTTCCCAGTCACTCAAAGGAATCCGTGATGTGCAAGGGGTTTGGAACGACCCTGACTGTACCAGCCCTCACCTGGTTCATCGGTCTACCCAGAGGGAGCATCAAGTCTTTCGCCGACCTATCGGACACCTTCCGGAGCCAATTCGCGAGCAGTCGCAAGTTTGAGAAGCAATCTAGCGACCTTTACCGGGTCAAGCTAGAAAAATCATGAAACCACAAGAGCTTTCCTAGATCGCTTCAACAAGGAGAAAGTAACCATCCCAAATTGCGATACCACCACCACAATCGAGGCTTTCCGACAAGGAATCATACCGGATGGAGGGTTGTACCAGGAGCTAACCAAGCACCCATGTGCTACTTTCGAGGAGGTCCAGTCAAAGGCACTAGCACACATGCGATTGGAGGAAGATAGATCTCTCCGAAGGAGGTCGGCCGAACCTAGAAGTTCCGACAGGAAAAGCGGCAATGATCGCAAGAGGGAATATCCAGAGCGAAGGCGATCACCCTTCGACCAGAGAAGGGGCAGGCGTGATCGATCCTACGACAGACACCCAGCCAAATGGGTTAACGTAGCGCGCAACAAGCCGTCAATGGAGAAGGAACGCGATCCATTGCCACCACCTCTGGAGGACTACAACCTCAAAATCTCGCCATCGCAACTGGTGAAGAACCTTTCCAAGATGGGAGATCTAGTTAGGTGGCCCAGGAAAGACAAAGCGCCCAAGGCAAGGGCCGACGAAAACAAATGGTGTGAGTTCCATGATAACCACCGTCATTGGACCAAGGATTGTATCATGCTAAGAAGGGAGGTGGCACACTTAATCTCTAAAGGCAAGATCCGGGAAGCGGCTCCAAACGCTAGAGTCCCTCGTGACCTTCTGGATAATCCCTATTGAAGCAAGACGAGCGAGAGAACACCCTCTACTCCAGAAAGGGTGGTGAACGTGATAACTGGAGGATCGAGCGTGTGTGGCCTTACTTACTCAGCAGCCAAGAGGCACGCATGAGAAGGGCACCTGGGAAAACCTACCCATCTAGAGAGACGACCGAGACAACCCACCGGGTTAGCAATAGTCTTTGACGACTCCGACATCGAAAACCAGGTTGGTCCTCATCATGACGGTTTGGTGATCTCCTTACACATAGGAAACGTCCTTATGAGGAGGATACTGGTCGACACCGGTAGCTCTACCAACCTCATAACACTCACCACCCTCAAAGAGATGGGTTTGTCTGAAAACGACATCCACAAGCAACCAGTCCCCCTCGTGGGATTCAGTGGAGAAGTGAAGCACACCACGGGAAACATAACCTTACAAACCTTCGCCAAAGGAGTAAACTTGCAAGTGGAATTCATGGTGATAGACTGCCCATCCAGCTACAACGTAATCTTGGGTCGCCCTTGGTTACATGACATGAAGGCGGTGGCTTCCACCTATCACCAGACGGTGAAGTTCCCTACACTAAGGGGAATAGAGGAAATTTGGGGGGATCAGAGGCTAGCTAGGGAATGCTACAAGACTGCTCTAAAGCCTACGGCCGCTGGGCCGCAGGCATAGCAATTACAGAACGCTACCCCTCCTACCTAGACCCGAGAGGAAGAAGAAGAAGTGGAGGGGGTAGCAATAGGGGAAGGACGGATAGTTCGGCTGGGCATCGGACTTGAGACGTCCATCAAGACAAAACTCGTGTCCTTTCTAGAGAAACACCAGCAGTGCTTCGCGTGGAGCCACGAGGACATGACTGGAATCGATCGAGGGGTGATCACGCACAAACTCAACACCAATCCTAGCTTTCCCCCCGTAAAACAAAAGAGAAGAAGATTTGCTCCGGAACGAATCCAGGCTGTTGACGAAGAAGTGAGGAAGCTACTAGACACAGGCAAAATCCTAGAGGTGAAATATCCAGAGTGGCTAGCTAACGTGGTGGTCGTCCCAAAAAAGAATGGGAAGTGGAGGGTTTGTGTGGACTTTACCGACCTGAACAAGGCTTGTCCTAAAGACTCTTTCCCACTCCCACACATAGACACGATGGTCGACGCCACCGCTGGTCATGAACTCCTAACGTTCATGGACGCCTTTAGCGGCTACCACCAGATCCAGATGCACCCCGAAGATCAGGAGAAGACGTCCTTCATAACGCGACAAGGGACGCATTGTTACCGAGTTATGCCTTTCGGCTTAAGAAACGCTGGTGCAACTTACCAGCGTCTCGTTAACCATATGTTCCAGAATCAAATCGGGAAGACCATGGAGGTGTACATCGACGATATGGTGGTCAAGAGCACGATGGCGGTTCAACACCAACAACATCTCGAGGAAGCTTTTAACATTCTCGAAAAATTCAATATGAAGCTTAATCCTCAAAAGTGCACATTCGGGGCTCAGTTTGGAAAGTTCCTAGGTTACATCGTGACTAAAAGGGGGATTGAGGCCAGTCCCGACCAAGTGAAAGCAATAGCCTCCCTGAGATCGCCCAAGAACATCAAGGAAGTACAGAAGCTCGCGGGGAAAATCGCCGCCCTTAACAGGTTCATATCCAAGTCAGCCGACAAGTGTCGTTTGTTCTACGATATACTCAAGAAAAACAAAAGCTTCCAGTGGGACGAACGACACGAGAAGGCTTTCCAGGAGCTCAAGGGCTATTTCTCCAATCCATTGTTGCTAGCCAAGCCAGTGCCAGGAGAAATCTTGCAACTATATCTAGCAGTATCAGGAAGCACACTGAGTGGGGTTCTGGTCAAGGAAGCTGACGGACAACAAATGCCTGTTTACTTCGTAAGCAAGACAATGACTTCAGCAGAGACTAGATACACCCCCCTCGAAAAACTGGTCCTCGCCGTTGTCATGAGTTCGAATAAGCTTCGCCCTTACTTCGAATCGCATACGATCGCGGTGCAAACTAGCTACCCTCTGCGACAGGTGATGCAGAAGCTGGAGTTCTCTGGACGAATGACCAAGTGGGCAGTACAACTCAGTGGGTACGACATCAAGTACGAACCTCGCAAAGCCATAAACCGTAGATCCTAGCTGACTTCGTCGCTGACTTCACACCTGATTTAGAAGAGGCAGCAAACGCAAGCACGCCTACTCCTATCCCCGAAGAGACACACGAAACATGGACGCTCAACACAGAGGGTTAGGACTAGGGGTGGTCCTGGAAACAAGCAAGGGAGATAGGCTAGCTCAGGCCGTAAGATGTGATTTCGACGCCACAAACAACGAGGCAGAGTATGAAGCTTTGATCTTCGGATTAGGGCTAGCACGAGACCTAGCAATCCAGAATCTACAAGTAAGGTGCGACTCTCTCTTGGTGGTTAACCAGATACTAGGCCTGTTCGAGGCGAAAGATGAGAGGATGGCTCTTTACCTGGAAAAGGCGCGAGCATTAGCGGCGAAATTCCAGCAGGTTACCTTTGAACAGGTACATAGAGAGAACAACACGTCGGCCGACGCCTTAGCAGGTTTAGGCTCAGTACTCAACCCAAGTGAATACTCTCAGGTCCCACTAGTGCACCTTCTTTACTCGGCGATCGAGCATCCCAAGGAAACCTCCGTGCTACACACGCTCTCAGTAGCCAATCTTGCCACACACTCTGGAACAAAGCCTAGCAGCTGGATCAAACCGTATCTAGATTGGCTAGCACACGAGAAGGCGCCTGAGGATAAGACGGAGGCAAGGGCTTTAAGAGCCAAAGCCACACGATTCGTCGTCCACCAGGGCGTACTCTACCACAAGTCTTCGTCTGGGGTCTTGCAATGATGCGCGGAAGGAGAAGAGATAGAGAGTGTTATGAAAGAGATCCATGAAGGATACTGCGGGAACCATGCTGGTGGCAGGAGCTTGGCAAACAAGATACTTAGACATGGGTGGTACTGGCCAACGCTAAGACGCGACGCCACCAAGTATGCCCAGGAATGCAAGGCTTGCCAGCGACACGCACCAACTTCTCACCAACCCTCCGAGAGCCTACATCCAACCCTTACTCCTTGGCCCTTCATGAGGTGGGGGATGGATATCGTGGGGAAATTACCTCCTTCTACAAGGCAAAAAGTGTTCTTCTTGGCTATGACCGACTACTTCTCCAAATGGATCGAGGCTGAAGCATATAGGGAGATCAAGGACAAACATGTGATCTCCTTCATCGAGCGCAATATCCTCTACCATTTTGGGATCCCAGCAACGATCGTTTGTGATAACGGTTCCCAGTTCATTAGCCAGAGAATGAGAGAATTCTGCCAGGGGTGGAACATCGATCTGGTTACATCAACACCTAGATACCCCCAGGCGAATAGGCAAGCAGAGTCCTCAAACAAGGTGATCATAAGCAACCTGAAGAAAAGATTAACCAAATCCAAAGGCAAGTGGGCAGAAGAGCTACCCTACGTACTGTGGGCTGATCGCACCACTCCCAAGAAAGCAACGGGGCAAACCCCCTTTTCTCTGGTATACGGGTGCGAGGCAGTCATCCCAGCTGAAATCCAGGTCCCGACCGCGCGATATGGTCTAGCTACGCTCGACCAGAACAAGGAGCAACTCGAGGCAGACTTAGACACGGTCCAAGAGTTACGGGAGTCGGCCCCCCTCAGAGCAGCTCGATACCAGCAGCAAGTATCCAGGAGCTATAACAAGAACGTAAGAGTTAAGGTCTTTCGAGTTGGAGACTGGGTACTTCTCAAGGTGTTCCAGAACACAGCAGAACAAAACGCGGGAAAATTGGCACCTGGATGGGAAGGACCTTACAGGATTACGAAGGTCGTAGGGCAAGGAGCTTACCAGTTGGAGTCCGAGGAAGAAGAACCAGTGCCTAGGAGCTGGAATGCCACTCACCTCAAGAAGTACTATCTCTAGAAACCCTCTCTCCAGTTACTTAGTTTATTCTGCTTTATAAGGTCTTGGATTTTTTTTTTTTTGGGGGGGGGGGGGGATGCAAGGGGATTCCTGCACAATCACCCCACTTTTTTCTAGATCATAGTTCTAGTGATTAGCACTAGTTAAGACACTATTTTACATTCTTATGATTCTTCTGAGTTATGAATGCGATTTATTACAAATTACTTCATTTACACACATGAGCATATGCTCTTCGAGAGCACACCCTTGCAAATTTCGCACGACACAAAAACCCACACCAGGGTACACACCTAGTAGCCCCGATCAAGCTACGAAAAGGCAGAAATCCCACAAATCTCGTGGACGTAATGATTAGGCCCATAAGTGACCTAGGCATTTATCGCTAGAAATCCCACAAATCTCGTGGACGTAACGATTAGGCCCATAAGAGACCTAGGAAAGTATCGCCAGTATTGCAAAACTCGCACGAAAAATTTGGATCCGCAAGTAAGGCACAAATCTCCTGACATATATGCTAGCACCTAACGGATTAATCCACTCATAGTAACTAGTTATACAACCCAGGTATACCATCAACATTCGACATCACAAACACTAACGTTAGCACTTCGTACAAACAAGCTTGTTTCTTACAAACAATAACCGCTAAGACGCACTAGGTACCTACGCAACCTTTGTCGATGACAAATATGTTTTCTAGAGACTGTCTCTAGACAGAGGCGGTCTTCCCCCAAATAATACAAGGGGTATTGGATCCGCCAACAACTACATTACCGCACTACGACGACTTAACTAATCACGTGATTATCAAGGTTACATCCGCCTATATCACTTCTAGACTCTTGCTCTAGAGACATACGTTTACGATCTCTCTCACTTGTCTAAAACACTAGCATGCTCTTCTAATACGTTTTCCAGAATATGGGTCAAGAGCGCCCCACGCAAAACAAGGGGTACTAAGCTCTACCCGCAAAGCCTACTTAGGGCATCGCCTCCGAAAATAAGTTTCATTCTAGACATCACGAATAAGACAACTCTCTCGAAACGGCATCTGGACTTATATCCTCGGTAAATGAGTGCGGGGACAGTCGCACTCCCAGATAAGCGTCTGCGTAACGATAGTGGGGGTTAGACCCCAACACTACATGATATCGCCTGCCATCAAGCCTAGAACGCTGTCAAGTAACAGAGATTGAGTTACTTTTTAGGCAAGCATTGCCAAAATCAAGAATGTAGTGTAAATAAACGGCCATACAGAGGGCCTATAACGATTAATGAAAGTTGGGAGTTTTTACACCAGGGGTACGAAGTTTTCCCCGTCAAAAAATTCTTGGCACGAAGACCATCAAAATACCATCGTTCAAGTCTTACGGCAATAGACATCGCCAACGGAAAGTTCTTAACACCATGAGGGACAGAGAAAAAGCATAAATTTGCTAAACTAACGGAGATTACTTGGCTGGAGAAGGGGTCTGCGACGAGAGGTCCTCGTCCTTATCTTCCTGCTGGAACGCCTCGCCAGATCCTGCTGCTGGAACAATATCTGCTGGAGCTGGGGAATTGGCATCATCATCAAGATCTTCGTTAGGCAAGAAGTCCTCCCCTGGGACCTTAGAGCCAGGAGGGAATAGCTCGTCAAAGGTAGCTGTTGGATCGTAAGTCTGTTAGTGAAGGCGTCCTTAACTGGGTTAAGGGCGTCCTTAGGTGTAGCGGAATTTAGACTTAACAGGAAACGCAATGAGATAATGGACACGAGTATTTATAGAGGAACCCCACTAAGACCAACTAGTCTTATGGGTAAACCTCTACCTCCGCTTGGAGGATTTTCAATAGCCGTCCTTATCTTATTAAGAGAGAGTCCTTACAACTTAGGCGAATCGTTACACTTCTCTGAGCTAAGCGTCCGTCCTTAGCCTCACTAGTAACACTCCTTTCCACCTAACAAGTAACCTAACACTCTTAGCTATAAGGAAGCTATCACTCACGTCTCTCACGGTTCGTTGTGAAAGACAAACTACAACTCTAACTATTTTGTGGTTTGTTTTGGATTTGATGTGGTTGGACTTTCTTTCTCTTGCTTCAAGCTTACTTGATCTTCTTGATCTTCGTTCGTGTTCTTGAATGCTTCGGGAGAGCTTGAGAGAAAGTCTTCCAAGTCCACACCACTATGCATACCCCTTGGGGGGTATTTATAGCGGAAGTGGTTCTTGTCCTCTAGCGTCCTCTGATGCTTGGCATGATCCTTGATCTTCCATCAACGGTGCGATGAGCATCTTGAGGAAGTGAACTCTGTTGACGCTTGGGAAGCCTCCGCGTGGATAGGGGACCATCGCTGGGAAAGCGACATCTTTGGAGTTGTCTACACGTGCCCAGACAAGGGAAGCTTCCTCCTGAGGACTACGGCCGAACGTGATGTAATCATGTTGGGGCGGCCTTGATTTGAATTTGAACTTCGTCATTATTTTGGCGCGCGTCCCTTCTTGATGAGGACGCCGTCCTATCTGCGCAGGAACTTGGCCAATTACGTTTAGCTTTGGAAGTTCTGATGACGTGCATCCCTACAGTTTAGGGACTGCCGTTCACTTGTTGTCCTTTTCGCTCATGTGCGTTCACTGAACCTTACCTGAGATCAACACTTGGACAACTTGTTAAATACATTTGAGTTTGTCATTATCAAAACAAGGGACGATCATTATTGGTTTAGATATTAATGACTGGCGTCCTTAATATCGTCCCAACAATTTCCCCCTTTTTGATGATGACAAACTCTTTTAGATAATACGCACAGAAGTAAAGCTTTCAGCATGAGAGATTACACTAGATTTTCTTTTTAGTTTAGGTTGGCATGCAACACATTCTTTTAAGTGCGTTCTCTTTTATTTTCTACTAGCGGCCTTTGGACTTGGCCGAAATTCCCCCTAAACACATGCTTTCTATGATAACTTAAAGACAATCGCATCTCTGCAAAACTATACTTCCCCCTTTTGGCATCATCGAAAAGGAGAACAAGCTGAAAAGCATGCATGCACAAAGTCATAACTACAGAGAGGAACGCTTAGACAACATAAATCACAAATGTAATGAACGGCATTCATAAAGCAATAGAAGTACGATCATTACAGACATTCAAAACACAGAGTTCTAAGTTCAGAGGTTGAGATCAGTGTCTGGGACGCCGTGGTTCAGTTCAGTGCAATGAAGTACGATCATTACACACAGTCCCTATCTTGTGTGATAACAATAGCCTTCAACTCCTCCAAGTTCCAGCGGACGTTCTCCCCTCTAGCAACACTTTCCGGAACTTCGATTTTGGCCTTGGTAGAGTAGTAGGTGCCAATCCTTACGACTTGTTGGGTGAAAGTATCCGCGGCTCCTTGAAGTTTAGCAATCTTCCTGGCCTGCTCGGATACTTCTCCCTGTAGCTTGGCAACTTGAGCACGATGAGAGCCCAGCGCCTCTTCGAGGACGCGGTTCTGGCGCCCGGCTTCCAGCGCTGCTTCCGAGGCGTGTTTCTCCTTAGACCTCAGCTGGCTAATCTCCCTCATATGCACGTCCATGGCCAAGGAAAATTCTTGGGTTGCCTACAAGGAATGTTGAGTTAGATAACCACGACTGTAAGAAACGGGTTTGACAAATGCGAAGGGTCCGCGAACATACCTTCTTCATAACCGCTCTAGATTGCGTCAGTTCTTGCTCCATCCCGCCTTTGACAGAGGCAGCCCTAGCCTCACCGGAAGTAGACTCCAACACAATGCCCCAGAAATCAGTTGTGTCGTCCTTGGAAAGATCTATAGTGGGAGGGGTTTCCAGCTTGCGCTTCTGTGTAGGGCGTTCTTGATGGACCTCTTTCTTCGGCACCAGCGGAGAGTTCGAGCTACGAGACCTCAACATTCGTTGCAGCATAGCATCAGTGGAAGTATTTCTTTCACAGCCTAGAAACATGACACTCTAAAGATCAGATTCTGTGTTGGAAGAGTTTGTTTAGAACATAAAAGAGGAAGTGCCGCCGAGGACTTACCAAAGTTGGTGGGCTTAGAGGTGCTTGACATTTTGACAGCAGGGGGTGAGATTTCCGGCTCTGTAGTCTCGTGGCTAGAGCTCTGGGGCTGGTCCTCCTCTTTGGGCTTCTCCGGCTCGTTAAACACCTTGCTAGGGGCGCGATTCTTGGGTTCAGTGGTCAGTAGCACCTTGATCAGCTTTCCACTAGACAACCTGGAGTTGAAGTTCTTTGGCACTGCACAAGATGTCACCAGATGAATATTAGCAAGATATGCTAACCAGGATAACAGATCTAGTTGTACACACTAGTAAAGACCAAAACAAAAAAAAAAAACAAAACAGGCGAGGCTCTTACGGGTGGTGTTCCAAGCGTCTAGGAAAACATCCTTATGGATTTCCCCTATCTCACCCAAAGAGCGTCTCTCGACAAAGAAATAGCGTGACTGCCATCCCGTATTATGGTTCTTGACACCGGGGATCAAGGGGTCGTGGGTATTTCTAGAGTGGACAAAGATTCTATCCGGTCTAGAGGGTACTACCTTGTAGGCTACTAGGAATTCACTCACCGTCATGACTATCCCTTTCCTAGAGGCCAACTCATCGACACACCTTAGTATACGCCAGGTCGTGGCCATAATTTGAGAAGGCGAAACCCCTAAATCCCTAAGGAAGTCCCTAATAAAGGGGGAAAACGAGAATTTTAGCCCTAATGAGAACGGGAACTCGTTGAAGCAGATCCACCCTGGTCGGATCCAATCGATTAGCTCGTCCTGGGGGTAGTATGTCACAGTGCCGGCCGGAAACCCTCCCTCGGAGACGATTCTGGCTACATCGTCCGACGTAAGATCGCATTGAAACTGGTCTTGCGCCATTAACGAATTGGAAGGTGCGAAAAGAGGAGACTCGGCCATGGATGGAAAGGAACGAGGTTTGGGCGGAAGACAGAGAAAGAGGAGATAGAGAAAGCAAGGGAAAACGGAAGTGAAAGAGAACAAAGAAAATGAGATTCGTACCTGCAAATTGGTGAAGTGACGCCTATGAGCAAATAGAGGGAGAGCTAAGGGTTTTAATAAGAGTAATGATGGCATGCCTAGGCAGTTCCCAAGGCAAATAAATCGGCAGGTGAAGATTTTGTTTGATTCAAATTTGAAATTCGAATTTGGAATTCCAAATTTAAATCAAAAGGGGTATTGTTGGGCCCTAACAACTAAAAAGCCCAAGGCATACGCTGTAATGGCTTGCGAGGCGTTTACGAAGTCCATCAACGAGTTTTTAGAAGGTTGATCGAGTAAGTGAGTAACGAAGCATGATAATTCGCCCGCTTATTATAAGATACATTCATATTATATCTTGTAAGGATTATTTCTATCCTATGTAACGGAAATTACATCGTATCTAGGCATAGACTATCTAGAAAACGCGCATCTATCTAGTTCTCTTTATATCTTGTAGAGCACTCTATCTTTTAGGCCTCTATAAATGCATAGAGGGGGGTCACGCATTGTAGGTTACACAATCATATACAATACACATATTCGAATACACACAAATTCAATACAATTTTCGTGTTCTTTCCTTTGATTCTTGAGTTCGTATAGCTTAATTCAAGCCCGATCTAGGATAAGGGGTCACCAATCTTACTTGGTTGATTTCTAGCTCTAATAGTTCCCTCACAGGGTGCTCGCCCTGAACCTCCTCTAAGGTATGCTTCAACTTTGCGATTTTTTCTAAAGCTTGGTCCAAGCGGGACTTAGCGTGAGCGCACCCTGATTGTACCGCCTCATTCTCTTTGAGAGTGGAGGCTCTAATGCGGGTGACCTTTGTTCTCAGCGGTGGTCGATGACACATTCCCACCATTTGGGTTTGCCTGACTCGATTGGCCCCTCTCGTATCGCAAACTAAGGTTTTCAAGGTTGGGCTCTCTTGTAGGTTCGTGAATTTGCAACCTGCGGTTTCGGTTTGCCTGGTCGCGATTGCGGTTACGCTTTCAAGCATATCATGGTTCTCTTGGCTTTGGTTTGTTTTGGCCTCGGCGATGTGTATAGTGGAATCCCTTACTTGATTAAACTCGATAGGTTCAGACCGAACGGGGCTTTGACTCTGAATTTCGTCACTTGACTCAAGTCCCTATAAGTCTGTGCGTTGAACAGACGCGCTTGCAAGGGGGATTGGGTCACATTTTGTGTCGGATCCGGGCAAGGCGCCTTGCTCGGATTGCGATGTGGTCTAATTTCCCGAGCGAATCTCATGATCAACGCGCATTGGGATTGTCTCCTCCGAGCAAATTTCGGAGTTTGCTCGATCGCCCTTCGATCTGTGCTCGCGGTTGTGGGATCGACGGTCGGGATTGGGCGATCCGCTATCGTGGGTCTTGCTACTGCGCTCGCGGTTCTGCTTGATTCAGGGCTCGCGCTCGATTCCGCTTTGCGCAATTGCCCCAGGGTGTTCCAAGGCCGCTTCTTGGTTTTCGGGGATGCATTTTAGCACCATAATTATGGATCGATTGATGTTTTCTCAAAGACGGCCAGCGTCAGTTATTAGTACATAAAAAATTCGCCTTTAATGCACTAATGGGTGGCTCCCTTCTTCACGTTCGATCTACCTTCTTCAATTACCTAGAACCTCCATACATGGTTAAGACATGTATTTACATTCCAAGAGAGAGGGTAGAGGGAGAAATATATATCCCTAGCCATTACTTGTTACCCAATCCAACGATAATTCTATCTTTACGATAAGATATAACCTTTCATCATAATGCTTAACCGCCAGTTTTAATTTTAATAATAAAATACTTTAAGATAAAAAGCTTAATAAATAAAAATACCTTTATCACAGAAGATGAAAAAACATTTAAGGCGATTAATATACCCGCTTAGAGTGTGGTCCACATGTCACTGATGCCAGGAAATGTCCTCACTCCTTGCTTACCTTGTGGAAACACCCGATATATTTCACATCCTCCCTTAAGTTGGACACATGGAAGGATCAATGGATGCCAACTTGAAAATGTAAAATTTCGTTTGTTTTTCTCCAAGAGGTTTGATTAGAACATACGCTAGTTGAAGATTGGAGCAGATGTGGAAGGTAGATATGAAGCCTGCTTGTACTTGATCACGTATGAAGTGATCATTTTCCAATGTGCTTTGTCCGTCCATTAAGGACGATATTGGTGGCGACGTATTAAGTGGATATATTATCACAATATAAGGGAATGTGAAGAGGAACTATGACATGTAAGTTCTAGAGAAGCTCATGCAACCACAGAAGCTCACAAGCAGTGGCTCACAATATATGCTTTGTATTCTTATTTTGCGGAAGATTTGGAAATGGTTTTCGATTTCCTGGCCTTCCAAGAAACGAGAGAGGAACCGATAAGAACATAATAACCCGTAAATGAGTGGCCAGAGAAAGTGTAGGAACCCCAATTTGTATCACAAAAAGCATCAAGAGTGAGCACAGATTCTCTAGGGTAGTAAAGGCCCAAACTGACGGAGCCACTAATGTATTTCATGACATCCAGTGTGACTTCCATATGCATGCGGTGTTAGTTCCGGTGTTACTCCCTGTAGGGAACAGTTAACACTCACAGGAAACAGTCAGCGTGGACTGTTACCTCTTCCTCCTAGTCAAGGGGAACGATCAATGAAACCTGTCTTCGGATAGATTTGAATCGTGTGTTCATTTTCCGAAATCAGAATTTTGCCCCTTATAAGCCTAGGGAATCCGCAAAATCCGAAGTGAGATAAGACAAATCTTCTAGTTCTCTCAAGGCTCGTGATGAGAACTAAACTATAGAAAATGTAAGAATAAATGTAGAACTTCGTATTGATTTGATCTTAAATGAAATCAAGTAACCAACCACGACTCTATCTTCCATTTTCCTTATATAGGACGTAGGAAGCAGTTGTGGGAATTATTAATGGCAGTTACCAACCGTTGGTGGCAGTTACTAACCGTTACTGGCGGTTACTTGTGGTTATTGGTGGTTACCAACAGCCACACGTGGGATAGACAATAATATCCATGTCACCATTAATTATTAACACAATAAGGAAGTTACAAAGCGGTTCATGTCGGTTTTACATGACCGTTATACAAACTGACCCAGAGGAAGCAGTTCACTGTTCCATCGAATAGAATAATCTGTCAGATTTATCTTTGTCTCTTCCAAGACAATAAAGTCGTTGTTACCCACCTGGTAACAGTACTTATCAATCATCTTAGAGACTAAAGTCTGAACATCAAGTTGGTCTCTTGTCGTAGAGACATCGTTCCACTGTTACCCTATGGGTAACAACGTAATTCCTTAATATCTCCCTTTAGATCTCAAATATACTTGTACAAGCGTGTACTCCACACCCCCAAACTTGTAACAAGTAAAGTGACATCTCATAAAGTCGTATGAATCCTGACGACACTAAATGGCCACTGTTCCCTAGTCACTGGTACCATTAGGGAAACAGTTCTGATGACACTAAAATCACCAACAATCCTCCCCCATTTTAGTGTAATCTTTGATTCATAAAATAAGCAAGCCTTCATCTCAAACTCATGCATAAACATAAATATCGTGACGATTGAATTTATGTCTTAGTGTAATTACACATTTCATACATCTCGGAATCATGGTGTCCTAAGGATTGAACCAATCAACCTCTTTAGATGCATGAAGATAACACACACATAAGTTACTATACACTTCTATAGTCTAACTTGACTCCATTAATGGTCCTTGAGTCCATATCCATTCATGAGCGTATGTGAAGCCAACCCAAGCTTCATGGAGCGACCAGAAACTCCACGCCCACATAGGCAGATCCTTTAGTCGTACACCTACATTGCGCTTTTTCAGAGGAACTATTAAGAAGAATGAATCTTCAACCTCTAGACCTGTACGAACAAAGCACGTACCTAGGGGACTGTTACCGTGTGCTTTCAAATCACTAGGAGAGGGCTTTCCACATTGAATTCGTCCCTAATGTTACTCAGGAAGGAATTGGGTATCCCACCGCTAGAGAGTCTTTAAACGGGTCTTAATCCCATCCCCTTAGCAGACTTGGAGACCAAGTCTCTTGCTAACCCCTTCGTCAAGTGATCAGCCAAATTCTGTTGTGACCTCACAAAATCCACTGATACCACCCCATGCGTAATGAGCTCTCTTACCGCACTATGCCTCACGCCCAAGTGACGTGATTTCCCATTGTATACATGACTATATGCTTTAGCCAAAGTTGCAGCGCTATCACAATGGATTGATATGGATGAAATCGGTTTTTCCCACAAGGGAACATCATACACTAAGTTCCTTAACCATTCTGCCTCTTTTCCAACAGCAGCCAAGGCAATGAATTCCGATTCCATGGTAGAACTTGAAATGCAAGTTTGTTTCTTTGAGGCCCAGGAGATTGCACCTCCCCCAAGAAGAAACACCCACCCACTTGTAGATGAATGGTCATCTTCATTAGTTATCCAACTTGCATCAGAATATCCTTCTATCACCGAAGGTGATCCACTATAAGTAAGATCATACTCCACTGTTCCCTTCAAGTACCTAAGTACCCTAGGAACAGCCTGCCAATGGTATGCACTAGGATTACTAGTGTAACGGCTTAGTTTCCCTACTGCAAAAGCAATGTCCGGTCTTGTACTAGTCATAGCATACATCAAGCATCCAATTATCCTGGAATACTCAAGCTGTAACATCGCTGTTCCCTGGTTAGGGAACAGTTTCGTAGATGAATCATATGGAGTACTCATAGGAGTATAACTGTTACCGTTAAACTTTTCCAACACTTTCTCAATGTAATGAGATTGTGATAAAGATAAAACTCCATTTTCCCCCCTTTTTATCTTAATCCCTAAGATAACATCGGCTTCCCCCATGTCCTTCATGGAGAACTGTGATGACAAGAATTCCTTCACAAGATCCACTTGTTCCTGATCTGTTCCAAAGATCAACATGTCATCCACATATAGGCAAATAATGACTCCGTTCCTTGAGTCATCAAATTTGCTATATACACACTTGTCTGCTTGGTTCAATTTGAATCCATTAGACAACACAACCTCATCGAACTTACGATGCCATTACTTAGGCGCTTGTTTCAGCCCATACAAGGATTTGATCAACTTGCACACTTTATGCTCTTGGCCTGGCATAACAAAACCCTCAAGTTGTTTCATATAAACTTCCTCTTCTAGATCCCCATTAAGGAACGCAGTTTTAACGTCCATTTGGTGTATCACTAGATGTGTATAGTTGCTAAAGCAATCAACAATCTAATAGTGGTGATACGTGCCACAGGTTCATAGGTATCAAAGTAGTCGGTCCCATACTTTTGTCTAAAGCCTTGGACAACCAATCTGGTCTTAAACTTGTCTATGGTACCATCCACCTTCATCTTCCTCTTGAAGATCCACTTACTTCCCAACGGTTTACACCCAGGGGGAAGATCAGCCAATATCCATGTATTGTTCCCCATGATGGAATCCATCTCATCATTTATGGCCTCCTTCCAAAAGGACACGTCTTGAGACTTCATAGCCTCATCAAAGGTCCTTGGTTCATCCTCAATGTTGTAGCAATACAAATGATTAGAACCAACCTCGTCCCTTGATCCTTCAACCAAGTAAACATGGAAGTCGGGACCAAAGGATGTTCCCTTCCTTACTCTTCTGCTTCTCCTGATTTCAGGTTCATTGTTCCCATTTAGTAACTCAGAACCACTGTTACCCCTGGGTTCAGGAACCACTACACTATCTCCACTTGAGTTGGGTACCATATCTTTTGATATGGGAATCAGTGAGAATCGATTTTCATCAAATATTGCATCTCTTGACTCAATAACGGTGTGAACCGAAATAAATTTGTTAGGTTCAATTACATAGAACCTATATGCCTTGGAATGCTTAGCATATCCAATAAAGATGCACTCTACACCTCTTTCACCCAACGTTCTTCTCTTGGGATCAGTCAGCCTAACAACAGCCCGACATCCCCAAACCCGAAGATAATTCAAACTCGGTTTCCTTTTGAACCAAAGTTCATAAGGGGTCGTCTTGTTCCTTTTATTAGGAACCCTATTCAATAGGTAACAGGCCGTTAACATAGCCTCTCCCCAAAACCCCTCATTCAATCCGGAGTAGGAAAGCATGGAATTGACCATTTCCTTGAGAACTCTATTCTTTCTCTCCGATACACCATTTTGTTGTGGTGTGTATGGAGCAGTAGTTTCATGGATAATACCTACAGACTGGAAGTATTTAGGGTCGAAGTATTCACCCCCCCTATCAGTGCGCAATCTTTTGATTACTGTTCCCACTTGAAGTTCCACTTCGGTTTTATAAAGTTTGAACTTCTCTAGGGCCTCATCCTTGGTATGCAATAAAAATACATAGCAATAACGAGAATAATCATCGATATATGTAACTACATACTTCTTATTTCCAATAGAAGGAGTAGCATGAAAATCACATAAATCACTATGTATCAGTTCAAGTATGGCACTGTTCCTCTGAACACTAGGAAACGGTTGTCTTGTGATCTTGTTTAGCATGCATGTTCTACATTTTTCTAAACTCATGTCAAATGGTGGAATTAAACCAGTTCTAGACATATCAAGCATGCGTTTATAATGTACATGTCCTATCCGAGCATGCCACAAAGAAGAGACTGTTCCTGAGGGAACAGTAGTTGATCCCGAACACATGGGAACGACAGTTGATCCCAAATGAGCAAATTCATTTGAACAAGTCATGTAAACTGAATTCATAACTTTATTAATGCTTAGTTTAAACATTCCATTACATAAATAGCTACGGCCAACAAATACACCGCCTTTCGACAATATAAACTTGTCGGCTTCAAACACCAAACGAAAACCTAATTTATTGAGAATACTACCAGAAACTAAGTTTTTCCTTATTCTGGGTACGTACAACACATCCTTAAGAGTTAAAGTCTGCCCAGATGAGAACTCCAACTCTATTTGCCCTTTGCCTTGAACGGGAACAGTTGACTCGTTACCCATATGAAGTACACGTCCATCATCCACGGGAATAAAAGACTTGAACATCGATTTGTCTCTACACACGTGAGTGGTAGCACCCGAGTCAACCCACCATGCTATCTCATCATCCTGCACAAAAAAGGCCTCAGAAATCATAGAAACAAAATCCATACTAGGAAATGTAACCATACAGGGAACAGTTGTCGTTCCCTTCTGACCTTGATGAGATTTCTGCCCTTGTTCCTTAGAACCTTGAGCAGACCGGTTTGAAACTTGATTATTCCCCTTTGCAGCCTTGCAATCTCTTTTGAAGTGCCCCGGCTTACCACAGTACCAACAACCATTACCCTTTGGGGAACGCTTCTTGTTGGGACCAGTGTATGTGTTGTTACGTGGCCTCTTCTGGCCTTTGTTCTTGTTGTTCCCCTTCTGAGAACCACCTTCTACCATGTTAATGGAAGAAGATCCTGGAGTATCCTTCTCTTTCCCTTTCTCTTGCTCACGAAGGCTTTCCTCGATACGCAAGTGACTTCCAAGTTCAACAAGGGAAAGGTTTTCCTTCTTGTGTTTCAACATATGTTTGAAATCTTTCCATGATGGAGGCAATTTGTCAATAATACATGAAACCGAAATGGATTCATCCATATTCAACTTGTGTTGAGTATATTGCCCCAAGATACGAAGTATCTCATTGTATTGTTCCATCACGGGTCTGGTATCAACCATCTTGTAATTATTAAAATTACTCACAAAGAACTTCACACTTGAAGCATCCTCAGCCATGTACTTAGACTCAAGAGAGTCCCAAAGCTCTTTCGCAGATTCAACATTTTGGTACACATCAAAGAGAGAATCGGACATACCATTTAAGATGTGGCCTCTACATATGTAGTCGTCGTTCTCCCATTTGTTTCTCTTCCTAACGTCTTCAAGGATTGCATCATCATCATTCAACTCAGGCATCGGCGTGGACAGGACATACACCACCTTGAGGGTGGTCAAGAGGAAATGCATCTTCTTCTGCCAACGGCGGAACTCCATCCCCTCAAACTTGTCCAACTTTTGGAACTTTGAACTCATCTCACGCACAGACGTCATTGATCCGAAAATTCTGATTTCGATTGTTAGTTCTGGTGTTACTCCCTGTAGGGAACAGTTAACACTCACAGGAAACAGTCAGCGTGGACTGTTACCTCTTCCTCCTAGTCAAGGGGAACGATCAATGAAACCTGTCTTCGGATAGATTTGAATCGTGTGTTCACTTTCCGAAATCAGAATTTTGCCCCTTATAAGCCTAGGGAATCCGCAAAATCCGAAGTGAGATAAGACAAATCTTCTAGTTCTCTCAAGGCTCGTGATGAGAACTAAACTATAGAAAATGTAAGAACAAATGTAGAACTTCGTATTGATTTGATCTTAAATGAAATCAAGTAACCAACCACGACTCTATCTTCCATTTTCCTTATATAGGACGTAGGAAGCAGTTGTGGGAATTATTAATGGCAGTTACCAACCGTTGGTGGCAGTTACCAACCGTTACTGGCGGTTACTTGTGGTTATTGGTGGTTACCAACAGCCACACGTGGGATAGACAATAATATCCACGTCACCATTAATTATTAACACAATAAGGAAGTTACAAAGCGGTTCATGTCGGTTTTACATGACCGTTATACAAACTGACCCAGAGGAAACAGTTCACTGTTCCATCGAATAGAACAATCTGTCAGATTTATCTTTGTCTCTTCCAAGACAATAAAGTCGTTGTTACCCACCTGGTAACAGTACTTATCAATCATCTTAGAGACTAAAGTCTGAACATCAAGTTGGTCTCTTGTCGTAGAGACATCGTTCCACTATTACCCTATGTGTAACAACATAATTCCTTAATATCTCCCTTTAGATCTCAAATATACTTGTACAAGTGTGTACTCCACACCCCCAAACTTGTAACAAGTAAAGTGACATCTCATAAAGTCGTATGAATCCTGACGACACTAAATGGCCACTGTTCCCTAGTCACTGGTACCACTAGGGAAACAGTTCTGATGACACTAAAATCACAAACATGAGGGACTCTTGGATCGGATATAAATTGACTAAGGTGTTGAACTACGTATGAGATGTCTAGTCTGGGCAGATTTAGAAAAAGCAACCGTCCTGCAAGCCTTCTATATTTTTCTAGATATGACAATAGCTCATCTCGATCAATAGACAACTTCATCCCTTTTGGGAGGGGTACTTGGCTGGATTTACAAGCCTTCATCTTGCAACCTCTAAGGATATCCATCACATATTTTCATAGATGAATCCAAGTTCCATGAGAATTTCTAACAATTTCTAGACCCAGGAAATATTGGGCTACTCTCAAGTCTTTGATAGTGAAGGCACTGTGCATAGATTTCTTTAAAAGATCAATTTGAAGTGTTTTCATCCCCACACAAGAGTAAATCATCAACATAGAGGAGGGTTGCGATGACACCTGAAGTAACTTGCTAAGTGAATAGAGATTAGTCATGCTTGGATTGTGAGAATCCAAATTTCAAGTGAACCTTCGTTAACTCTATACTCCATTGGTGACTTGCTTGCTTCAGTCTATAAATGGATTTAGTTAACCTACATACTTGGCCTGGTGGTGCAGGATAGCCTTCCGACGGTAGTATATAAACTTCTTCATCAAGTGTCCCATGAAGGAAGGCATTGTTCACATCTAATTGGTGCAAGGGTCAACTTTTGACGGTGGCCAAGGCAATGAGAGTTCTAAGGGTTGTAAATTTTGCTACATGGGAGAAGGTATGTTTGTAATCATTTCCCTTGATTTGCATGTACCCTTTAGCAACTAATTGTGCCTTGTATCTCTCTACGGTTCTGTCAGGTTTATATTTGATCTTGTACACCCATTTACTCCCTATGGCTTTCTGTTGGGACGATATTAAGGACGGCAGTCATTAATATCTAAACCAATAATGATCATCCCTAGTTTTGATAATGAAAAACTCAAATGTATTTGATAAGTTGTCCAAGTGTTGATCTCAAGTAAGTCCAGAGGACGCACATGAGCGAAAAGGACAACAAGTGAACGAGAGTCCCTAAGCTATAGGGATGCACTTCTTCAGAACTTCCAAAGCTGAACGAAATATTGGTGAAGTCCCTGCGTAGATAGGACGGCGTCCTCATCAAGAAGGGACGTGCGGCAAATTACGGACGAAGTTCAAATTCAAACCAAGGCCGCCCCAACATGATTACATCACATTCGGCCGTAGTCCTCAGAAGGAAGCTTCCCTTGTCTGGGCACGTGTAAACAATTCCAAAGATGTCGCTTTCCCAGCAATGGTCCCCTGACCACGCAGAGGCTTCCCAAGCGTCAATAGAGTTGACTTCCTCAAGATGCAAATCGCACCGCTGAAGGAAGACGACAGATCCTGCCCAAGCTTCAGAGGATGCTAGAGGACAAGAATTCATACCGCTATAAATACCCTCCAAGGGGTATGCATAGCGGTGTGGAATTTGAAGACTTTCTCTCAAGCTCTCCCGAAGCATTCAAGTTCAAGAACGAAGATCAAGAAGATCAAGTGAGCTTGAAGCAAGAGAAAGAAAGTCCAACCACATCAAATCCAAATCAAACCACAAAATAGTTAGAGTAGTAGTTTTTCTCTCACAACGAACCGTGAGAGACGTGAGTGATAGCTGCCTTATAAGCTAAGAGAGTTAGGTTACTTTGTTTGGCTGAAAGGAGTGTTACTAGTAGAGCTAAGGATGCACGCTTAGCTCAGGGGATTGTAACAGCTCACCTAAGTTGTAAGGACTCTCTCTTAATAAGATAAGGATGGCTATTGAAAATCCTCCAACGGAGGTAGAGGTTTACCAATAAGACTAGTTGGTCTTAGTGGGGTTCCTCTATAAATACTCATGTCCATTATCTTATTACGTTTCATGTTAAGTCTATTTTCCGTTGCATCTAAGGACGCCCTTAACCCAGTTAAGGACGCCCATTCTAACAAACTTATGATCCAACAATTCGTATCAGAGCAGGCGCTCTAGATTAAGTTGAGCTACAGGAAACATGGAGATGAAACCTATAGGTATCTCAAGTGCGAAGCCCCCCGTCTCACAGATGGGAACTTCAACCGGTGGAAAACCAGGTTTGAATGCTTCGTGCGAAGTCAAAACTACCAATGCTGGCTTGTGATAAAGAACGGTGACCTCAAAGTCCCTGCTGCCAAATTGGACAAAGAATCAGAATGGGGTCCCGACGATTCATACTCATGGAGGCGAACGCCAAGGCTATCTGTTTCCTTCAAACGTCCCTTTATGAGAGGGACGCCAACCGTGTGAGCAACCTTGCTATTGCTAAGCTACAATGGGAAGCTCTTGAAAAGTACCATGTTGGGACGCTCGACATGAAAGAGGACATCCAGCTAGAAGCAAAAAGGGACTTCTACAAATTGAAGATGTTCATAAATGAAACCATCACCGACTACTCCTTCCGCTTTGAAGCTTTCCTAACATAGTTGAAAAACTTGGGTGTCAAAGAAACGGAGATCACCCAAACGATGAAGGTTCATGTCTTGATTGATGGACTCACGGGACCATGGAACTTCGATAGAATGACGTTCAAGGAAAACCAAGCCAACAAAGGTCTGTCCATGGAAAAATCTATGGAAAGCTCAAAGGATACGAAGCTAGGAGAAATCAAGATTTGTTAGAAATGGGAAAGAGTTCTCAAAATGAATTGGCTTTGACCCTTGCGTCAAGAACGCCAGAGTATGAACAATACCACCAAAGGCAAAGGGAACTAGCCTTGGTGCTAGAAGCCAAAACACAAGAACACCAAGAGAGTCTTCGTCTTCAAGCCTTGGCAAAACGACAGGGGAAGACTGAAGAACAAATCTCTGAAGAAGATGAGCTAGCCCTCTTGCACACAACTCTTCGTGCATGGGCCAAAAGAGGCAAAGTCCCAAGGATGAAGATGCCATACAAGAAGGAGACCCCCAAAATTACAGATGCTGAAATGAAGGAGATAACTTGTTACAAATGTAACAGGAAGGGACACATCGCAAAGAATTGCAATACAAGACTTTCAGCAAAAGATCTCAAGAAGAAAGCCTTGATTGGAGCCTATGAGGCCGCATGGGACGACCTCGACTCAAGTGATAAAGAACCATCCAATCAAGTGGCTTATATGGCCATGGAGGACGCTCTAGAGGACGCCTCTGAAGTTGAGCAAGAGGTAACTCACGAATCCATGATTAGCTCTCTTGACAAGTGCTCTAAGCCCAAGCTCATCAAACTAATCACTCAGATCATGCAAGAAAGCTACACTATGAAACAAAGTTTTGATGAACTAGAATCGGAGAACATTGTTGTGGAATGTGAAAATTGCAACACCATGTCCATTCAATTAGAGTCCTCTCAAGAAGAAATTAGTCCCTTAAGAGTCAGATTGTGTGCTTAAAACTTGAAAACGCAAACCTTAGGGACGAAGTGAAGGTCCTAGGAAAGAGTCCCATGACCGAAACTGTGAATCCCATTGTTTTTGTTCCAGCTAGAAAAGGACTAGGGTATGAATCAGGCTCAAAGAACTCCCTTCCCAATGACTTCGAAGCTAGCAAAACCACTGAGCTAGAACTTGAGACAAAGAACCTAGAGGAACGCATAAGAGTCCTTGAGAGTGGTGAGAAAGGAAAGAAGGATTATTATACAACTTCCACTAGCCATAAAATCTACAAAAAGATTGCAAAGGGAGAATGATGTAAGGTAGTTGATCCTGAGAAAATGAAAGAGAATAGAATTCAACGTCCTAACAAGAAGTACTACCTTGGAAACTATTATAGGACGTGTTGGCATTGTGGCAAAAGTGGTCACTACTAGTATGAGTGTCTTAAGCTGAAACAAGATCTTTAGAATGGAAGAAAAGATAGATGTGGTAGTAAGAACGCTAAGCCTAAAGCTGCTGATAGGACGCATGCTAGTGTGCCTAATGTTAAAACTCAATCTCCTAGGAAGCATGCTAGAAGGACAAATGATGTGAATGTGTATGATTACTTGCCCATGAAAGAGTTGTACCCATGTCACGAACCAGGTAAGGGCCACCTTGCCTGGGTCGTAAAGAACTAACTCTTCTTTTCAGGTGGAAGTGAGAGGAAACCCGTGGATCATTGATAGTGGTGCCTCAAATCATATGACTGGAAGCCAGATCCATCTCACTTCTATCCAATCTAGTGCCAGGGAAGGAACTGCCTCGTTTGGCAACAAGGGCAAGGGAAAAATCAAAGGGACGGGCACTGAAAAGTTGAATCAATCCATCAAAGCGTCCAATGTTAGCCTTGTTGAAGGACTTGGCTTCAACCTCCTCAGTGTATCTCAAATCTGTGATCAAGGTGAAAGCCTAGTCACATTTGATTCTAAGGAATGCCTAATCATCAACAAGAAAATAAATCAAGACATTCTCAGAGGAACTCGTGAGAACAATGTCTACATCTTCAACCAAAAATTCAAGCCTGCATCCAAGTTGTGCCTATCCGTATCTGCTGTGGACGCCGATTTCTGGCATCGATGTCTTGAGCACGCCGGACCTAGCACAATCTTTAAGCTTCATCAACAAGAGCTAGTAAGAGGACTTCCCCGAATTGATCCTGAACAGATTGAGCAATGCGAAACATGCATCAAGGGGAAGCAAACAACATCGTCCTTCAAATCCAAAAATGAAGTGAGCACAAAGAAACCGTTGGAACTCCTTCACATGGATTTGTGTGGACTCATGCAGACCCAAAGCTATGGTGGAAAGAGGTACATGTACGTTATCGTAGATGATTTTTCAAGATTCACTTGGGTTCTTTTCTTGGTGTCAAAAGTAGAAGCTTTCCAGATGTTTAAGATCTTCATCATGCAAGTAGAAGTTGCTCTTGGGACGAGCTTGAAAGCCCTAAGGTCAGATCATGGAACGGAGTTCAAAAAATCAGAGTTCCTTGACTTCTGTGACCAACAAGGAGTCTCCCACAACTTCTCTTGTCCTCGAACTCCTCAGCAAAATGGCGTTGTTGAAAGAAAGAATAGGACGCTGGAAGATATGGCAAGGACGATGCTCTTGGCCAGCGGCGTCCCCAAACACTTTTGGGCGGAAGCCGTGGCCACAGCAACCTACATCATCAATCGAGCCATGATTCGTCCCTTGCTCAAAAAGACGTCCTATTAGCTGCTCAATGGAAGGAAGCCAAACATTTCTCACCTTAAAGTCTTTGGGTGTAAATGCTTCATCCACAACAACGGCAAAGACATCATCGGCAAATTTGATGCTAGGAGTGATGAAGGAATATTCCTTGGATACTCCCTCACAAGCAAAGCCTATAGAGTCTTCAACAAAAGGACTCTTATGCTTGAGGAAAGTATTCATGTGGTGTTCAAAGAAAACGCATCTCACAAGAAAGAACCAAGTAAGAAAGAACATCGCTCCTCTCCAAAGGACGATGATGAAGATGATGAAGAAGAATCCAGAGGCTCCTCCGACAAGTACTACGTTCCTAGGAACGTCCCTGAAACTCGTGATGAGGTTTCGATGGGAGTCCCTAGTGAACAACAAGAGCCCTCTCAAACTTGGTCGCTAAACCAAGTGGATGCCGCTGAGTCAAGTCAACAAGGAGAAGAAAGGCACAATGTGGACGCTCATTCTGAGGGGGAACACACTGAGTCTGTCAATGAAGAAGATGGGTTTGACTCTGATGATTCAGATTGGACGGACCCTAGGTGTGCTCCTGCAAGGGACGCTACTCATAGAGGATCCAACCTTTCTAGACTTCACTCAATAGATTTGATCATCTCAGATATTTCAAAAGGAGTCCAAACAAGATCAGCTGTGAATCAGTCCTGTAGTGCAAACATGGCGTTCTGTGCATTCAATGCCTTTGTGTCCTTAACTGAACCTAAGAACATAAAGGAGGCACTTCAGGACGCTGATTGGATTCAAGCTTTGCAAGAAGAACTCAATCAATTTGAAAGAAACAAAGTTTGGACCCTCGTCCCTCGTCCTAAAAACAAAAACATAATAGGGACGAGGTGGGTCTATAGAAACAAGCTTGATGAGAGTGGCAGAGTTTCAAGAAACAAATCAAGGCTTGTGGCTCAAGGCTATAGGCAAGAGGAAGGGATCGATTATGATGAGACCTTCGCTCCTATCGCTAGAATTGAAGCTATACGCCTCCTCATTGCCTTCGCCGCTCACAAGGGGTTCAAGCTCTTTCAAATGGATGTCAAGACGGCCTTCCTCAATGGCAAGCTAAAGGAAGAGGTGTACGATACTCAACCTCCTGGGGTTGAGAACGCTGATCACCATGACCATGTGTACTACTTGGACAAAGTGCTCTACGAACTCAAGCAAGCCCCTCGTGCATGGTACGATAGGTTTGCGTCCTTTCTCTTGACCAACGGGTACACTCGAGGTAACATCGACAAAACCCTGTTCTTAAAGGAAGTCCTTAAAGATGTTTTGATTGTCCAAGTCTATGTCGATGACATAGTATTTGGAAGCACTATCATGAAACTTGTAGAGGAATTCAAGAGCTTGATGAGTAGTGAGTTTGAGATGTCCCTCATAGGAGAACTCAATTTCTTCTTGGGACTTCAAATCACACAACTCAAAGATGGGACGCGCATTCACCAACAGAAGTACATTCGTGAAATGCTTGAGAAGTATGGAATGAATACGTCCAAATCCATTGACACTCCCATCTCTCCAAACACTCACCTTTATGCTGATGAAGAAGGCAAAAGTGTGGATCAAAAGCTCTACAGAGGAATGATAGGGTCGCTATTGTACTTGACCGCTAGCCGTCCAAATATCATGTTCGCCGTGTGTCTGTGCGCTCGTTTTCAAGCCAATCCAAAGGAGTCCCACATGCAAGAAGTCAAAAGAATCTTCAGATACCTCAAGGGACATGAGGATCTTTGCCTTTGGTATCCCAAAAGGACGTCCCTCAACCTGTAGCGTACTCTGACGCTGACTATACTGGCCATGTGGTGAATATGAAGAGCACCTCCGGAATGGCTCAATTCCTTGGCTCCTGTCTTGTATCATGGGGATCCAAAAAGCAAAACTCCGTGGCCCTCTCAACCGCAGAAGCTGAGTACGCTGCTGTTGCTTCGTGCTGTTCTCAAGTTCTATGGATCAAGTACCAACTTGAAGATTATGGTACGTGTTGAGCAAAAATGTATACAAAATTGCAAAACATATAATAATTATTTTTATTTTAGTTCGACCCTTTCTTTTGACTCTTTTGATTAAAAGCAATATCGATACAAAATATTTAATGGTTTTTATGATTCGGGCTGCACCCAATTTTGTGGGTTGCCTACGTATCTCTTTTCTAGAGAATCAAGCCTTACGTAGTTCAGAGTGATTTATTTTATTTTGTTTGATTTGATGTGTGTTATATGTTTGGTATTCACACATCAGTGGAATGCACCTAAACCCACCTTCTAGGAAGGGTTGTTCGGACTCAAACCAACTATCATTTGTGCGATGTGAATAAGATTAAACCCACCTTCTAAGAAGGGTTGTATAATCTTTCCACAATCAAACATAAAGCTTAAAAGTTTATGTTTAGATTTTTTATTTGATTTAATTTAGTTTAATTTGATTTGCGACTGAATACGACACACAATTATTTTTTAGGTCGTATTTCTTATGTATCCATTTATATGATATGGAATCAAGTCAAACGTAGTTCTAGGATGACATATAATTTATTGTTTTATGAGATTTGCGACTGAACTTGATATCTATATGATCAATATCAAGTTTCCTACGTAGTTCATAAAAGAACATCAAGTCTTTACGTAGTTCTTTAAGACATTGAATTTTAATTTAAGGTTGCGATTGAATTTAACGCGTACAAATTTCACGTTAAATTTCCTACGTACCCCTATGTAACGGGATCAAATTATACGTAGTTGTTAGATGACATATTAATATTTAATTTAAGATTGTGATTGAATTTAACGCGTACAAATTTCACGTTAAATTTCCTACGTACCCGTATGTAACGGGGTCAAATCATACCTAGTTCTTAAAAAGGCATATTATATGTACTCTTTGTACATGATAAAATGCTCGTATTATATTATATAATCTCCCCACTTAATTAAAATTAATTTTTGTAGGGAAGTTTTACACACTGATCATTAAAAATGGTATATATCAATACCGAATAACAATAGATGACCACATTGATATAAATTATATATATATATATTTTTAATGCCAGCCAGCCAGCACTTGTAATTAACCATTATTATTTAAACTTATTCAATTGGATTGTACATCAGTACATGATACTTAATACAGTAATCGCTTAAGAAGCCAGATTTGTACGAATTGGCCTACGGGGCTTGGTACGTGAACTTTAAGCCAAAGAATTCAAGTATACATACCCCTTAAATGGGCTTAACCATTCTTAGTTTGGTTTATATAGGCCCTTCTATATTAATTTGGCAAAGTGAAACTGTTTGAGTTCATGCCAGATCAAATTTATACATTGATTAATGGCTTCAATTTTTCAGACATGTATGAACATACATGACCAATAAAAGTATATACACATGTGATCATACGTATCCATATACGCTTATAACTATCGTACATGAATCAACAACCACATACTTTCACGTGTTCATATATGTTCGAATAATTCGATTTTTGTTCTCGGTCGGACGTGTGATTAATTAGCCTCTTATATATATTTTCGTATGATGATCCGAATATTAACAAGTAATTTCCAATGATCATACTCCAACTTTATATATGTGAGAAAACCTTGAAGTAATTTTGACATTATAACGGTTTGAAAAAATCCCGCATGATTCTTATGGTGCGAAAACCCAGGAGTAACTACTCCAAATCCGTTAATTGTCCCATATGGAGACTTAGAAGTGATTACTTCCAAGTCAACCACAAATTCAAAGATAGCATAGAGATCCAAAAGTAATTGCTCTGAATCAACTATAATCATTCACATGATATAGGGGCGCGAAAGTAACTACTTTCGATTTCACCCCGTCTTGATAATCCCTCCGTCTTGATAATCCCTGCACAAACTAAACGAACAAGAAGAAGATGGGAGTCCGAGCGGGATTTTGTCCCTCTCATGTGCACCATTTTGAGATTGCACCAGGAGGGCCCTCTTGCCACTCAACTTTCTTTTCAATTCCTCTTCTATTTTTAAATGCAGTTCGATTTGCCTTGTTGGCTTCATGCAGTAAGTGGAAGATCATCCATTGGAGAAGAAGGCTCCTTGATCTCCCCCCTTTTAATCCTTCTCCACGTACCCTCATTGCCTTTGCATTTTGTTAATTGGCAATTAGTACGAGAGTGGTGAGATGATGATGGATGGACGAACAGGACCCAAAATCCCACTTTGGATTTGGATTGAACTCCTCTGACCATCCCCCGGAGTTCCCCCATGTAACTACTTTTTGTCTTCTTAAATATGAAATTGGATGGTAAGTTATCTAATTAACCGCTAAGTAATCGTTAACTAGTTATATCCCGGGCCTTGCCCGGGGCTTGAGTCAAATAAAACTTTGAATATGTTGATTTAAATATTCATATAATTATTGTAAATTACATACATAACTTATTTTAATCTATTTATTTGTTTAATTTTAATGACATGAACATATGTAAAGTAAATTTGAATTTAATGTTATGAACCTACTTAATGGAATGATGCTTATCCGAGAACTTTTTTAATTAAAAAACGCAATATGTTAGTTACATATAATATATGAATACTATACCTTAACATCATATTTATAACTTTAAAACTACATATATATACATTATTAAAATATAAATATACATATTATTATTAAAATAAATAATTATAAATAACTTTTGTTCACAGTCAAGTTGGTTCAAAAAGTGTTGGTGTCAAATAAAAGTATAAAATAGTCGAGTCTCTTTACCAACTGGTCAACCTAAACTTGTAAGAAAACCATAATGATTTGGCTTAACTAACTTATAAAAATAACGATGTGAACCTATACTCAATCCCGAACCAAACTGGCTGACCCGAGCTCAACTGAACCAAACTTGCAATGATCTTACCCGATTGACATATACATTTCAAAACCCCAAACTGTACTCAATCTAAATCCAAGTGAACAACCTATTGAAACGACCCTATTAATGGATATATTGTCCATATATAATATCCCAAAATGTACTCAATTCGAACTAAAATTGATCAACTTATCAAATTGATCTTATCAATAGCTTTATTCTTCATATAAAATAGCCAAGACTTGTATTTAATTCGAACTTAAAATGATCAACCTACTGAACCTATCAAGTTAATAGTTTTATGATATTTGGTATATGGATACAATCAATAAACTATATACATATTATTTATGTGATTTTTTATTCAAAAAATCAAGATAGAAGAATATGTACGTAAAAGATAGCCGAAATGCTATTATCTATATAATGAAAGCCGAGACCTTTCGAGCCTTCACGTTATTTATAGTCTCATTTCATATAATATTGATTATAAATCAATTACAGCTTAACCATTATATATCTTTATTAATTTTACAATTAATTTTTATCATATGTCTTTATCTAATTACCATATATTAATACATTAAAATAATATCTATATCTATAATCTATTTAAACAATATTCTATATCTATAAAATATCCAAATACCATGTATTTGTACAATTTAGATTTATCCTAAAAAGATGTCTTTATCTAATTACGATATATTAATATATCAAATTAATATCTATATCGATAATCCATTAAAATAATATGCTATATTTATAAACTATCCAAATAATATTTATCTATGCAATCTATCATAATCGTACTAATTAAGAAAATATTTAAATTTACCCTAAAAAGAATATATCAAAATAATATCTGTATTTATAATTTATCCAAATAATATCTATCCATGTAATCTTTGAATACCATATTAGTTAATTTTGCGTTATTATCGAGGCTAATTTAAGGTTCGTTATGTATTTAGTATATAGTTCGATATTGCAAGTGATTACGTTTGTTTGCTTAGGTTGACCACTCCTATTAGGTAGCTTATCTTTGTTAATTGGTAACATATATTACGTAGGTAGCTTATCTTTTTTATTTGCTAAGATATATTACGTCTAGATATGATGTATTTAATCGCAATATATTAAATCTTGTAAGTACAAATGGATAGAAAATTAGGATAAAAATAAGTTATAAAAAATAGGTTGGGTGGTTTATAAAAACATAATGACAAAACTGCCCTTAACTGCTTCAAGTTTAGAAGTATATATTGATTAACCATCTCACCCACATTTCAACTAATTTAATTTTTTTAATTGTTATTTGGGCTTATTTTGACCCATCAATCAATTCCAATTTGGGCCTAAATAAATGACATCAAGCTCAACTCTAAAAAGAGAAATTTATACTTAATTTATGATAAATTAGCCACATTTATTATTTCGGCTAATTTTCTTACCATTTCATATAAAATCTCGATTGTATTAAATTTGTGAAATTTTGTCCGCCAACAGTACGTTCCTCAACACAGTCCCTATCTTGTGTGATAACACTAGTGCTATAAGTATAGCCAAAAATCTTGTTCATCTTTCTAGAACCAAGCATATTGACATAAGACATCATTTTCTTCGTGATAATGTTGAACTTGGATTAATAAGAATGGATCATGTTAGGAATGAGGACCAAGTGACCGAAATTTTCACAAAAGCACTTGATAGACGTTCCTACGAGCATCTCAGGTTGCTTTTGGGGATGATAACTTTTAAATGATCAAGTCCCGTTATATTATTCCCTCTATGATTGGCTATGTCTTGTTGAGAACTTGTTTTAAAGTATGTCATGCATTTAAAATCATCTTGAAAGGACGCTAGTCTAAGACATGTGTTTTGCTTGCGTTTTGAACGCTATTCATCTCTCTTTTTATCTCAAGAGTATCCCTGATCACCCTACCCTCATTACAAGCCGAAATTATGGGAACTTTAAGCTTACCTAAGCCGAGAATCTTGCAAACGCGTCCTATGAGCGTTCTTTGTTTTATCTTTACGGGACGTACTTACTTGATTTTCAAAAATGGTTCTAAGTAATCAAAGGGAAGCTTGTCAAAGTCTAGAGGACGTCAGGGCAGAGTTCTAATAGTCAGAGGTTGTGATCAGTTTTGGGACGTAGTGGTTCAGTTCTCAGTAAAGTAGTGTTGTGTGGTTAAAGGACGCCAAGATAGAGTCCTTTGCAGTTGTGAAATTTGAAAATGGGAAGGTGAACCGCCGCGGGGATTTCAGACATAAATCTCGGGATCCGTGTAAATAGTGCACAATGGCTGTGTTACTGAGCAAAGAAGTTTTCCACGTGTGGGATGGCGGGTAGAGGA
Organism: Polygonum maritimum; assembly: GCA_963924305.1. Taxonomy (NCBI): domain Eukaryota; kingdom Viridiplantae; phylum Streptophyta; class Magnoliopsida; order Caryophyllales; family Polygonaceae; genus Polygonum; species Polygonum maritimum. Next base: position 32,831,396 of record OZ002732.1, on the reverse strand, counting down.
AGCCAAGTGAAAGGTCCTTGTTACCCCTGCCCTTCCAACTTCGTCTTCTTCCTATAAATTTGCCCATGTACCATCTGAGAAACCTCTTTGCCTTCTCTGTTGTTTACACAAATCCGGACATCTCTCAAAATCTTGCCAAATCTCTTAAAATCTCATATCTCGAAATCACCTTTCTCAACCCTAATTCTTCCTATAAATCCCGATCACAACAATGGCCAACACAAGAACCACAAAGAACCCGCAGCCCTCTCCGTCATCTTCGGCGGCGAGAAACCCTAACCCACAAAGAACCACTCCTCCGGTAAAAGGGCGCTCATTAATGGATGCCAAAGGGAGAACCGCTGGGCGGCAAGAGCCATCGCGCCACCAGCACTCTTCGCAATCTGGACAGCGCCGCCCTTCCACCACCCCGCCCAAGCCACAAAGATACCAACCTGAACCACCAAAGCCTCATTCTTCCCAATCCCGATCTCAATCCAAACCCCTACAAAAACGCTTCCATTTTTTGAGAAGCCTTTCATCCCTGAGCCAGAGCAAGGGAGCACTACAAAGTCCCAAGTCAGGGGACTCCCCGCTCAACCAAAACGCCGTCCTCTCCTTGATCCCCTCATCGAGGACTGGCTTGAAAAAGAGCCTAGGACGCTAGCCAACATTTGCCTAAGGGCGTCGGTTAACAACCACCCACCTAAAATCCAACGCCACCTCCATTACTTCATGCTCACCTACGTCCGTCCCCGCCTCGAGGAAACCAACCACACCAACCCTCCCTTCATGGGGCCGGGTATCATATCTGATTCCTTCATCGGGACGGTGGGCGAGCTCGCAAAACTCCTGCCCGATATAATGGAGTTCCTTGTCGCCCCTGCCGGCTCCGTCCCCACCCAGAAGCATAAAAGGAAATCTTCTTCCCTTCCCTCTCAAAAGCCAAAGCTAAAAGGCCCCTCTTCTTCCCAACCAAAACCAGTCCCATCCTCCCCTCCCGCGCCCCCAAAAGAAGGCTCAAAACGTCCGCTGAATTGGAGGGCGTAACACATGAACAAATGACCGCCATTCGCCTCTCAGAACTATAGATAGAGAAAGAAGAGCACGCAAGGCAGGCCAAAGAAGAAGAGGACGCCATTGCTGCAGCGATCCAAAAGAGCCTGCAGGACGTCCCTCAACTCCCTCCTCCTCCACCAAGGGTAGAGGACGTCACTCCTGCTCCTGCTGATCCGCTCGAGGCGGACATAGAGGTGGACCTAGCCAAGCCCATGCCAAAGGTCCAAAGGGACGCTCCTCCCGCACAGGTCCCGGCCAAGGACGCTGTGCCCACGATTATCCAAGTGGAGGACTCCCCGGTAAAGCAGCCCCCTGCTCCTCCTCCAGCTCCGATTGCTGCCACTCCCCTCTCAGTGGTCAAGCCCAACTCCTCCCAGGCTCCTCCTTCTACAAAGGCGAAGCTAAGAACTCCCTCTCCCTCTCCTCCCAGAGTCAAAACTCCTCCTCCTCCGCCTGTTCCGGCTATTGAGGAGAATGCACAAGTTCATGGGACGGCTTCTGCTGAAGTCCCCACAGAGTCCCTGGCAAGGACTCCAGCAGCGGACGCGCCTCCTCAAATTCAGGCGTCCCCTACTAAGGATCAAGAAATGGCTGAGTCCCATGAGCAAGGGGACGAGGCCTCAGACGATGATGATGCCCCTCACCAAGATAAGGATAATGAGGATGAGGAGGGAGACGGCGATGAAGAAGAAGATGCCGGTGACGACGTCATAGTCACAGGGAACAGCAACTAGAAGAAGAGGCTGAAGAAGATTCTATCGCCACTCCTATTTGATGCCAACTTCTTGTCCGAGAACGGCCGCACAAAGTTCTTAGAGTTGCTTGAATTCCAGGGTTGGACGCGCCTGGGAGCAGAGGCCTCAGTCGTTGATCCCGAACAGGTTCTCCGCTTTTACTCAAAATTTGAAGTATCTGAAGTAAAAGGGAAGCCTCAAGGGACGTTCGAGATAGATGGGGACGAGTACTCTATTGCAGAGGGTACCGTCCGAAATATGCTTGGTCTGCGCCTCTCCCCTGTTGACGCTCTGCACGACTTTCCTTGCAAGTCCTTTGGCCGCTTCTCCTACGAAGACATCTTCCACAACATTTTCAGTGGAAGACAACCCTTGGCTAGGGATAGATTCGCCCACTGTCTCTCTAAGACGGGCGTCCTTGCGCACCACTTCATTGTGCGCATGGTCGTCCCAAGACAGGAGAAGAAGTCCATTGTCCAAATAACTGACAGTATCATTCAAGACGCCTTCCTCAACCGCCAGCCTATCATCTTGGCGCGGGTCGTCTTAAAGCGCATGGGCAAGTGCACTGGTGGACGCCACTCTCTCCCTTTCCCTGGCCTGGTAAAGAAGATCTTGGAACAACAACACCTCTACGTCCCCAAAGAGGAGAAAACCTTCGGAATTCATTGGGACGTGAGGCAAATCACAACTCCTCCAGTTGGCAAGATGAGATATGATGAGCCTCTCCCCTCCGTCAAAAAGAAACTTGCCAAGGAAAAGAAAGAAGCTGAGAGAAAAGCTGCTCTAGCCGTTGCTGCTCCGCCGCTGCTGAAGAAGGAAAAGCTGAAGGAAATTTGCAAGTGGTTCGGACGCCTGTTGCAGACGCTGAGGACGTCGATGATGAAGGAGAACCTGAGAGCGTTCCATCTGAGGTTGAGAAGTGTTCTCAAAAGTACTTGCTTGGAATGATGATTGAGAATCAATGCATGATGATAAATCTCATTCAGCAAGTTCATGACATCCTCCATCAGCACACAGTGCTTCTGGAATGCAACAATGAGCTCCTGGCGCAGAACAACGATCTTCAGGCTCAAACTCTCAAAGCTCTTGGCAAGCGTCCCCGCAAATGATCACTTCTCCCCTTCCTAACCCTGAAACAATTTATCTCTTTCTTGTTTGTGTTAAGACTTTGGGACGTTGTTCCCTTTTTGAAACTTATGTGAATGTCTGTAGTGATCGTACTCTATCTCTTTTTGAATGACGTTCATTACTTTTGCAATTCATTTGTTCAAGCGTTCTTCCTTTAGTTATGACTTTGTGCATGCATGCTTTTGACATGTTCTCCTTTTCGATGATGCCAAAAGGGGGAAGTATAGTTTTGCAGAGATGCGATCTTTTTAAGTTGTCATAGAAAGCATTTGTTTAGGGGGAATTTCGGCCAAGTACAAAGGACGATAGTTAAGAATAAAATAGGACGCACTTAAAAGAATGAGTTGCAAGCCAACCTAAGCTGAAAAGAAAATCAAAGTGTAGTCTTTCATGCTAAAAGCTTTACTTTTGTGCGCATTGTTTAAAAGGGTTTGTCATCATCAAAAAGGGGGAAATTGTTGGGATGATATTAAGGACGCCTGTCATTAATATCTTAACCAATAATGATCGTCCCTAGCTTTGATAATGACAAACTCAAATGTATTTGATAAGTTGTCCAAGTGTTGATCTCAGGTAAGTCCAGAGGACGCACATGAGCGAAAAAGACAACAAGTGAACGAGAGTCCCTAAGCTGTAAGGACGCACTTCTTCAGAACTTCCAAAGCTGAACGAAATTGGTGAAGTCCCTGCGCAGATAGGACGGCGTCCTCATCAAGAAGGGACGCGCGCCAAAATACGGACGAAGTTCAAATTCAAACCAAGGCCGCCCCAACATGATTACATCACATTCGGCCGTAGTCCTCAGAAGGAAGCTTCCCTTGTCTGGGCACGTGTAAACAACTCCAAAGATGTCGCTTTCCCAGCAATGGTCCCCTGACCACGCGGAGGCTTCCCAAGCGTCAACAGAGTTGATTTCCTCAAGATGCAAATCGCACCGTTGAAGGAAGACGACAGATCCTGCCCAAGCATCAGAGGACGCTAGAGGACAAGAATTCATACCGCTATAAATACCCTCCAAGGGGTATGCATAGCGGTGTGGACTTTAAAGACTTTCTCTCAAGCTCTCCCGAAGCATTCAAGTTCAAGAACGAAGATCAAGAAGATCAAGTGAGCTTGAAGCAAGAGAAAGAAAGTCCAACCACATCAAATCCAAATCAAACCACAAAATAGTTAGAGTAGTAGTTTGTCTCTCACAACGAACCGTGAGAGACGTGAGTGATAGCTGCCTTATAAGCTAAGAGAGTTAGGTTACTTTGTTAGGCTGAAAGGAGTGTTACTAGTAGAGCTAAGGGCGCACACTTAGCTCAGGGGATTGTAACAGCTCGCCTAAGTTGTAAGGACTCTCTCTTAATAAGATAAGGACGGCTATTGAAAATCCTCCAACGGAGGTAGACGTTTACACATAAGACTAGTTGGTCTTAGTGGGGTTCCTCTATAAATACTCGTGTCCATTATCTTATTACGTTTTCTGTTAAGTCTATTTTCCGCTGCATCTAAGGACGCCCTTAACCCAGTTAAGGACGTCCATTCTAACAGACTTACGATCCAACACTTTCTTATTAGGAGGAAGATGGGTTAGATACTAAGTCTTGTTTTACTCTAAGGCATTCAACTCATTTTGCACTGCCTACACCCATATAAAATCTATCTTGGCTTGAGAAAAACAAGCTGGTTCAGGTATAAAAGCCATAAGTGCAAAGCACTCCACAAACTCGGGTCAAATAATTCAGGATTCCCTAGACTTTGTGCAAGAAATGATTGAGAGTGGGTAATGGTTGATTTCTTGTTGGGCATTGTGACAACATAATCTTGGAATTTCACCGATGTGTAGCTATTTTGCTAGATGTCCTTAGAGGAGGAAATTCATTGTGATCATGAAGTGAATAGGGAGAAATATCCTGATCAACATATGTGGAAACATCAAGTTCTTATAAGGTGGGAGACACATTTGATGCAACAGAATTTGACTGAACATTGTCTTTGTGGGACTTGTGAAATCAGAGAAGGCAATTAATATCTTCACTATGTGTGGTTGTACGCTCGAGAAGTCATTTAGAAAATCATATGTTGGATTCACCAAGGGCAATTGTTGTTGTAGAGAGGCAGGTTTTGGAGCTAATAATTCAAAGTACTCTGTTTTATCATGAAATATGTCTTCCTTAAAATTGACATTTTTGCTCACAAAATCTTTGTGAGTTGACAAGTCATAGAGCTCGTATGTTTTTTGTCGATGAGGATACCCAATAAAGATACACTTGCTTGCTTTGGGACCAAACTTGTCTTTGATCATGGGCATCGGATTAGCGAAACACAAAAAGTTGATGGTCTTAAGCTCTTTATAATGTGGTTTTGTTTGAAAAAATCTCTCATATGGAGTCTCCCAATTGATTACAACTGAAGGAATCTTATTAATAATATGAGTGGTTGTAAAGACAGAATCACCCAAAAGCTTTATGGGCAGGACATTATGTAAGCAAAGTGCCCTTGCAGTTACAATGATGTCCCTATGCTTCCTTTCCACTCACCCATTCTGTTGGGGAGTGTAGGGCACACTCTTTTGGTGTATAATGTCCAAAGATGCAAATAGCTCCTGGCACTGATGTTGCATGATCTCAGTTCTCTTGTAACTCCTTATAGTTCTCACAGGTTTTCCAAACTGAGTAATAGTGTAAGCCAAGAAATCCTTGTCAATTTTGTACACCCATTTCTTTCTTTGCATGGAAACCTAGTTGAGACAATCTATATGAAACAACCAAAAGGATTCATAGACAAAAATAAACCTGATCATGCATGCTTGCTGAAAAGATCCTTATATGGCCTTAAACAACGTCCTAGGCGGTTGAATAATAAGTTTGATTCTTGCATGCTTTCTCTTGGTTTCAAAAAAAGTCAGTTATATGTTGATGATATATTACTCATGAGCAAATCCAAATCTGAAATAGCTGGCATAAAACACATCTTAAAGAAACATTTTAATATGAAAGACTTGGGTGAAGCTAAAAAGATTCTTGTCATATACATACCTAGGAACCATGCTAAGAAATTAGTCTTCTTAGGTCAAACTGATTATTTGAACAAGGTGTTAGACAAGTTTGCTATGAAAGGATTCCAAGGTTGCCCCAATCCCATTAGGAGGGCACCGGCCTTAAATTCGCTAAGAAGAATTGCCCTAAGACTGCTATTGAGAAGAAGAAGATGGAAAATGTTTCATTTCATATGGTTGTAGGTTCATTGATGTATGCAATGTTATGTACCCGATCTGATCTAGCTATTAGTGTTCTTAGCGGATAAATGTATAATACAAGTCTTGATCACCGGTTTGGTATGAAGTACTTGTTAAGATATGTAAACGGACTATTATGATCTATATTGAGCATTGTCGAAGAGGCACCCTAACTGGGTATGTTGACTCTGACAATGCAAGTAATAAGGAGACTAAGAAGTCTACTACAACTTATTTCTATACGTGGGTTGGTAGATGTGTTTCCTGGAAAGCACAACAAGAGCCTAAGGTGGCCTTCTCATACACTAAGGCTAAGTATATAGCAACCACTAAAGCTTCTAAGGAAGCTACTTGGTTATGGGGAATTTTGTGTGAGATTGAGGGCCATAGTTTCTTGCATATTTTATACATGGACAATCATAGTGCTTTATATCTCTACAAGGACCCAGTCCTTCATGAGAGAGCAAAGCATATAGACGTGACATATAATTATATTAGACTGAAACTTGAATCCCATAAATTAAATGTGAAGAAAATACCTCAAGATTAGAATCCTCTTGACTTTGGGACGAAGATCGTACATTCAAAAATAATTGTCTTTTGCAGGAATGCTCTCTGCATCAATGATGTAGTATGCGATGTGGGTATTACGTCAATGAAAAGCAAGACTCACGTTGGAATCCTTAGTAATTTTTGTCTAAGGTCTTTAGCTTTCCATTAGACTTAGGAGGGAAAATTTTTGAAACTAACTCTATGTACACTAGCTACGACATAGATAGTGGCTTAACAATCTTGTAACTTAGACTTAAGAGTTTATGTACGATCGAGAACCAGAGTTGAAGTCCAGTAAACCAGGCTTGATCGTCTATTCGGAATTTAAGTTTGTAGCTTCCCGGTTTGATAAAATGATTTGGAAGTAACAACTTAATTGAAGAATGGACTTGAATTGGGCCTGGATTATTAGGGCTTCGATGAAGGCAAAAAGAAAAGGCCCACGTGCAAGTTGCAGATGTGTCTGCTTCAGAAGTGAAACGGGAGTTTTGAAGAGCTTAATTACCCTAGCTATGTAAGTTTGGTCAGTGCTCTAGAGCTTCTCAGAATACACAAGCGTCGTTCTTCACATCAGCGAAAGAGAGAGAAACTTTCGAGAGAGGAGGGAGATAGAAGAAGAAATTTGGCGCCTTTGGTGGAGAGAACGTCGGCGACTCTGATGGCGTTCCATTCTCACTAAGATCCGAAGACGATGATTACGACAAGAGCTTCTACTCGAGCTCTTCTGGACACCTTGATTGGGGGCTTTAAACTCGATATGAGATCCTTTCTTCCCTTTGCTTCTTGTGTTCTTCGTTTCTTTGTTAATGGTGTTTCTTAGTCTCGTTTTGTACTAGGTCCGTGTCTTGATTAGGTTCTTTCTTATAGCCGATCTAGAACTATACTTGAGATTATTAGTGGATTCCGACGAGTCTCCAGTACTGAGACTCCCCAAACGTAGGGTTATCCCGAACAGGGTTCCTACTTCCGATGAACCTTAGAATTAATTTCAGTTGTTATAACAAGTGGCAGTCAGAGCTTGTTAGACTACAAGTTGATTTATTTGAAATTTGGGCTAGCCCACTTCAAGGCAAAGGAAGCCCGTATAAATCTGTTTTTTTTTCTTTTGAGCTCCCGTATAAATCTGTTGCATAAGTAATTAGTGATATATCGACGACCCTCCTCATCCCATTATTCGTTCTGAAAGCTTAAATGAATTTATAGAAATCTCCCCAACGTGGAGACTTAAAAGCCACTCATTTTATTCGACCCCAAAAAAAAGCCACTCATTTTATTTCACCTTGTTGATTATACGAAAACAGCAAGGATGATGAATGCAAGGGTTATAGAGAAATGGGTACATTCCAAATCTAACAAACGCAAAGGTTTATTTATAGAATATATAGGGGCCTAACAAATAAATATGTAGGAGCGAGAGGGAGAAGGTATATATTACAGAAAGAATAACGTGAATCCACTATTTTAGTCTAACTAACGTACATGGTAATGAATCTAAGGATAATTTCCTCGTAGACGACGGACGAATTCAGCCATGGAACAAGACGAAACATGGAGTGTTGTATTAGATGAATTAGTGGACGAGGTAGGTGACAGCAAGAGCCACCAACATCATAGCGTAAGCAATCCCTTGGTCAATAGCCGTGCCTGCAAAACCAGCAATCAAATTCAAACCCTGTTTCAGCTCCCCATGTCCTTTTCAGATTTAAGTTGCAAGCATATCAAAAGAGGTGATTTGGATGAAGCTTACCGTCGCTGGAGGCGGGGCCTTGGGCGGCCGGAGACGGGCCCATCTGGGCGCTGCTCAGTTGGAGAAGCACCAACAGCACCAACCCCATCATACACAAACTAGTAGATCCCATGGATTTCATCGTCTTGGCAGCCTTCACTCTGTTTTATCTCCTATTCAATTGGGGCTGATTGAATTGGAAAGGGGAAAGAGGAGGAGGAACTGGGTATTAATTTGTACGTGTGTTGGTCGGTTGGGAATTGAGAATGGGAATGCGCTTTTTATACAAGGTGGGCATGAGGGAATGAGGATGGCGGGCTCTGCAACTTCCCACGAAGCACAAATAAGGGGAAGTGGTCGGAAATGAGGGTCTTCCACGGCTGCTTGTGCGTGTGCGTGTGCGCGTACGTGAGTTACGGCTTACGTGGGCGGTTCATGACTCGGCGACTGGTTGACTCCATTAACTCGGAGAACAAGAAGCTTCTAATTTGATGGCTTCGCCAATAGTCAACAGTCAACCCCAACCAACAAGCTCCTAATTTTCAAAACAAAAACAAAATTGAAGCTTCTTCTCTTTTCCCTTCCGCTCACGTTGTTAATCGAATGGTCCACAACATCGTCTTCCCTCCTCACCCGGTCAATGGTTCACCTCACCCTTTTTCTAGTCACACAGCTCTACTCTTCAACAATTAACTAGTCTTATATAGAGGTGTCAATCGTGTCTGGTCGGGTGGATTCGGGTTCGGTCTTTTCAGGTTCGGGTTGAGTGTGGGTTCAGGTCAATCAGGTTACCGGTCAAGTCGGGTCGGGTCTTGACAAGTTATTGTGCGGGTTCGGGTCGACCTAACAGGTCAAGAATTTGAATTTTTAAAGATTATTAAAATAATATTATGATTAAATAATGATATTTAATAATAAAATTTTATTTTTAATTAATAGAATTGTTTAATATTATTTTATTTATAATAGGTTTTATGATAAAATATATTATAATATTTACAAGAAATTATATTTATTCTACATATATATAAAATATCGGGTCGGTTTCGGGTTCGGTTTTTTTCTTTGCTCGGTACTATTCGGGTCAGGTTTCAACCCAAAAATTTTTGGTTGATTCGGGTCATGTCAGGTTTTGACAGCTCTAGTCTTATATGTTAAAAGAATGTATTTATTAGTCTAAGTAGAAAGCTAATGTCGTCCGTTGGATGGAATAAAGATTATGTTTATTATATTTTCAAATATTTTTATTTATATAAATCATAATATATGATTAACTATACTAAAGTAGAATCAATCATATAAATCATAACATACTTCAATTGCATTATAAAAATACTACAATCAATCATATAACAAAAACATATGTATATACTACTTAATCATTTAATTTGATAGTTGGTAATTCAAGTACTATTTTCTTTTTCTTTGTCCAATATACCACAGTCTTTTAGGTTTATTTTTTATAATTATATTTATCGTATTAATAATGAGATCCTCATGCATATAATATTATGAGTCACTAACATTAATATTGTATCAAATATCTTCTTTTCAATACAATAAAAATTGTCTTTATATGTTGTATATATAGCATGTCAATTCGAATATAGGTATTTAATGACTTAAAAAGAAAACCTTTGCACACTTATTATATTTGTATATTGTTGAAAATTAATACATAAATGTGGTGCCATTTACTTGACCAAAAGAGAAAATCTTACAAGTTGTATGTAAGTTTCAATTAAAATAAAAAATAATAAAAGAGCATGTATTTATTTGAGCTAGAGAGAGATAAAATAGGTGTTGTACAAATATGTGCTGTCCATGATAGTCCCGTAGGTAACAACTTTAGTAGGTGCACTGAGGTCAAGCAAGCATAAAAGATATATCAAGATTGAGATCATTCGATCAGACATTCAAGCCATGCTGGCCCGTTTTCGAAGCTCGAGCATCACCTCGTACATGTGTCATTAACTTAACAATCTTGCGGATTACATCACTTATTTTTCATGCCGTGTTCACCCTTTCCAATTGCAATTTGACCTAGCTATACGTTTGATCTCATCCATAAGAATGTTGTCGTGTGTGTTCTGAAATCTCTTTACTTGTTGTCGTGTGTGTTCTGAAATCTCTTTACTTGTAAATGTAGGATCTACGTGTGTGAGAATACAGACGTTGATCCACTAGAAGGATCAACGAACTGGGAAGCGGAATAAAAACGATTCAAATAAGTAAAGATGAACACAAGGAATTCCAAATGAAATTTACAATTGTTATTACCAAGTGTGAACTTACAAAAGCGAATCTTAGTCCTAGGTGTACACAACTCCTATTCTCCAGACTTCGATCCCTCAGCGTCGAACACTCCTTGTAACTCGACAATGTAAACTCGACCCACACCTTTAATCTTCGTACACAACTCGATTAAAGTCTCCGTGTGTCTCTCTTTCTCTCAATCGCACTCAGCAATTGAATCTCTAAGCTTGGGTAAAAATTCACCTAGTACATGGTTCCTATTTATACTAATAGCTAGAAAGATTCTATCTAAAAATATAGATATAAACCAAATCAGATTTTATCTTATCTTGGGAAACAAGATAAAATCTTCCACAAACTAACATATCTTCCATATCTTTATAAAACACGTTATTTGTTTCAACCGATCCATCCACGCGTGTTTCCATATATAGTGCACAGCTTCCGCGTTGATCCAACCTTCCACAAATAGCTTCAGGCCTTTGCGTTGATCCCATGATGATCCTATCAGGAATCAGCGAGCTCTTCAACTATTCTCTTGTTTCCTTGGTTGTTCCCGTCGGTTGTTCCTGCTTTTGTTTCTTGCTCAATCAGTCCTAATTGATCCTGAAACACTTAGCAAACATATTAAATACTTCACAAGTGTTCCATCACCATCAAAACTCTTTGGGATCGTTATTGGGATCAATCACACTCCCAACATAAAACGAATGTGAATAACATAATGTGCAAGAATTCCCCCTGAGTAGGACCTTCGTCGAACCTACTTACCAGTTAGCATAATTCCCCCTTAGCATGTGGTTGATCCTTCTGTACCAAGAACTAGACGCATCTCTGCAATTTTCCTAACTTCCCCCTTTTGGCATCATCAAATAACTCAATTTGATCCTTAATGAAACATTTTAACACTTAAGCACATAACACATCAGAGAAACTAAGAGATATTTCATTCAATGCGTAAGAGTTTGATTACATAGCCAGGGAGCGACAAAAGATAGGTCCTGAGATAATCAAAATAGAAACATAGAAAACAGAAAAATCAAACACTCAGAAAATGTTGGGAATATATGGCTAGGGATCAAGAAAGGGGTTCCACTCACGATTCAGGATCAAAGATATTGTTCCCTTCCATGCTCTTAAATGTGATATCATTCATCTTCTTCAACTTTTCTTGAGATCCGAGCACTTAAACTTCATCTCCAATTCATCCATGAATCTTTTTTCTCCTTTTTTTTTTTTTTGAATCTCCTCTCCTTCTTTTTCTTTTACCGATACAGAGGGATCAATCTGCAACTTTCATGGACTAAACTCCAAGTACTCCTGTAAGAGTTTGCACCACACATCTCTTTCTTTGCATTAATCTCCTCCATCCAAAATTCTCCTTATTGCATCTGGAACAATCAAAATTATACTCACTGATCCTTTGGTACCGATCAATCAACCAATCTCCTCTTTTCTTAAGCTCCGGGATCAATAATCTTTACCATCACCATGAATGGAATAAAAAAAAGGCCAGTTTTGGATAGCAAATAGGGTGTATGAAAAAAAAAACTCACACGCATATCCAAAACATATAAGCAAACATGGCAAGGAGTTTCAATTGATCCAGACAAGTAAATCCCGTAAAAAGTGGTATCAAGAAAATTAGGGTCTTAGGAAACGTTTACCTGGATCAAGGCTTAGGACAGCTTATGACTAACTATCATATCGGCTTATAACAAGGGATAACAAGATCAAGTTAGTCATTTTGGGATCAAAGAAGGAGTTTTCATGATTCATATAATGATATCTCAAATGTTAATATGAATGCACCAGGGATCAATAATCAAAACAAGCATATCATCATGAACACTTAGAATCAAAGAAGGTTATCACTTATCGGTGTTGTTCCCCTTGGATCAAAGAATTATTCTAGCCAATCATCGAGGGAATAGAGGACCGGGACTTGACTAGTTCATGGTGATCATGCCTAAGAGTATCCTCAGATGCTCATAGGGTTTTCTGTCCAATGCCTTGATGAAAATGTCTGTCACTTGGTTTTCGGTCCTGCAATGATCCAACTTAACAAAACCTTTAACAATCATTGTCTCGTAAGAAATGGTAACGAATCCCAATATGTTTAGTACGAGAGTGATGAACGGGGTTTTTGGAAATGTTAATTGCACTAGTGTTATCACAACGTATGCTAATAGTTTCAAGAGACATACCAAAGTTACCTAGTTTTGTTTCCTAGATCCCCAGGAAACAGGACAAGGACCAATGAATTGAGCCATTCCCAAATTGTTTTTTCGACCCACCAAGTGTCCAACATAGTCAGTCTTTGTGAAACCCGCAAGATCAAAGTCGAAGATCCATCTTTCTTATTAGCAAAGGAAATTGTTTCCTTCGGTCCTTTTGTGAAGTGAGGGAAGGTTGTCAATATTTCCTCTGAATCTTCTTGTTCCCCCTCACTCCAACCTGCAGAAAGGTTAGGTTTTGACGATCCAAGCAAGCTTACCCTTGTCTAGTCGTTTTTGGTAATAAACATGATGATCCTTGGGACTAGCAACATAGTAATCAAGCAAGCTCACAACATTACTAGCATTTTGAGACATGTTTTCCTTGATCCTGGATGACCCTTGATTAGCACGTTGAGAGTTATTAAAGAACTTACGAGCATTGTTCCTAGGGGCTGCCTGTGAGGTACCAGCATTGTTGTTCCTATGTCTATTCTTTTCAGATTGACACTTTCTTTTCTCACAATCTACTTTGCTATGTCCCCCATCACCACAATACCAGCAAGTCATAAAATAACCTCCCATATAGTACTTAGGGTGAGCCTTTTGAATTCTCCTCTGGTTGATCCTATCCTTGTTAAGATCTTTAGGTTCATTTCCCTTTGATTGTTTTATGAACATCTTATGGGCCGGTTGTCCTACATACCACTCAGAATCTTCCTTTTGGTTTTTCTCTTCCCCTTGCTCTAAAACCTGAATTCTTTTAGTCAAGTGCATGTTCCTATCCTTAAGACTCTGTAGCTCCCTACCCCTCTGTTCATATAACTCAGCAGCATCAAAGTCTTATGAGCCCCATCCTTTTCTTTGTCTCCTGTATAGCCTATCCCAAATCTCTGGGGAACAAAGGTAGGACCTATATCAACAACTTCCTGTTTACCGTTAGCAATATCAAGTTTCGTCAACAAAACACCTTTTTCAGTATTCAAAGCAATAATTTCATCATTCAGCTCATCAATGGTGGTAGTCATGTTGAGAATCTTAATTTCAAGTTCAGGACAGTGTTTGCAAGGATCAACAGATTTTTCAGATGCACTTTCAATAGATTCTTTCAAGTCATTACATAGATCATTAACCTTGGAAAATTCAAATTGCACATCAATGTTCTCATTATGCAACTCAGTGATTATCCTAATTAAGCTATCTTTAGAGAGTTTCTTCAAGGAATCAAGAAAATCAGAATCATTTACCTCCTCATCCTTTGAAGACATAACCATCAAGCACATCTTGGGATCAATCGTGGGTTCGGATTCTTCATCATCAGAATTGCCCCAAGTTGTCATGCAGGCCTTGTTGTGGTTTTTGGGCTTTCCATCATGATCTCCCTTTGAGCACGAACAAGCATAGTGACCCTTCTCACGACACTTGTAGCAAGTGACGTTCCTTAGGTCCCTTCTTTTACCATTGGGATTTTTGCAACATGATTTATCTTTCAAAGAACTCATCTTTCATTACCTGTTTGAAACACACACAATCTAGAGCACGCAGGCTCTGATACCAATTGTAGGATCTACGTGTGTGAGAATACAGACGTTGATCCTCTAGAGGGATCAACGAACTGGGCAGCGGAATAAAAACGATTCAAACAAGTAAAGATGAACACAAGGAATTCCAAATCAAATTTACAATTGTTATTACCAAGTGTGAACTTACAAACGCGAATCTTAGTCCTAGGTGTACACAACTCCTATTCTCCAGACTTCGATCCCTCAGCGTCGAACACTCCTTGTAACTCGACAATGTAAACTCGACCCACACCTTTAATCTTCGTACACAACTCGATTAAAGTCTCCGTGTGTCTCTCTTTCTCTCAATCGCACTCAGCAATTGAATCTCTAAGCTTGGGTAAAAATTCACCTAGTACATGGTTCCTATTTATACTAATAGCTAGAAAGATTCTATCTAAAAATATAGATATAAACCAAATCAGATTTTATCTTATCTTGGGAAACAAGATAAAATCTTCCACAAACTAACATATCTTCCATATCTTTATAAGACACGTTATTTGTTTCAACCGATCCATCCACGCGTGTTTCCATATATAGTGCACAGCTTCCGCGTTGATCCAACCTTCCATAAATAGCTTCAGGCCTTTGCGTTGATCCCATGATGATCCTATCAGGAATCAGCGAGCTCTTCAACTATTCTCTTGTTTCCTTAGTTGTTCCCGTCGGTTGTTCCTGCTTTTGTTTCTTGCTCAATCAGTCCTAATTGATCCTGAAACACTTAGCAAACATATTAAATACTTCACAAGTGCTCCATCATCAGCAAAACTCTTTGGGATCGTTATTGGGATCAATCACAATCCCAACAGTAAAAAAACACTAGTTTAACCCCCATCCTATGTACGGGTAATGTGATTATAAACCCAATTTAATATAGATATGCATTGTCAATGACCGCGTTAAAATTATAGAATCACATATATTTATCTTCGTATTGTGATTATTGTTTTTTACCAATATTAAATCACCTCATAATATAAATAAGTTGGATTTGTTCAAAAATGACTTTACGATAAATATTACGTTTTATTAAATAATAATATTTATGAGAAGATTACAACTAATTCGTGGTAAGAGAATTCATATTTTTCGGGATAATTTAAAATTTTCGGTAATTTTTAAGCAAATTTTACGGGATAAGTTTATATGAGATTCTAACTACCTAATCTGTATAAAAGAGGGCCCGGCTGATTTTTATATTAATGAAATGACACGTGGCGTAATTTTTTGTGAAGACATTGTCTCCACTTTATACTATAGGTAGTATAGATAGATGTCCCAATTTATAGAAAAGTTATAATTATCAAAAATATCCCTCATGCATGTCATACCACTCTATTTATTTATTTATTTATCACTAAAGTGGTATCAAGTTTACATGATTATGGATTTATTTATCACGAAAGTGATATAAATAGGGCTTGCCATTTCATAAATGAGGGAAGAACTCGTATATTCATATATACGGGATGATAAAACCTGGGATTTACATAAACTAAGACATATTCTGAATCCCGATGATGTTAATGAGATCGTCAAGATAATCTTACCGGTCAATAATTTAACTGACCGACTATATTGGAAAGCAAGTAAGAATGGGTGGTATTCTACCAATACCACAATGAAATGGATTCAAGATAACAAAACAAGTCCTAAAGTCGATCTCAAATGGTTATGGAAATTAAACATTCCATCGAAGCAGAAGAACTTCATTTGGAAAGTCTATCGTAATGGATTGCCTACTAAATCCAAACTAGCTACGTCATATCGCGGTGCCGCAAGGATGTGGGTTCGGCACTTCACAAAATGAAGATGCATATATATCACCTTTTTATTGAATGTAGCCATGCTCTATAAGCTCTAATTGCGCTTAATCCCGCAATTGATCGAGTGATGGGACAACTAGATGCACAGAATCAATACCCGTTAGATTTTATAAATGAGATGCGAGCTATACTTAATACAGTACAACCCAACTTGAATCCTTGTTCAACCTCTGGTGGTTTACATGGTTTATGATTAGGAACAAAAACATTTTTGATGGGAATGGCTGGCCAACCCCAAATAAATCCCAGAGAAACAATTGAATTTGCATCCAAGCAAATGGCTGATTGGAAGAGAGCTACGTTTTTGAAACAAGTAGACAAAGATGATATAGATGAGAGCTCAAAAAATGTAAACCAAACCAACAAAAGAAGGAATGTTAGATGGACTAAACCCCCAAGTAATTTTTTTAAACTAAACTTTGATGGTGCCGTTAATTCTTTTGGTTTTTCCTCGTATGGTTTTGTTATCAGGAATTCTTCAGACGACATTGTTTCATTTGATGGTGGTTTTCTCGGATGACGTTCCGTGGTGTTTTCCGAAACTTTTGCGCTTCGATAGGGGATTCTTGAAGTCATCTGGTGCGGCGTCCCCGTCTAGTGATTGAAGGTGACAACCTGCAGGTGGTTAATGCAGTGTTGGGGGATTGGAGCTGTCTGTGGAAAGTGGAGCTCATCCGGGCAGACATCCAGTTTTTGCTTGACAAGTTTCAGAGTTGGGGTATCCGACATGTCTTTAGGGAAGCCAACTCGGTTGTAGACCACATCGCTGCTACGTTCTGTCATGTGCCGACTTGTACGCTCAGTTCCGATCCGGTCTTTAGGGACCTCATCCATTTGGATGCTATAGGATAGTTTCTTGCTTTGTATAAACTAGCCTAATGTCTTTCCTTTATAAAAAAAAAAAATGATAAACTTTATCGATTCATGAAACATTGTAATTATTTAATTTTATATTAAAATTTGTGATAGTTGTTATCAATACATCATAAAATTGGTAAGTAAAATATCATTTTATATTCTTATAATCAGATTTTATAAAAATATATAAACGAGTGTAAACATTATGCCTTATATATATATTATTCGGGTTATATGAATTTCAAAAATAGCATCACTGCTTTTAGAAGAATAATTCATGTTCATACAATAAAACTTATATTATATTTTTTATATCAATATTTAGCTATTAAAGATCTAATAAGAGTTTTAATATTTTTAATGTATAGCACGACGGGTTAAACTAGTACTTATTTTAGTATGTTAGGATAAAGATGTATGCATAGTATGTGCACGTGCACCATTATCAATCGAGGCTACACTACAGGTGTCAAACAGGTTGGTTTGGGTGGCTTTGAGTTTAGTCTTTTTGGGTTCAGGTTGAGTGCGGGTTCGGGTCAATCGGGTTATAGGTCAAGTCGGGTCGACTCTTGACAGATAATTGTGCGAGTTTGGGCCGACCTAACAAGTCAAGAATTTGAATATTTAATGGTTATTTAATTAATATTATGATTAAATAATAATATCTAATAAAACTAATATTTCAATAGTTTTTATAAAAAAATATATATTATAATATTTCAAAGAAAATATATTTATTGTACATATATAAAAAAAATCGAGTCGATCGGGTCAGGTTCGGGTTCTCAACCCAATCGGTTTCGGTTTTTTCCTTTGCTCGCTACTATTCGATCGGATCGGATTTCAACCTTAAAGTTATCGGTCAATTCGGATCGATTTTTCTGATCGGGTGAAGTTTTTTTGGATAAACTGTAGTCTACACCATGCAATAACACGAACCGTCGTACACCATGCAAAGCTCATCATCATCCCCTTCAGCACGTATTGTCCATACAAATATTTGGCACCTACCGGCTACCATGCATCAAATTGATCAGTTTATGCATACCATTATGTTTAGTTAATTAATAATTAATATGACTAGCAATATATAGAATTCCAGTAACAGTATAAAGAATTTGTTAGCTAGCCTATCGACTGAAAACCAAAGTAACTAGACCTAATTAATAATATTGGTTCAACTAAGTGACATATTTAATAACAGTATAAATATTGGTAAAACTCTGTGTTACAGTTAGTGTGGAAATATTGTTCCAGCAAAGGAGTTTCCTTTCTCTTCAGCTAATTTCCGGAAACGACGTACGTTCGTTCACACAAGCTGCTGCAAGTACTTTGGGAAACTATGCATAATAATCTGAGACCAATCTCTATTCACAGACCTCAAATAAGAGTGACATTAGATACATGAATTATATTTAAGAGCATAGCTAGGATACTAAAAAAAGCCATATTCGGAAAACGTAAATGCAAATAATGTTTAAATGGGAGCATATATAGGCTAGTACTATTGCTAATACAAGCAAGTATTAAACCTCAAGGTTTCGTCTAGTGGAGCATGATAGGGCATCGGTCTGACAGATTGTAGGTTCGATTTCCCACTAGTCTCGGCACCATCCCCTCACCCTAAACTTTTGCTTGAAGAAAAAAAATAAGCAAAGTGAAGCGACTTAGGAGAAAGAGGAGTCACAGAACGTTCCTTTGAATTGGAGCGGTGATAGCGGCATCGAAACGAACCCTTGTGGGTCGACGGCGAGCAAACGCACGTCGGCTTCCGCTTCGCCGGCGGCGGTGACCGTTCTCCGGCGGTGGCTGCTTTTGGGGAAGTGCCAATACTCGCATGGGGTTCCATATCAGCTTTCGTTTGTGCGGTGTCTTGACTCCTGAGGAAAATTTAGAAAGGTCGACCAAACCTCACATAATATTTATATCGTCGGAATATAATGGGATGTGTCATGTGTGTGCCACTTATTATGGATTTAGTTAAGATATCTAGCTCAATTTAGTGGATTTGAGTAAATTTGGATCCAAACTAAAATCAATTTTAGACCAAACAAATCAATGAGGCCACCAATGGATAAGATCGTCAAAATGTATTAAGTGGTGGGTATGTGATTATAAAATGGAAGCACACAAGGGTTTTTACTTTTTAGAGCATTTGGCCAAGTAACTTGGTAATAAAATTATAAAATGATATGACCATAAATTTGGAA
The DNA here is from genome assembly GCA_963924305.1 of Polygonum maritimum. Lineage (NCBI taxonomy): Eukaryota > Viridiplantae > Streptophyta > Magnoliopsida > Caryophyllales > Polygonaceae > Polygonum > Polygonum maritimum. The sequence goes on along the minus strand of OZ002732.1, from coordinate 32,812,061 downwards.
TGAATTAAAAATGTCATATAGTAAGAAAATATTACAAGATGTCATATTTGCACACATGGCATAATTTCTCTCTTCACTAGTTGACCGACCGTTGACCGGCGTTAACCGGCGTTGACCGATCGTTGACCGGCGTTGACTGTCATCACTTGTCAACACAAGTAACAATATTCACTCCTAATTGTCAACACAAGTGACAATATTCACACCAAATTTCAACACAAGTAACAATATTCACACCTAATTGTCAACACAAGTGACAATATTCAACAATTATTCACACCCTATTGTCATCACAAATGACAATATTCACATCTAATTGTCATAACAAGTGACAATATTCACCAAATAACTAGAAGATTATACGCCAAATAAGTTTAGCTCAAACAAGACTTATGCACACAACTCCAAATTATCATCACAAGTGACAGTATATGTCAAATGTATAAGACTTATGCACAACTCCAAATTATCATCACAAGTGATAATATATGACAATTTATGTCAAATTATCATCCAAAGAGCATGAACACGCATATGCACTCCCAATTCAAGCAACCAAAACCATGCATTTATATATCTCAATTCATAACACAAAATGAATAAAGGGAAATTCCGCCCGGTAACCACGAGGTTTTGCAAATTCCGCGTGGTACCCAAAGGTTTTCGGTATTCCGTGTGGTAACCACGAGGTTTTGCAGATTCCGCATGGTAACCTTGGTCTATTATAAAAAGTTAAAATTATATAAAAACTTACCCATCATTTCTACTTAATTACACAAATCACCCTATCTTTATTTTTTTAACTATCTAATCTATTTTATAAAACACCTAACTTTATAATTTTAGTATTATATATATCTTTTTTATTTAATCTTTTTCCATGACATTATATATTATTATTTTACAAAATCTTATATTTTTTAATTATTAAGAAAAGAACCACAATTTTCAAATTTGTATTAAAAAATTAAAATAGATTTGATAGGTTTGTTGGAAAAGTATAAAATAAATTAATTTATTATACCTAATTTGAAGTAACATTTAAATAGGTTTTTTTCAAGAAAACTATCAAATCTATTTTATTAAAATACTTAGTGAGAAGTATTACTTAATACATAATTTATTTTTAAATGTTAATTTATTATAAATACAAAAAGTTGCTTAAAGTTGGACATGCCGTAAAAACTCATAATGTTTACATATTTTTAATTTCATGATATATATATGTACATTATGTTAAGAAAAAACAATTTTATTTTTTTTTAAAAATAAATTACTTGAACTAGTGCACCAACTTTTAAAGAACATCCTCTTAAAGGATCAACTATTAATAAAGTTCAAGTTTTGTTAATAAGAAATGGTAGTTTCTTAAAAATTAGGTATGCTTTTGTTAATTTGAAAAAAGAAGTATTTTTTATACAAATTTGAAAAATGTGTTTCTTTTTATAATAATAATAAATATAAGATTTTGTAAAATAACAATATATAGTTTCATGGAAAAAAAGTAAATAAAAAAATATAATACTAAAATAATGAAGTTAGGTGTTTTATAAAAAAAGATTATATAGTTTAAAAGAAAAACTTAAAAAAGGGTGATTTGTGTAATTAAGTAAAAAGGATGGGTATGTTTTTATATAATTTTAACATTTTTTATAATAGACCAAGGTTATCACGTGGAATCCGCAAAACCTCGTGGTTACCACACGGAATACCGAAAACCTTTGGGTACCACGCGGAATTTGCAAAACCTCGTGGTTACCGGGCGGAATTTCCCATGAATAAAAAAAACAGGCTAATTCAAGACAAAAATTGGAACCATTCGAATCACCACACCCCAAAGAACAACAGTATTAAGCAAAAAGACAAACCATCATAATGTTATTGACGACCTTATAATAGGAAACATGTATGCACAAATTTTATAACAGGAAACATGTGCCATGACATCATGGTAGAAACCATAAAGAAACTAATTAACAATTTTTCTAAACCAAAGTCACATTCAATTCGGTAAGACAAGTGACAATTATCTTAAACCTGAACACTAAAAATCAAACTCAGCAGGTCCACCAGTAAATCAGTAATTGATTTAAACTAAAAGCAGAAATCCGTTCAACACAAACTCAACAAGCAAGCAATACACAGCAATATCCACAACCGAGTCGGTAGAGGGAAGACGACTCACTAAAAGAACGAGAAGGGCGCGAAGGGGGATGCCACGGCGCGTCCAACGGAGGAGCCCGATTCCGGTGGTTCTAGAAGATTCGCGAAGGCGAGGAAAGTCGCGACGGAGGCAGGTCTTCGTTCGATAGAGGAAAGAGGTGCCAGAGAGGTCGCTGATCGGATCCGGGAAGAAGATGGACCAGAAAACCTCCTTTACAACAGCCAACAAGTTGTCGGAATCCTTCACGGACTTCTCCTCCTTCTTCTGCGCAGGCGCCGGAGCCGACCTCTTCTTATCCATCGATTCGCCGTTCGATCTAGTATATTCGAGCGTGTGTCCCTCTAAATCCTCCATTTTCGCACGTTCTTCTTCTTGTTCTACAGCGACCGTCATGTCTCTCGCCTCCGCCATCATTACCTTCTTTGGAGCCGTCGGATCCCTCCCTCCTCTCACAGCTCCCATCCCCGACAAAATCAGCCGATGATGTGGATCGTCCAGACCTGAGATGCGGAAAACTCATGAGTAGGACGGCGTCCACAGTGAGGAAAGAAGAAGACGATGTCGTCAACGGCAATGGAGGCGGTGAAGAAGTCGTCGCCGGAAAAAGTTCGACCATGGAGGAAGCGGCGAAAACGAGAAGAGGGATTTGAGGAGAGAGAGGAAGGCAGCAAATTTTTTTTCTTCTTATTTACGGTCATACGGGCCAAAACTGCAAAAATGTGGGAGATGAGCCAAACAAGAAAAACGGGCCCAAAAAGGTTCCGCCTGGCCCAAATCTCTCATAAATTTATTGAATTTTTTTCAGAAATAAGCATTTTTTTACTTTTATTTCTCCAACTAGGCTCGGGGTAAAATAAATTCACTGTATAGGCACGTTTGGAGGGTTGGATCAGAGGAGTTGTTCTGCCCAGCGTGTCTTTAATAAACACATACAACATTTTCATCCACATAAGAGAGATACCCTATATATTTATACTTTTTTGTTTAATGATCATGTAGATAGTATTTTTGTAATGTTTTAGATTAAAAAAGATAAATCTATCATATTATATATATATATATATATCCTTCAATTATTTCATTTTTAAAAAATTCGATTTTACAGTACATATAAAAACAAAACAGTTTTCATTGTCTAATATTAGCTACATGGGTATAAGTAGGGATGAATTTGATAACCGATCTGTTTTTATCCGTATTCGAATTAGTCCGTTTAAAACGTATCCATATACAGTATGATTTGTTTCGCTATTTATTCCGGATATTTGGATCGGGTATGAATCGAAGATTCAGATAAATGAATATCCGAAAATCTCCGTATATATATTAAAATGTATATATATTTTTAAACACGCCAGCAATTGCATACCCCTAAATTCCTAATTGTCGTCCTAACTAGAATTTCCCCATATTGATCAAAATATTTCTCTCTCGAATTCTGGTATAGCAATAAAGGCGTATGGACTTTTATGACCCAATAAAATTTGACTTTAATAATCGGTCCATTAAAGAGTTATGAGCTTTTGGACATAGTTTGTAATTTATTGCTATAAGCATGTTTAATCAAAATGGATAATTCGAATATACGTCATCAGATATCCGATTCGAATGGATATATTTTCTCGGACATATGAGTGAAAATATACCGGATAGGGATCATATTTTAGGCCAAAAAATTTTTAGAGTATTTAAAAATTCAGATTGGATATATACACTGGATCAAATAGCGTTTTTGTGCGATAACCACTGCTCTGCATAGCGTGTTTGTACAAATGGCATGCTTTTCAAAATTACAAATTTGAAGAAAAAACAAAAAAAGTTTAAATTACATTGTCTTGGTGGATTTGAGTTTATCACCTCACAAAACCCCCTTGACTTCATGTTATTCATCCAAAAAAAATCATTATTGAAAACCTGGATGTGAGTTGTCCTTCTTTTCCTTCTTCTCCCAACTTTTCATCTACGGAGTAATATTTCCTCCGTCCCTATTTATTTGTCCAATATTCCTTTTCGGGAGTTCCTTTTTGGTTGTCGTATTTTCTTTCTTTCCTTTTATATCTACATTTTTCTTACTCCCCCGGTCCCAAATTGTTTGTCCATAAAGCAATTTGACATCGTTATTAAGGAGAAAAAATCTGTGTCAGAGTGGGAAAATGGGGCAAGTAAAAGCAAAAAGCAAAATCCATGTGAATTCAAATGAACCAATAGAATTCAAGCATGTTTTTTGGGGAACCAATAGAAATTAAGCATTTAATGTGCCAAAGATCACTACATAACTCAGCCAATTAATGACTATATAAATTCACCCACCATTACAACACACAACTTTACAAAAATATTCTCTTACAAACACAGACCAAAGCAAGGAAAAGAGTGAAAGGGCAGGAATCAGAATATTCTTCCTCTATTTTCCTTTTGCTTGCATCATTGCATCAACTTAATGGCTTCAGTACCTGACTTAAATGAAGATCCACCTCTAGACTTTGTGGCCCCACAACAACAGAGTCAACACAGCTTTGACCTGAACGAGCCAGCAGGGGGAATGGAAGAAGATGAGGAGCTACACACATCAGAGGTGAATCAAGCAACCAACAGGAAGTTCACATCATCAACCATCTAAATCAATGCTCAAAATTGAAAAACGTTTCCAGATTCTAATGAGGCTTCATCAAATTCCAACAAAAGGGGACATCTCATGAGGGAATCTATGCAGGGAGTATCAGTAGAATTAAACATTTCAACAAGAACAACATCAAGAATATGGAACATAAAAAAGCAACAAGCTCAAGCAATGCAGAGGCCTAATGTAAACACAAAGTATCACAATGGAGGCAGAAAGAGGGCTGAGGTAGATATTGATAGAATCACATCACTCAACATGGGGGACAGGACTTGCATAAGGGACTTGGCAGCCAAGCTAGACATGTCAAAAATCAGTACACACAGACTACTCAAGAGGAGACTGATTCGACCACATACAAATGCTCTCAAGGCAGGCCTTAAAGATGAAAACAAGATCACAAGATTAGAATGGATGCTAAGCCTACTTGATGGAGCCACACCAAAACTAAGTAACATTAGTATCCCATGTTTGACTTTGTGCATATTGATGAAAACTAGTTCAACTTAAGCAAGAAGAGTCAACGTGTATATCTAGCAAATCATGAGAAAGGTAAATACAAATCAGCCATCTCAAGCAAGTTCATACCAAGAGTAATTTTCACAACTGCAGTTGCTAGGCCTAGGTTTGATTCAATGAGAGTATGCATATTTGATGGCAAAATTGGTATATTCGCATTCACATACAAGGAGGCAGCAAAAAGAAACTCAAAGAATAGGGTGAAGGGGACTATGGTCACCAAATTGGTTGAATCCATCAACCAAAAGGTCACAAGGACAATGTTCATAGAACAAATTGTACCAACAATAAAAGCAAAGTGGTCACAAGATGATGCAGCTCATAAAGTCATATTCATACAACAAGACAACGCAAAAGCACACATAACTCAGTAAGGTGTAGCATGGCAGTAGGTATATAAGCAAGATGGATTCACTTTCATATCAATTCAACAACCACCAAACAATCCAGATTTAAACATACTAGACCTAGGCTTTTTTTAGGAGCATTCAATCTTTGATGCACAAAAAAATGCCTAAGGATGTAGATGCGCTGCTAGATTTAGTCCATGAGGCTTTCAATGAGCTAGAGCCTAAGACTCTATGTATGGATGTCACTTCAATATGTATTGAATGAGATTGTGAAAGTCGAGGGTGGGAATGATTATGATCTTCTACATGTGAACAAGAAGAGACTAGAAAGTCCAGGTAATCTACCAAGAGAAGTAGCAGGACCAATGTAGGCAGTGCAGCAATCATGGGATATAACTCATGCAAGCAGAACCATAGTGCAAGAAGAACAAGTGTTTGAAAAGAACACACAAGCAAGTCAGACTCATGCACAGGAAAACAATCAGGAGCATCAAACTGAAGAGGATCCTTTTGAACAAGTAGAATGAATGTAAGGGCAAAAGGGGATTTGATTTTTGGAAATTTTTTGGTGTAATTAAATGAAAGCTTTTGTAAGTATGCTTGTGCAATGCCAGCAATATTTTGGAAATACAATCTCAGAATTGAAAAAAAAAAAACAATCCCAGGTATTCCCCATTCATCATAGACACAAGTTCACTACACTACCATGACAACTAGTGGCGTGACTGAACCTCTCTCAAGGCTGGCCTCCACTAAAATGTCAGTGGTTGTGAGTTTGACAAGAACAATCTTCTCAGTTCAGAAGGCATCATCACTGATTAAAAAAAAAGAAAAGCAATCTCAGACAATCCCCATTCATCATTGACACGGGTTCAGCCAAGTTACCCATGACAGCTATAGGCATGCCAAAGCCATTTTCATGGTTGGCTTCCTAGAATATCATAGGAACTCAACAATTAAAAGAGCAAGTGTCTCAGACTCTCAGTGTAAGGCATCATAATTGATTAAAGGGAAAAAAGGAAAACAAAGTAAAATAAAACAAGAATGCATTAATTAAACAACAACATCACACAAATAGAAGTCATAAAACATGCAAACATTATGAATTCCAACCTTAAACATGAACACAAAAACAAACAAAAGTAATAAGACATGCAAACATTATGAATTCCAGCCTTTATCATCAACACAAAAAGAAACAAAAGTCATAAAACATGCAAACATTATGAATTCCAACCTTAATCATCAACACAAAAACAACAAGAAGTCATAAAACATGCAAACATTATGAGTTCCAGCCTTAAACATCAACACAAAAACAAACAGAGGTGGTTAATTATCATGCAGCAATATTAATTCCAATATTTAAAAGCAACAGCAAAACAGTGCCACAATGCTTTATGGACAAACAATTTAGGACAAAGGGTAATATTCATGTGATCAAGAGGGGATAGAGGGTAATATACATGCAACAACACGAGACAATATCACACACATAGCATGCAACAAACAACCAAGCAAGACAGTAAACAAGGCACCAAGCACAAAACATGCAACAAACAACCAAGCAAAACAATAAACAAGGCATCAAGCTGAGGGGACTTAGCTTAATCTTCCCCTAAGGAATCAGGGGCGTATTCACCATCATCAGAAGTAGAGTAATCACTTCTCTCCTCTGAATTCGGGGCAGTCTCAACTTTAGGGGAATTTTTTTGGCCTTCCACCTTACTAGACTCCACCTTTGGGGGATTCATATCCCTTATGCGCCACTGGCCATAGGAGTGCACACTAGTGCAATCATCTCCCCAATCACAATAGGGTTCTTGGGAGCATGCAGGGAGCCCAATAATCCAGCGAGCTGTGGGGACTATCAGCTCCAAAGATCACATCGGGATCGAGATCCATCTCAAGTGTGAGACCTAATGACTGCAGACAAACAAGAACCCATCAGAAGGCATTTGTTTTGCTTGTTTTCCCATGTATGCATGTAGTAGTGATAAAAACAAGCAGAGGTGAGAAAACAAGCAAAACAAAATCCAATAAGGGATCAAATTGTTCACAGTCTACAAGATCTTACCAAAGAGCATGCGAATCGTAGGTCCAAGAAACCAGAAGCAACATGCAACACCCAGACCAAGATGCAGAGGACAAAAGAGGTTCAACAACCACCAAAACACATTGAAACATGCAGATGTAAAAAACAAAGAATAAAAACACCCAAAAAGAGAGAGGTCAAAGGAATACTAACCAATAGAGAGCGGCTTTGATGTTTGCGTAGAAGGAGCAGGCAATGAATAACGACATGCAACACCTAGACCAGAGGACGAAGATGAATTAGCCCGAACATAAGAAAACATGCAAATGTCAGAAACCAACCACAAAAATAACAGCAAATCAAGGGTAATGCAAGATATGCATGCACTCACCAGAGAAGGCAGTTTAGCATTCAGATCGGATGAGCAATCAGCCAGAGGAGGGGAGAAGGTGGTTCTAGAGACACAAAACTCAAAGAGTGAGCACAAAAAAACTCACAAATGAAGAACGGATGGAAGAACGAAGGCAAGAAGCGAAGATTCAACCAAGAACTCACCTCAAACAAACAGATCGGGTTTACAAAAGACCCAACCAACAAACAACCAAGTAAGAACAAGGTCGTAGATGGAGAAATTCGCCAACAGAGATGGAGATCGAGGGATCTAGAGGCGAGATGGAGAGTGAGATTGAGAGGCGAGGATGAAATCGGCGGTTTCTAAGACAGCTAGGGTTTGGGAGAGCATATGAGCAAGAGAGAAGTGAGGAGCCGAACCAGTAGAGAGCGAGAGAGAAGTGAATGAAGAGCGGCGGAAATGAGGGTTGGGGCTAGGGTTTTGCAGACAGCTGATAAGTGTGATTTAACCACAATTATGCAAAGAAAACCGAACTAACTTAAACCCAAGTATAAAGGAAGTAAGGGTCGATTCCACAAGGAGACAAATTATCCTTCGCAGTGAAGTTTGTGTCAAACTGAAGTAACAAGGGGGGTTTTTGGATTAATTCACACACTATTATGCAAATCCTAAGAATTCAAGAGTTTTTTTATCAGTATATGGAAACACTCAAACAAACAAATATCCACATTCGCTTGACAAGTTGATCATTGATTTCAATCAATACCTATGCAATGAAAATCCCAATTCCTTTTCAAATATAATTTATAGCACAACTAGATACTAATAATCCTAACTAGTTAAACAATCATGAAACTACCAAGATTCAATCTAACTAGCGACATTCAATAACAGGAATATAATTGGATACAAACTAAGATAAAACAACCAGCTTTACCCTAGAATGCAAATCAATTCTCTTATGCATACAACTAACACAACCAGATATTAGCACAATGTAGTTGCTACTTATGAAAGAGAGAAGCTCAGCCAGAAACACTCTAAATCTAGCAATAACCTAATAGCAATAAATCCTAGATGATCATACTAGAAATTATTGAAACAAGTCAAAAGCAATTCAAGCATGAGAAAAGATTAAATCCATGCAATAGATAGAGAATTAGGAATCTCACAACTTAATCAGAACGAACACTTCAATTGTCTGTCTAAGCAAAGATGCTTAGTTCTCCATAAATCTCCAAAACACAAATTAATTCCAAACTCAAAAACATGGTCTAAATAAAAGGGTCTAAGGCTCCTTAAATAGGAGAAAACAAACTATCCAAAAGTACATAAAAACCCGGACCAAAAACAATATCCAAAAGTCTAATAAATAAACCACAACGTTTAAAGACGGATTTTGCCTCGGCACTGGCAGCGGTCGCCACCTCCCACAGAACACATATCTTCGATTTTTCTTCACTTCAGCTCCAAGTGGTCTTCAGTGTACCTCGGCTCTTCTTTCTTCAATGCTCCAAACTCCATCTTAAGAACCTAAAACATGACTAAAAGTATGCTAAAACCGCATCCAAATACACAACATAATTGTGTATATCAACAACCCCCCTTTTATATCATCTCAAGCGGATTAAGCCCAAAAATGCCCATTAATGGTGTACCCAACATCAATGGAAGTTTAAATTTTCCCACCAGTTATCTCATCAATGGAGGCCCGAAATTCACCTTTACAAATGTTACACAAAGCACATCATCATGGGTTTCATTTTGTTCAGAAAAAAAAATTTGAGAATCAAATATAAATTAAAATCTGTGAATTTTTGTGGCTATGACTTTTTTAATTGTTATGAACTTATTGATTCAAGGAGATGATGAGAAATTAGTGTGGAAGAAAGAGTTAGTAGGTGTAGGTAAAAGGATTGATTGTGTAGGGGTAAGATTGTAAAAAAATAATGATATATATATATAGAAACTAAAATATGGATAAACTTAATGGGACGCCCGATTTGGAAATATGGACAAACGTTTTGGGACAGAGGGAGTACTATTTTACCCCACTCAATATCATATTTTACTTACTTTATCCAACTTTATCATCTACTTTATCATTTTTTAACTTTTTAACATTATTAAATTATAAAACAACCCAATCTTATCTAACTTTTTACCAACCATCACATCCACTTTATCGATTTTGAACTTTTTACTTCACTAACTTACAAAACAATCCACCACATAATTCAACTTTCACACTTACCAACAAAACTTTAAACATTTTCTTAATAACCGTGAAAACCGTCCTTTTGGACAAACAAAAGGGGACGAAGTGAGTAGTTATTAAAGTGCATCGCTCCAAAAAGTTAAAGAAAACAAACACGCTATTCCAACCAACGTTTTTAATCTCAAACCTGACAAAGTGTCTATATGGGGAATTTATTTTCCTCCAAGCCTAGTTTGAGAAATAAATTTTTTAAAAGGCTTATTTCGGATAAAATAATATTTTAAAATCTAGTTTTTCACTTTTAGCACATGTGGCATGTCCATATTCAAAGACCAACTTTCTCTTTGGTCAAGACAAAGACCAAAACAATACTCTTTTTCCTCCTATAATACATTATCTATCTCCCCTTGTCATTTATTTATCATTATCTTCATTTGAAATCCAAAATTTGGCCAACGGAGGAATACACTCTTAGAGCATGTTTATCAATGAGTTCTCAAGCACCCACTTTTCTCCACTTTTTCATTTTCTCTCTTTATGATGTTGTGCTTTTTAGTTAGATTACATGGGTTGTTTTCTAGTTTGATTTGCATATTTTCCTATTAGTTTGTGTGTTTTGCATGAGATTTTGCACTCTCTTTCGAGAGTTGGAGTCGTTTGTGTTTGCATTTGTGTTTTGTAGGTATTTGGAGCATTTTAGAGGAGTTTGCGAAGCTTTTCCGAGCTTTCTAGGAGGTGGAGTATTGTTGTGGTTTTCAAGTGTCAAGTAGTGAAGTCGAGTGGAGCTTTTCAAGGATTTCAAGGATGGATTTTCAAGCCAAAAAGTGTCTTAAATGGAGCTACAAGAAGTCTAAAAGGAACCCAAGAAACATCGAAAAAGAAACCCCGAAGGAAGGCTAGCAATGGAGCAAGTTCGAGCGAAACACGAAGAAAACAAGGTCCTGTCATAGGTCGGCCGCGACCTACTCTGCTGCGACCAAAACTTGGTCGGCCGCGACCTGCCCATGGTCGGCCCGTGTGATCCTTGCCGCCCAAGTAATGCTTTTTGTGGGAATTTTGAAATTCAAAAATGGGGACAAAAGTGGCAGAGGTGGCAGGCTTCTTTGTTGACTTTTTGTGCCTCCATAAAAGCCCTTCTTGGCTCTTTTGGGGGGAGGCTTGTGTGGGAAGCTTAGGTTAGAGAGGGGGCTCTCTCACTCTCCCTCTTGAAGAGGAGGGAAGTGGGTGGGCATGGAGGAGGAAGGTTTGTAGGGTGAAGTTGTGGAGTTTGCAAGGCTTGTAAGTTTGGATCTTTTGTTTAATTTAAGTTGTTTGTTTTCGATTATGTCTCCCTCTTCTCGTTTGTTGTTTGTGTGTTCGATTATGTGTGAGTAGTCTCCTTGCTAGGGTTGGGGGTGAAACCTAACATGAAAATGCATTTGTGACCTTGATGCTTTGATCCATGCTTGACTTGTAATCCCTTTCCTTCAAATCCCTCTTGTATGCTTAATTCCTTGATGAAAATTGGGGCATGTTCTTTTTGCAAACTAATTGAAAGATTATGTTGTGAATCGGAACTATTTGGGTTTAGATGAAAGTTAAAACCCTTAGAACACAAGTTGGATTGCATGTTAACATCTTTATGAAAGTTGAGATCTTAATGTGTTCAATTGTGGCGAAAGTCACTCATGAGTCGGATTGCATGTCGATATCTTTATGAGAGTTGAGGTTTTGATGTTTTTCTTTTGTGACGAAAGTCACCCATGAGATTATAAGTTGAGTTGGTCTTTATCATTGTTTGAATGCATGATTATGTTGTGGTGAATCCCTACCCCTAGTTGTCTTTTCGTATTTTTACAAACCCATTTTCGTACCCAGAATAGGTCGGCCCCGACCAGTTGCAGGTCGGCTGCGACCTACTTCAGTAGGTGTTTTTAGTGTGTTTTAGGTTCTGTCGTAGGTCGGCTGCGACCCTCCTTAGGATGTGCAATCTGTGTTTGTTTGTTGTGTAATTTGTGTTTGTTTGCTTGTTTTGCTTTGTTTTTGCTTTGTTTTCATAGTTTGATTGCTAGACTATAGTTCTACTAACTCCCGTGGACGATCTTGACTTCGCTATACTCAACGGGGTCTTGACAAATTTATTTGTTCGAGACTCTACCTCAACTCTCTACCACATCATCCAAGCATTCTATACCCATTTTACCATTTTATCAATTCATTCTCAAGCACTCTCAAAAACTACTTTTCTTTTATATGAATTTACAAATATATCCTTGTATTTAATTATAAATTACAAATATACCCTTAACTTTTAGTTACCCATATGTCTATTTTTTATTATTTACTTATTGTATTACATTATGTTTTTTATTAATAAATAGCACTCAAAAAACATACATTTTGGAGTGCATTAAAAACAAAAAGTTTAAGAAAATATATAAATTAATTTTATGATTCAACTTAACTCAACAATATTGAAAATGCAAGATTTAATTACAAATCACACATTTTTTGGAAAATATTACAAAGATTAATCAAGATTTAAATATTTTTGGAAGTTAAAATACCCTAGAATAAACAAAAATTTAAAATATTTAAAACATAGTCAAAATGGATGGCTAACTATAGAGGGAAAAAAATCTAAACATATAGTAATTTTTAATTTCTTTTTTATTAAGTTTTATTAAGTGCAATATTAACTAAATTAGTTTGTTATAAAACTAAATAACCACCCGTCATCCAATTGATGGACGACATGTGGCTGTCGTTCTTGCCTTCCCTAGCACAACTCAGTCATTTGCTACACAAAAGAAAAAAAAAAGTTCAAGCGGTGGTGCACTGGTGCTTTGAGGGGGACCCCACTTTCCAATTAAAGAATGAATGTATGTGTAGCATGGGTGCTAGAAATATGACCGATAAAAATGCTCTTAGATGTGAGTACTAGTATTAGTCCCCGTGCCTTGAAAAACACGATTTGATTTAACTGAAAACTTGCTTAAATTTTATATAAAGTTTTTCAAAAGAATAGTTTGATATAAAATCTTGTAATATTTTATATATTTTATTTCTTTTCGGATTTACTTAAATGATACATTATTTATGTTATAATGCATTCTTTTAATCGAACAAAGATTTGTAGTATTATAATTTTGTCAAATGCCTCAATACTTGTTTTTATCAATAAGTTTCGTTATTTTACAATGAATTTTTTATTTTTTTTTTATTTTGGGGAAAAAATCAAATGAAAATCAAATGTATGTATATATATAATTTATTTATATGGAGAATCTATAATAAAACTTTTAACTAATAAAGAATGAGTCAATTAACTATCGACAAATCAAATTAATTTGATAAAATGGTTATGTTGTTGGATGTCTTGGAAAGTAACACTTTTTTATTAAAATAATTTATTTATGGATAATAAAAGGCATTGAATTGAATTTTAGATTTTGATCAAGGTAAGATATTATTAAAAAATTAAGACTGAATTGAAATTACAATTAGAAGATAGGAAGAATTCTACAAAAATTATGTATAAAACTTGAATGGTTAAATCAAGGTTCAACTTTCATTTCATTCCTCTTTTACTTTGGTGAAAAGAAAAAAAAGTAAAGAGTAAAGAACAATTACCTTTGTTAAATCTTAGTATTAAGAATAAATCTCTTTAATGCTTGAAAACTGTATAAAATTCAATATTAAAAGAGTTTAGGGTGAGTTTAGATTACACTTTGCAATAATAGGCTAACTTGTGCTTTGATACATTGTAGACTAGTAGTAAATAATGCAAACAATGTGCAATATTACATTAATGCACTGCTTTCAAAGAATGCTAGGGAAAGGGTTATTTTACATTAGAGTGTCACCTTTGATTTTAAAACCTAAAAAGAAAAAATAGGAATCTGTACGTTGTCAAAAACTCTTACGTTACGCTACCAGTGTATCAGAGTCCTTTTCAATTCCGATTCATTACGTTACTAAACTCGTGTTAGAATATTACAAAAGATGTGCTTGAAATTATACTGAAACTAAAATTGACAGAAAGAATCATTGACAAGGGTGTCAACAATGCAAAATCGCTTCTTTCACCTTTTTTATTTTATTTTATTCTTTCATGTTTAAATCCTTATCCTGAATAATTGTTTTTCCATATATTTTGTGCAACACTGATTATTGAAATTAACTTATTAAATTTAAATTATAAATATTGTTATGAGAGTTATGAGATATGACTTTTCAAAAATATTAGATTACTTAAACAAAAAACTTCAATGCTTAACAATTTTGGAAGTGAAAAATAAAATAAGCAATATTAACCTCTCATCAGCGCCTCAATAACGAGAATGTTCACGGTGCATGTAAAGTTTCTTTGTTTGCTTTTTATTTCATTTTTAGTATTTTATATTTATCGTATCATTTTCAACAACTTACTTTATTTGATCTACAAATAATGTTAACACAGCGAAAGTTTCCTATTAACCACTACCGATCTTTGTATTAAATTAATGAAATCATAGATGGGTCTTTCTACAATTCTACCAACATAAGTTACCTTTTTTATTTGAAATGGCGAAAAACGGTAACTGGGCTGTGGGGGAAAAACAGGAAGGCGTTTGGCCCGTCCAAAAAAACAATATGGCAACTAGTCAATTTTCCAAAAATAGCCCTGGCCCAATAAAACATTTACGGCACGCTGCCACTCCCCTAGCTTCTTCCCCACGAAACAAAGCAGCTCCGCGGGAGCGATTTTCCACGAAAACAGGCCACCATAGCTGTCGTCTGCGATCGCCATTGCAGACGAATCGGAGGGGGAAAATCTGGAGAGAAGATCAATCGAGGTAATCCAGCGAATTCGTGTCGATCTTATAGAGCTTTTGAACATTAAAAATCGAAAATCATGCGTGATAGTGAGAAATTAGGTTTTTGGCCGACTCTATCTTTCAACTCAGATCTAGCAAGCTCCAGATCTGTGACAGCAATTAGGATGTCTAGAAACAAATCATGAAGAACAACACAACAATTAGCAATGCAAATTAATTTGAAATCTGAATTCCAAAAATCTGGGTTTGATCGGTGACAAGCTTCTTTTCAGACGAAAACGTGTCACCAATAATTCGAACTTGTTTGTGCAGATGAAAATACTCACTGTTTCATTCGGAGGACAGTGGAACGCTGAATGCGAATACGTAGGTGACGTATTATCAAAGGCAGTTGTACTGAAGGATTAGATCAACTTGGAGGACTTGAAAACCACGATCAAGCAAAGATGCAACATGAAGCCATCGTCCAAGGAGATGGTCCTGTCACACCTAAACCCCTTCCAAGCAATTCGGAATCCCTACATTGTTGAAAACGATGAGGATTTGACGTCGTTCATGGATATCAATGATTTCCCAGGCGTTGAATGGAAAATGCCATTGTATGTCACATTTGCTAATGGTAATGAGAAGACTGATGATAGCTCTGTCCAAGATACAACAATGTGTCAACTAATAACTCATCAGGAGCAACATGTAGGAGCTGTTGATGATGACTACTTACCAATAGATGTGGATGAAATCCAACCAATTGCTGCTGCAATTGGTTGTAATTCAAACAAGGGGAAGGAGATAATGGTGACAGAAACAGAAGGTGAAGAAGATATTGATCGCATGACAGACACGACACTGGGCCACATTGATTTCGTAGAGGTTGGGAGGATATACCCTTCAAAGAAAGAACTGAAATATGCAGTGGAAAAGCTGGCTGTCACAAGCAAATTTGACTACAGAGTCACCAAGTCAAATAAATCAACATACAAGCTGAAGTGTATTGATGATTCTTGCCAATGGCATATGATGGTTGCAAGAGTTTCAAAGACAGACAAATTTGAGATTAGGAAGCTGACATACAAGCATACTTGCCCGTTCGACCTCAGGTTTACAAAACATCGTAAACCATCGTATAAAAGCATTGCTGACAACATAAGAACAAGGTCATATCTCTTTTGTTGTCATATATGTTTTGGACTGACATGTTGCTTACAATCTGACAATGACAGCTTGTTGAACTGTTGTATTACAGGTTTGAAGGTGTGAAAAAGGGGCCGGATGCAAAGCAAATTCAAAATGATGTACAAAAGGAGTACCATGAAGCAATCAGCATGTGGAAGGCTAGGAAAGCAATAGAACGAGCCAATAATTTGATTAGGGGAACACCAGAAGAGAACTATGCTCTACTCCCATCATATTGCCACATGATAAGTGTTGTGAATGAGGGAACATATACAAAGCTGATTATAGACGAATCAAATAGATTCAAGTACGTTTTCCTCGCATTTGGAGTGTCAATAAGAGGTTTCCAACATCTCCGAAAGGTACAACCCTGTCACCAATCATGACTTACTTGATTCTTCTAATATCCGATGACAGGATCCTGTCATCGGTATCTTGTCATCTTATATTACCCGTGGCAATAACCCTGTCATCCTATGCTTTTGAAGGTTATATCAGTTGATGGCACGTTTCTTCATGGAAAATATAATGGGAATTTGATGAGTGTTGTGGGTTCTGATGCAAATCAACAAGTATATCCTCTTGGATTTGCAATGGTGGATTCAGAAAATGATAAGTCATGGAGATGGTTCTTTGAACAGCTACTACATATCGTTCCATGCTCACCAGAATTGGTGATTGTCTCAGACAGGCATAAGAGCATTAAAAATGCAGTGGGAAAGGTATATCCAACAGCTAAGCATGTGTATTGCATCAGACATGTGGAAGCAAATTTGAGGACACGATTCCATGATCCTGCAGCAACCAGCTTCTTCCCAAAGGCTGTAGAGGCATACACTAAATCAGAGTTTGATGCGCACTTCAATGATATATGCAAAGCTAATGCAGAAATGGGGAAATACCTTGCAGATGCTGGTTTTGACAAGTGGAGCAGGGCTAATTGTGAAGGTGACAGATTCAACATGATGACATCTAACAACTCAGAGTGTGTCAACTCCGCTCTAAAAATTGCAAGGTCATACCAACTGGTGTCACTCTTTGAGTTCATTAGAGACATGGTGACAGATTGGTTTCGGAGAAGGAGGATTGTAGCATCAAAGCTCCAAAATCAACCACCATTGAAGTTGAAGAAAGTTTTGATCGAAAGACAGTAGATATCAAAAAGGTATGACATAAAACCTTTGAATGATGCACAATTTCAAGTATGTGGAGGCACCTTTTCTGGAATTGTTGATCTTGAAAGGAAGTCATGCAGTTGTAGAGTTTTTGATTTGGATCACATACCATGTGCACA
This sequence comes from Polygonum maritimum, assembly GCA_963924305.1. Classification (NCBI taxonomy): domain Eukaryota; kingdom Viridiplantae; phylum Streptophyta; class Magnoliopsida; order Caryophyllales; family Polygonaceae; genus Polygonum; species Polygonum maritimum. The sequence continues at coordinate 32,794,537 of OZ002732.1, read as the reverse complement.
TGTCATTCGTGCAATTGAACATATGCAGTTGAGGATATCTGATTTCGTAGATGTGTACTACACAAGCAAAGCATGGTTGAAGGCTTACGAGGAGACAATCTATCCAGTGCCATATAGGACTGAATGGATAGTGCCAGAGGAAATTCGTCAACTAACTTGTCATCCACCATTTGTGCGCAAGAAATGTGGGAGACCAAGGGTAAACAGATTGCCTTCTGAGGGAGAATTTACAACCACAGTGAAAAAGAAGAGAAAACCAACCACATACAAGTGCAGCACATGCGGAGCTGTTGGTCACAACAAGAAGACATGCTGACGAAAAGAAGGTTCAAGTTCTTCTCACACACAAGAGGTAGTTGCAATTCCATGGAATGTATCACCTGTCACCAAACTTCCTTAGTTTTGATTCTCTATATTCACTATTTGATGAGACGTTGTCACCTAAGTTTGAATCTCATTTTGTTGGTGTGCTTGCTAGATGTTTTTTATAGGAGTGAATGATGAAACAGTTTTGTCGTGATTAAAACCATATGTGATGGTATTTGTTTTGATCTTACAATAATGGTGACAGATTAGCTTGTAACCAACATATGGTCACACCTGTCATCTACACCCTTGTCACCTACATATAGTCACACTTACATCTAAGCATGTGTGTTCTACATTGACTCACACTCGTAACAAAGTAACCCCTACACCCCAAAAAACTAAAACCCTACACCCAAAAAGGTAAACCCTAAAACCCTAAACCCAAAAACCACCTGTTAAGTACCTGTCATCTAAACACTTGTCACCTACAGACGGTCACACTGCTTACAAGTAACCCCCAAAAACTAAACCCCTACACCCCAAAAAGGTAAAACCTAAACCCTAAAACCCAACAACAATTAGACCTGTAATGCACATTGTATATAACATCATAGTATTCATAACTGCCATACAAAAACATACATTGTTCAAAAGCTGTCATACAAACACAAACATTGTTCACAAACCCAGACATTGTTTACACCTGTCAGCAAATTAGTCTTAACTTCTAAACGACAGTACATACAAAAGGACATTAATGTATTAACATTGTTCACAACCTACTACAACCACCTACAAAGATAGAAAATTCACTGGAAGTCATCATCGTAAACCCAGACATTGTTGGACAGTTCAATAGCCATCTTTTCCCTGTGTGCTTGGATATTGTTTTCATCCACCTTGAATTCAGCACTGAAAGCAAGCAACTCGATGAACTTGATTGTAAACAGACCACAGTTACCACTACAAAAACATAATAACAACATATCAATACACAAAGTTATATGTAAACTTACAAAAACGGAAAAGCAATGAGACAAGACTTTACCCTTGAACATCCACTGCAACATCTGGCACTCGATTAAAGATGAATGGGGTCTCCCTATCAACAAGATGAGACATTTTGTCGCAGCAATTGATGAAGTAAGGAAGCATGACACATAGAGGGTAGAGACGTTCTTCCAACTGTGCATCAGTATATAAATCTGGGCGACAATCATACACATTCACTTGATTTTCAAGCACAAGAATCTCTAGAGCAACCCAATGCTTGTCATCTATGTTGAAGGGAGAGTACACCCTGTTTGCATCAAACCATGGCTTCCCAAATGAAATAGGCAACAGACCATCCAGATAATCAGTCCAGCTCTTACTGAAATAGAAGGATCCATCCATCAGTTTTTCCATCACTCTAGTAGTGAAGCGCGATATGAAGAGCATGTCAACAATGACAACTTCTTCCCATCATTCAGGATCTGAATGAACCTTCTTCCTCAGATGGAATAAAGCTTCTGTGATATGCTGGAATAGAAAAATGAAGGCATGAG